>LPNX010908527.1:12143-33229 GCA_001517045.1 Pseudotsuga menziesii
TCTTTGGGGATTTCCTGAAGGTGACCAAACATTCTGTAGCCCATTCTATGTCATCCTGTTGGAGCACTGCCTCCATTCTCTGTGATGAGACTGGTTTTGGGGGATAAGTGTTCATGCCCCTCAAAACTACCCTTTTGCCATCTGGCCCTTGGAACTCCATTTCCATTGCCCTGTAGTTTGTAGTGTATTTCCCTATAGAATAAAGCCACTGAACACCCAATACCACATGAGTATCTGCTACATCCACTACATAGAAAGAGTCTGTCATCTGATAGTTACCTATGGCAACATTTAGTTTTGGGATCCAGTAGTTGCACTCCATGCTGGAGTTCCCGGCTACTGCTACAGTGAATCCCTCGAACTTCTCGGTCTGAATACCTCTTTTGGCTACCCAAGCGGAGTCAATGAAATTGTGGGTGCCTCCCCCATCAATCAATACTCTTACTCTGTGACCCTGTACTACTCCCCTGACCCTGAGAGTATGGAATCTTGGTACTCCAGATAATGTAGCAATGACTCCCTCTGGTGTATCACCCTGGTGTGAATCCTCTTCTGTGGCCTCCTGCTCATCGTTGTCCTCATCACTGTCTGAATACACCTCAATGTAGTGGGCCTTCGCCTTCCCTGCACACCTGTGTCCTGGTACCCATGGTTCCTGACAGGTGAAGCATAGCTTCTTCCTTCTCAAGTCTTTCCTAGTGTCCTCATCTAACCAAGTTTTTCTTGGGCACATCCTGCTGGAAAGGTTTCCTGTCCTTGTCCCTAACAGGAAAATTGGTTTTCAAAGGAAATTTGTTTTTGGGCACTGAATTCTGAAGATCCCTTGCCCTGTTAATAGCATCCTGCAGAGTGAGGGGTTTGTAGGCTTTCACCCATCCCTGTAGTGGCTCTATGAGGGCCTCAGTGAATAACATAGTCAATCTGCTCTCTGACACATCTGTTACCATAATGGCTAGCCTCTGAAATTCTAAAATGAAAGCTTCTGCACTACCAGTCTGCTTGAGTTGAGCCAACTCCCTGAAATGGATCTCTGGATCTTTCCTGTCAAACCTCTCTATGAGTTTCTGAGTGAACTCACCGTAAGACTGTATGGTGTTGTGACCCAATGTCACCAATCCGTGGTACCACCATTCGTGAGCTTCTCCGTCCAGGTGAAGTGTAGCCAACTTAATGGCATCTGTCTCTGTCATGGGGTTGAGTTGGAAATAGGTATCCAAATTTTGGACCCATGTTCTCGTTGATCCTCCGCGAGTCCCATCAAAGTTTGGGATGGTTAACCTGCCCAAGATCTTCTGCAGCTCATAGTTGTGATTGAAACCCTTGTTGAAATTCTTGGGCTTGTTCCTACTCTTCATGTTGCAGAAATCTGAGAAAGACATGGCAGCATGAAACTCATCCCCTAAGTCTCTGTACTCCTGCAAATAAGCCCCAAAAGGCTCGTTAGGTTCTACCTGCATGATCGGGCCCCCTACTGTTCTGCCAAGAAGTGAGGCATGGTGGGCCTGATAGTAGGTTTGTTGTATATGTGCGTAGTGTTCTGGATGTTAGTGTACACCATCTTTCCATTGCTGCTTGAAGATTCCCGATCTACTGGTGAGGGAGGTGTACTGTTGATACCTGTTTCCGATTTTGCTGATAGCCTGTTGATTGCATTGAGGACTTCTTTTTGTCCTTTGGCTAAGTCTTGCAATGCAGAGACCAAGCTGCGAAACTCCATCCGATCCTCCTCTTCTCCTGTTCCTTTTCCCCTATCTGAATGTATACCTGTTTGTTCCATGTCTGAATTGGTATCTTCTAGTTGGATATCTTCAAATTCTTCTGTGTATCTACTCTTCCTCCTCCTATAGGTTACAAAAGGATCTCCTTTTGTATTCATCTACTTTTCATCTCTCAAGCCCACAGCTGGCCAAGAAAACAGCTCTGATACCACTGTAGTATCCCAAATCCCGATATTTTCTATTTCTAAGCAAAAAGGCTGATACAACTAGGCATGCAAACTACCATGCAAAAATCCCTATTTTATAGGAAAAAATAGGGTTAGGGTTTGTGAGATAGAATGAACACTTACCACTGATAAGCCGGTTGGACTGCTCCGGAGAAAATATGCAAGCACTGAGAGCTGGATCGGAGATGAACTGATCTCCTCTGCTTACGGTGAACCCCCAGCAGCAAGACGCCCAGTCAGAAAAGGGTGACGCCCTCAGGGAAGGAGGTGTCCGATGGAGCTGCGGATTTGCGGGGCTGATAGCCTTTCCGTGCCGGAGAGAATGCCTGATACAAGAGTGATTTCTGAGTCCTCTAGGAAGGATAGCGACTTGCTTCTGAGAGACAGCTGCTCACGCCCCTGGAATCCCGAAACTGCTGATAACTGTTCCGGATGAGCACGGATGGATCTGATAATCACTGGGTAACGGAGTATGATGCTGATGATAAGAATGGTGCTTGAGTTTCGGAAGGAAACTGAGATCTGAAGGCCCCACAGCTGATTAGGGATTTTCGGCTGAAAACCCCCCCTTTACGGCTGCACTCGTGTCCCTGCAACGATCTATACCATATGCTAGATAACTGATGAATGAATGAAGAACAAGTGGTGAACCAGTATGGCTTACCCTGAATAAGACTAGGGCAGATGTTTCACTGCCGAAATCCTATTAGCTGAAGACTCCGTCTCCAACCCCAACTGCTGTGCTGCTATCCAAGAGCTCCCAAAATAATCATAATCCAAAACTGAAGTCTCCTCTCGCTTTATCCTCTATTTATAAAGTTCAACTGCGCAAAACCTAATCTTTGACCTAATTAGGTCACTTTATCTTCTAATTTGCCGTTGACTTGCATGCATGTGGATGGAGACTTAAAGAGTGCATGCATCATTAAATAATGCTTGGATGGCATGCATGAAGGTGGCCTTTGGCCCTGGTGGCCCTTCTTGACCAAATGATGATGCCTTAGATCTTCTATGGATGGCATCAGTCTTCAGCTGATTCCCTAGCTGTCAGTAATCGCTCGAACCCATAGGAATCACATAGGTTAGCGGTTTTGGGCCTCAAGGCCTAATTGGAAGAGGACATTACACCCTCTCGAGGGTTTTAACCATGTGACAAACATCGGTGTGTTGAACTGTGATCTATTTGTGTGAAGCGGTTTTTGAAGGTGTTCGGTCTTTTGGGAGTACCCTGTGTACCCGAACATGGTATCAGAGCTTTTATGAAGAGCCGCTTTCGGTTTTGATATAGATCCGGATCCGGTGTTGCCAAAACTTTGAAAGGGTTTTTGTTTCTGGATTTTCTGTGCATTTTTGGCCTGTGGGAGCTGTTCCATTGCGTCCGGAGCGGCGTTTCCATTGAAAAATAGTTTTCGTTTCACCGAAAACCGTTTCCATTTGCTCCAAAAACACCCATTTTGGCAAATCTGAAGGTATAATGTTACAGTGACGGATTTGTTTTTTTTAAATCTCTCATATTTTATCAGTTTATTATTAGATCTTTTATGTTTTAGTCTCTGATTGTTGTTTTCCCTGACTGCGTATGCTATTTGCCGTGCACCTTGCGCTATTGCAGCGAATCAGAAACAGTAAGGGAAAGTTTTTTTTCTTGTCTTCTCAGTTACGGATGCTCTTTGCCGTGCACCTTGTGCGATTACGGCAAATCAGAAACAACGAGAAAACTTGAAAACGTAGACTTTCCGGGTAAGCTAACCAAGATCTAACTCCATTGCGTGGAAAAAGTTTTTTTTTGTTTTTTTTTGTGATTTGCAGGAAAAGAAAGCAAGCACAAAAAACGAGAGAGAAGAGTAAAAAAAAAAAAGAAGAGAAGGCCCCTTCCTCTTTCCATACTTTTACGTACCTTTTAAACTTAGCTCACTTGGTCCAAAGTTGCTTTACACCTTGATAAGTCTTGAGTTCAAGTCTTATCAAGCTACTTTTTAGTGCATGCAATTTCTATTTTTAAGTTACTTTATTGTAAAAGTGCATCTCACATAAATAAAATAAAATAAAAGTGAGTCACTTAAGTCTTTTAATTTATTGCCACACTATTTAAAAGTCACATTATTGTAAAAGTGAACATCACTTTTTCTACAAAAGTGATTCACTTCAAAGCAACTTTATCGTAAAAGTGATTGTCAAAGGTTGATCTTGGGAAGAGGGGGCTTCTTTTTTTAGTTGGTCAAGTTAATATCTGCCACGTCACTATTGGGGACATCTTCAACACTTTCTTTGATCAAGCATAACTTCATCATCCAGAATCAATTTTAAGTGTTGTTTTTTAAAACTGCATATTTTTTTCGAGCTCTTTGCATCCAGACAGTTAGTTTCTGTTCTTTCAGCCATTATTTTACAGTATGGCTGCCCCTTGTGATATTATACTTACAAGTTCTAACTATTTCTCATGGAAATCTCGTATGGAGGATGTTCTGCAAAGTAGGGGACTTTTCAGGATAATCTCAGGGAAAGAAACAGAACCCACTGATGATGATAAGAAAATTAAATGGGCAAATCGATGTGATGAAGCTCGTGGATTGATTGGGATGTCAATCTCTACTGATTTGTGATTCCACATATCTGAAATTGATGAACCTAATCTCGCTTGGGAAAAATTGAAATTTGTGTTTGGTAAACACAATGAAATTCGGGGTCATCAACTTGAGAATGAGTTGCTTTCCTTGAATCCAAATGATTTTTCATGCATTCAAGACTATTTATCTAAGTATAAAACTCTTAGACTATTATGTGTCGAATGCAAGATTAAGAAAGAAGACAAACAATGTATTTATCATATTCTTTCAAAACTTGGACCTGCATATTCTGTTTTTGTGTCTACATTCTACTCCATGAAAGAATCCTTGACTGTAGCTAGCTATCAAGAGCCTAGCCTTGAATCCTTTTGTGATTCCTTAACTAGAGAGCAAGATAAACTCATTCATTTTGGAATAATTAACAATGCAGATACATTTGGGAAAGCCTTATTGTCCCAACAGAAAGAAAAGTCCAAGCCTCTCAAGAAACAGAATTTTCACAATAATAAGCCAAACAACAAGGGTTTCAAACCCTCTCAGTCAGCTCCTTCTTTAAAAAATGACAAAGGATCCAAGCAAAAAGGAAAGAAGACTGAGCGTCATTGCAATTTTTGTGGGAAAGATAATCATGATGAATCTAATGTTAGGAATTCAAGAATGTGTCCTTAAGGGGGGATAGGCTCTAATGCCTCCTTCCTTCTCCTAATAGTATCACTTTTATAAATCCTTCAATCCTATCCCAAGTTGTTCTTAAGGGGGGATGTTAGAATATTTAGACACTTAGGAGTTAGTTAAGAACAACCTGTGTAATATATCTGTTAGGTAAAAGTGTGTTTCTTTAGTATGCATTAGTATGCATTTGTAAATATTCTAATCCAACGGTTACGATATGTTCTAGACATAGAGTAATCCAACGGTTCAACTTCTCTTAGATCATACCTACCATTGATTCGTGGCTTAACACCCAATTGGTCTATGATCTCTATTTAAAGAGCATAGAGGGTCTTTGGCTAGTTGATCAATTATGAGAAGCTCATGTAACTTTCTTTCTTTTGCATAATAAATTGCTCCAAGTAGCTATTTGGCTAGGGCCGTGGACTGTTTCCCTCTCGAGGGTTTTAACCACGTGACAAACATCGGTGTGTTGATCTGTGATCTATTTGTGTGAAGCAGTTTCTGAAGGTGTTCGGTCTTTTGAGAGTACCCTGTGTACCCGAACAGTGGGGCTGCATCCCTCTGCTACATAGCTAAAAGAAAATACTAGCTTGTGTGTGGCACATAGCTAAAAGAAAATACTAGCTTGTGTGTGGCACATAGCTTGTAAATGTATTCTTCAAATGGCCATTGCTAAGCCTTTCTCCAAAATTATATATATACACTGAAGTAGAAACCTAATAGTTCTTTATGTTAAATAGAAGAAATTGAACCATTGCACTTTAGAAGACTCCATTAGCCGCAGTGTTGAATGCAAGATGGTCTTCCTTGGACATTGAGTTTGTATGAATTACTCACATGAACAATGTCTGGTCTTACAGGGTATCCGACAAACTTAAAGATTAAAATGCATGGCTAGTGCTGTACCAGGGTCTTTTGACAAAGCCTAGGTTTTGTAAAAGTGGATACACAGATGACAAGTGTCCTTTTTGTGACAAAAGTTAGTGTTGCGAATATCTTTGATTTCTCCCAATATTTTCTTTTTTTTCTGAGTTTTGCATCTTGCTGATATTTCCGAGTTTTTCGGTTCCAAGTTTATGCTTCTTTTTTGAAAAATACTTCTTCTAGTCACAAAAAACATTTACAAGAAAAATAAACAAAAGGCAGAAGATATTTTTGATATTTTCCCCAATATTTTTGATAAGTTTCTTCTCAAGCCTCGGCGATATATTCTCCAAAACAATATTTGCGACATTGGATCACACATCTGACATCCACTAACACATTTTCTGGGAGTGCCAGTTTGCTTGACAATTTTGGAGATTAGTTCAACAAAAAAATTCATACTTGTTTCAAGGTATTATCCACTGGAGAGCAGTTGTGGTTAGAGACTGTAAATCTCTCATCTGCAGCCTTTATGTTGCCCAATGGCATTGCAAAAAGGCTTCAGCTCTTTATAATTTTATTCTCTCTCTTTTATGTTTTATGTATGTTATCTGCTCAGATGCTTATCTTGATATGGTATATCAGAGATGTTTTCTTCTTCTATAGGGTGGTTTCACTCCAATTAAGTTCTAAAGTGGTACTGTAATTGACAACCAAGTTTTCTAGGGCTTCGTGGGGAGCTATGTTTTTGATGTATGGCACCTTGCTTCTTTTTCTTCTGAGCTTGACAAGGCGATCTGGTTATTTGATTGCTTTTCAGCATCTCTCTGATGTAATTTTAATCTGAAAAGAATAAAATTACAATTTTTTCTGTGGAAAAAAAACTTTATTCTCTCTGGAAATTGAACTGCAATTGTGCTTTTGAAGGAAATGTAAGAATTCCCTTTGATTTCAAAGTTGTGGTCAGATGAGGTTAGTACCCAGATCAAAGATAAAGGTTTTTCGTTGATTGAAGATGCCAAAAAACGATCTATGGTGGGCAGAGCTTATTCAGAGCTTACTGCAGCACCAGCTGCAATAAGGCAATTGCCCTCCCTGTTTACATACTTTATTTTCTGTTTAATATTAGTATTTTCTCTTTCAAAGAAAACAAGTAGTTTCTTTATTCCACTATTATGTTCTTGACGGAATATCGAGGTAAAATCTATCAACATTTCCTTTCAAATCTTTAAAACAACACGCAAGCCCTGGGCCTTTCTAGAGGGATTGGTAATGGAGTTTTGGTTGCCTTTTGTTGTAGTATGATTTTAGTCATTTTACACCTCAGAGCTACTGCAGCATTCCAGCAGGGCCAAACCTAGAGCAAGGGGTTTAAAGTTTTTATTGTAAAGGCCAAAGTAGGTTATATTGTATGGATATTTGGATTAGGGATTGTTGCCCCCCTGGATTGGTCATGGAGGCTCTCTTGGTTTCACTCTTAGGAGTACTTGGCTTTGTGGCACAGCTAATTGCCCCTTCGGTGTGTGGATATCCCCACCATGCAGAGATTTAAGCCCATGGGTTGGTGTTTGGGGCTTCTAGGGGTGACCCAGTGGGGCACATGACCACATTTGTTTTTGATATGCAGAGGTGATTGCATCTTGTAAAGGGCTGTTGCCCTCTATTTAGCACACCTTCTTCACCCACTTCGACCTAATTTTAGTACTAAGAAACCCTCCTTCTAGTGTTTTGCCCTATGACATCATCCTTCCACCATTGAGCCTACAAGCTTGGAAAGGGGGGGCATTGAGGGACAAGCATCATTTTGGGTTAGTTGGGGCATGACGTCCCCCTTTGGCTCACTATTTCATTAAGTGACACCTTATTTTAGTCTATTTTTCTATTTTATGTCAATTTAAGGGTTTCTTTCCCAACTTTTGGGGAATTTACCTTAAAAAATAGTATATTTTTAATTTAACTTTATTTTAGACTTGTAATCTCAAAATTAATAAAGTAGAGGATGAAAAGTATAAATAGACATTCTCGAATCATTGTAAAATCATAAGACAAGGGTTCTAATATGATTCTTTTTCTCTTTCTCCTATTCTATGAGGCTCTAATGTGATGTGCATTTCTCTTGGGATGCTCTTTCTTGCTTGAAGGTGGATGAAGTAATGTTCTAGGGCTTCCTTTTGCACATGTTAGAGGTTGATGCTAGAATCGTTGGAAGAACTCATGCACAAGTGTGACCTATGGTCTTTGTCCTTGCTCACTCTTTGTTAAATGTTGGTAAGTTATGCTCCTAGCTAGGTTGAATGCTGCTTTTTATGGTGCATTTTGCTGATTTGTTAGGGTTTTATGTCAACATTTTGTCAGCTTTTGTATGAAGAAAATGCCCTCCATAGGAGTTCTCTATTGCTATTTAGGGCCTTGGATTTCTTCATTTGCCCTAGTTAGGCTCACTTGCAAAACCCAAGAGGTTGCTAGGTGATGCCCTAGCTTGTTAAGTGTTGAAAGACATTTCAAGAGAGGGACATTGATCATTGATCTCTCAATGCCCTAGGGATTGAGACAAAAATCATATTCCCTTGCTTGTCATTTAATTGCCTTTTTTTATCATTTCACTTATACATTATTTTGCTTGCAATTTTATGCATAAACCCTTAAAAATCTGAAAATTCCTAAAAACACTAAAAATCTAAATAATTTCTTAACTCCAAAAATAGCCGTGAGTTGTAATGTTGGTCCACCTTACGAATTCGCCCTAGTGGATTTATCCACAGATCTCTAAGGGTGTCCTCTTTTACCTTGGTAAAAAATCTTAAAATAATATATTGTCAATTTAAAAAAAAAATCAAATAAATTAAAAAACCTAAAAATATTTGCACCTTTGAAATTTTGGTACAGCCATCAATTTTTCCCTAGTGGATTTATCCATAGATCTTGAAGGGCGTCCCATTTTACCCTAGTGCATTGGGAAGCATGAATTTGTTGAATTAAGGTTTCTATTGGTTATTTTGCAGCTCTGATTGGGCCAAAAGGTGCACCCTAGGCCACTTAGCCCTCTCCCCTTTAGAGCACACCTTTCTGAGGTATTGCATTGGGAGGTGTGAAGCCCTTGCATGGGGATTCATGAAGTGTATTGATTGCTAAATTGAATTAACTCCTTATTCTGATTTATGTTATTCATTGTTGACTCCATATAAGGCACTGATCTGGTTACAAGGTTGTAGAAAGAAATTTGCATGTATCTTGTTGTTTGCAGGTATTTTTAAGGGCTCTCCCCTGGGTTTAGGAGTTACCCAAAGAAGTTGAAGGGCTAGGTTGCGGTGACATTTGGGCCTAGACCTCTCCCACATGCTTACCAATCACTAGCATTCGGTCACTTACCAATCACTAGATTGCTAGTTTGAGAAGTAACAATTCGTGACATCTTTATTCAGTTCTACATCATCAACATCCGCTGTCTCCAGTCCTTAATATAAGGTGGGTGACTTCTGACCTAGAGGATAGATGGGTTTGCTGTCTTCATAGTGTGTGAACCATTCAGATTTCCTACAGGCTGCGAGTTTTTGCTTGGCTTGCATTGTATCAGGGGCTCCCATCCAAGGTCTTGTTGGCCAAGAGTGGGATTTTGCATGGTCTTTGCCCTCCTTGTTATCTCTAGGAGACAGTGAAGCACATCTTTTGGGAGTGTCAGTTTGCTCAGAGTTGCTGGCGGTATTTGCAGGATCTGTATTCAGTTCTATTGTTGGGTGATTGTTGGTCTTTGGTTCATTCTGCTTTTTAGGGATTTGGCACTGCTTGAAGGTTTCAGCTTTATTCATTCTCTGGAATCTTAGGGGTAAGTCTGTCTTTGAGTATGAGGTTAGCTCATTGTCTGCTATTTGTATTTTGTGGTGTGATGAGGTACACCATCAGCTCCTAGCCAAGGGCACTTTGTTGATCAAGTATGCTCAATCCTTAGACCCCTTCGCCTATTCCGATTTTATATTTGCTCTAGTTGCATTACAGAAGCAGTTATGAGGTTCATTGTATATACCTTTCTTCTTTTTCGTTATTGCTTGTAATTGATTTTTTGTAAATATAAGACATATTTAACCAAAATAAAAATTTAAAACAACCTCTTTTTGACATGCTGAAAGGATGCATCTTATTTATGTTTTTCTTTAGAAGTTATATTTTTATAGATTGGTTGATTTGATTGAGGAAATGTTTTTACTATTTCTGATGAAGATGGCATAGTTAGTTTAAGAGCATGAGGTGTTTTAGTGATTCCATTATAGTGTATGGTGTGACTTGTCGTTTAAACTGACATTATATATCTGGCTTTGATTGGGGAATTTTCAGGGCAAGAGTCAACTGATGTAAAACAGCCAAAGGAGTTTCTACAGCATCCAGAAAAGGGATTATCAACTCAAGATCAGAATGGGATCCTTCAGGGGAAATACAGAATATACAGTGAGGAGGTTCTTCAGAGGCATTCATCCAAATTTGACTTGGGAACCAGTGCAAAGCCACATACTGGAAAGGTGCTCGTATAGAGAAGTGTGAGAGTGTAGACTGTCTTTTTGTTTGACATCTTTCTTCACATACCTTTGCTACGAGAAACTAGATATTTATCATCTGAACTTGTATATGGTAGAGGTACCTCAAATATATTTGATGTGCAAGACTTGTGGGTTATGTGTTTTATCGTTTTATCATCTTCTTGCTTCAGACAAAGAATGCAAATAAATGGTGTTTATTTATATGCTTGTTGCTGCTACACAAAGTCAGGAATTCCAAGTCTTATTACAAAATTCCGTTTGAGGAAAGGGCTTATGGTATAGGTGAAAATCAGCAGAGGACTATGTTTTCTGCTTTTCACTTTTACCAGTTGTGGGACAGTATTCTCCACTTGCTAGTCACAAAAAGTACTGTGTCATATGGACTGTCCTCCATTAGGCATCAAAAGCAATATGTAGACCGGCACTCATCCAATGAGCAGTGCCCTACCAATCAGCATTATTTCTCACCAGAAGACTAATTAGTAATTAGTCAGGAAAGCAAAGACAGAAGTCATGATAGGTTGACCAGTGTAAAACAAGGAAAGGTTTTCATCCCAAATTAAAAGATAATCTGAAGAGACAAGCGTTTGCAACTTTGCTGCACTCTCTGAAAGTAGAATACCTAAATAAATACGGAAAGGAAGAGTTGGAGCGTCAGAGGAGATAAATGATACCCCTAAGGAATGATGGATCGTGACTTGCTTACATTTCCCATTGCTGGTAATGCACAGGACAAGGCAAATGAAGTCTCACATACAATAAACTACAATAATTATGATTTTATTCCTGTAGTATGTTCATTTAAGTTTAAAGAAGCCAAACTGTTGAAGCAACATAGCCATAGACATTAATATTTAAGCATGATAGTAGATATGCCAAATCATTGCAAATACATTTGATGCAGATTAATATGGTAGATACGCTGTAATTAATATATCTTTAAGATTGGTTTACACTTAGCTCTGGAGCATTCTTGATAGTTGCGTATAAAAGATCTCTCAGAACATTACTATTTAATTTGCAAGTTGCAACAAAAAAATGAATTTCATAGTATGTTAGTATGTGAGCAACATGCAAGGTTTAAGATACATTCAACTAAGGAAGAAGAATGAGATTCTTTTCCAATACAAGCACTCAACAAAGACCATGTGTTGTAAGTTGTGCCACACATTCCACCATAGCTCAACTAAGCATACATGAGGCAAAACTAGGTTTAAGTATTACGGCCAATAGAATTACAGTCGGGTTGGGTTTGCTCCTTCATTTGGTACTGCCACTACACTGTGTTACCACCTAAGTTGTACTTGATGGAGTTTTCAAGTGAGCCGACAAAGTATGAACAAGCATACTTGTTCTTTCTTCAAAATTTAGAAGTTTGCCAGGCCTTTTCTAGGAAATTTTCTTAATTTTCTTGTACCACATGTCCATATCTTCCAGGGGAATTGTAATAAGTGTGCTAGCATGGTGAAGTATGTGAAAGAATCGGTCTCCTAGACTTAGACATCAAGCTGACTAGCCCAAAGTGTTTTTTCCCTTGGTAATTATTTGTTGTTGAACAAACGACTAATAATTTTTGAGTTTTTCACTCACACCTCCAAAGTTGGGGTAGTCGTCTTGATGGTTAGGCCTTAGGAGGTTATTAGAGTCTATGTGTCAATGTTTATAAACATGCTAGACATTAATTTTGAGTTGTTTGGACATGTGGTAGGTCACCCTAGGTTTTTGTTTAGTTTCGAGAAAAATAATTTTTCCCACAAAATTAGGTCATTTTTTAATAGTTTAATTAAAAATTTGTAAAAGGCATAAAAGCTTGATCCTAAGGCGGAATTTGGCATGTGGATGCTCGTTTTCATACTCAGGGCATCCTCTTTACCCTAGGACCCACTTTTCCTATGTTTCGGGCTACCAAATCATTACGTAGAGCCATTTTTTGCTAAAGGGGAATCAAAAGGTCATTTTGATGCTAAAGATGCGACAAAATGACAAAATCAACCTGCATTAACCCTAGGGGAATAGACTTTCTTGAGTATCACAGTCTTGGTGACTGTCATCTCTACCATTCTAGATAGGATCACTTATTTGGGTCACGATAGATATTGTGATAACATGCCCTCTTAAAGAAAATAATTAGGGCATGTTGAAGTTAAGAAGGGGTGAGTAAAAAACAAAGGTGGAGCAACTTCCACACATTTGGAGGCATATTTCACCTTTTGAAGCATATGCCAGTAAGAAAACATTGTTTGATCTCTTTTCTACATATTTGGAGGCAAACTCTTTGCTTGAGGAGATGCCATGTGGCGTTGGCATAGTCAAACCCTCAAAGAAAAGGCATTTTGGTTATGAAGATAATAAGTGGCAATTATGATCCATTTGGTTCACTCAAAGGAAAACGGAGCAAAATGTCCCACATTGAAGGAGGCTCAAAGGATGACATGTGACAAGGGAAAATTCTAGAGGAGGAATGCCTCTCTTGGAATATTGCCATGTGGTGGAGTACTTGCATGGTCAAAGTCACTCGATGAGGAGTGTTCCACTCCTAGGATGAAAAGGAATGATATTTGGTTGCTCGATCATAAAGCTACACTATGGAGGAAGGATATCCTCTTCAAGATGAAATCCAAAGCATGTTAGAGGGGTATTTTGTAAGTTTTTACTCAGTTTTAGCCTCCGTTTTAGATGTTGAAAATAACTTAGTTTATTGTTGAACCTAGAAAATTTAAAAGGCTGGAAATAACATAAATTTTTAGACTTAAATAAACGTTGCTGTAACTTAATTTTTCATGACAGAAAATAAGATGAATGCACTTTCAGACAACACACAGTACTCAAAAAATTTTGGCCAATAGCCCTGGAAAAACCCACAAGGGGAAAACCAGTCAGAGAGAGAGATTATTTTTATTTCTTTCAGTAAATGGAACAAGTACAGCAGAAGTACAACTTATCTTTGCTGCATTAAATGCACCCAGATTGTTTTTTGATTTCTGTGCTAATCTGCCTTCTCGATTTCTGTGCTGAACCGAACCTCGAAAACCGTTCCAAAATAGTCCTAGTTTTCTGTGCCCAGCAGCCTCGAAATTTGTGCAGAGTATGACCTCAATAAATGAACCAACCTCCTTTTTTTGTGCCCTATATGTCCTCGAAATTCATGCCCTTCAAACCGTATTGTACGGTCACCTTGGAATGCGTGCCAACCAAAACTTTCTCCTCAAAAAACGCGCATCTTGTAACTCAGCTCTCTCTCGAAATTTGTGCCTCATCTCTAGCTCCCTCTTTTTCTCATCTCAAGAATAAATTCATTGTTGCCTTTGCCCTTGCTTTTTGTCTAAACCCTAGGTAGGTGAAGAGCCATCTAATCCAATGGCTGAGATTAGACTAGATCAATGGATGAGACTAAATGCTCTCATTTAATTCTCATAAAAATTAATTTCACTCACCCACTTAAATTTATCAAAATTTGACTTTAATTTCTAAAGTCACATTAGATGCTCATCTCAAGTCATTTAATGCAAGGGTCACTTTAATTTCCCCTTTTAAGTGACTAAGGATAAAGTCACCAAGGGGAACACTTTCCTAGGTACAAAAATCAACACTCCCTCTTACTGAGGAAGGTGTTCTGCACCACTCCCTACTTGTCCCTGAAGAAGACAAACTTGCCCCTCCCCAAAGATTTTGTCAGAATGTATGCAACCTGCTCATTAGTGGAAATGTACTGTAAAGTCACTGTTCTTTGAACATAATCTCGGAGGAAATGATACCTGATCTCAATATGCTTTGACCGGTCATGAAATATTGGATTCTCAGAGAGCTGGATGCAACTCTATTTGTCACAATAGATCATCGTAGGCCTTAGCTCTTGACCAAATAAATTCACTAGCAACTTGCGAAGCCACAACGCCTTGCAACTGGCCTGATTGGCTTCCATATACTTGGCCTCTACAGAACTCAAAGCAACAGACTTCTGCTTTCGACTGAACCACGACACTGCTGCTGAGCCCAAACTGAAACATCCGGAAGTGCTCTTCCGGTCTGCCACAGTGCCTGCCCAATCTGAATCTGTGAAGCCAATCAACCTGATCCCATCCAACCTCCTGTAGTCCAGACCATAGTCCACTGTCCCTGCCAGATATCACAACACATGTTTTGCGGCTATCTAGTGCACTCTCCTAGGCTCAACCATGAATTGCCTGAGAGTGTTCACTGCAAAACACAAATCTGCCCGAGAGTTGACCAGATACATCAATGAACCAATGAGCTGATGGTATAATGTAGGATCCACCAACTCTCCCTCAGAAGCATGAAGCTTCTTCCAGTTGGTGACCATCGGTGTCGACATCAGCCTGCAATCCTCCATCCTAAATCTCCTCAGAATATCAACAACATACTTTCCCTATCCTAGGAAAATATGTCTAGGCTCTTGCCAAACCTCCAATCCTAGAAAATAGTGCATCAACCCAATATCTGTCATCTCATACTTTGAAGCAAGATCTTTCTTGCAAGCTACAATGGGTCTCTCTCCCCATGTGATAAATAAGTCATCAACATATAACAGAAGAATAAGTGGATCATCTCCAACCATGATGAAATAGAGATTTGGATCTGCTTCACTCTTTTGAAACCCCATCCGCTGCAAGTAAGAATCGATCCTGGAGTACCAAGCTCTAAGAGCTTGCTTTAGCCCATGCAAGGCCCTCTTCAGCCTGCAAACATGAGACTCTCTCTCATGAATCTCAAAGCCCTAAAGCTGCTCAACATAAATCTCCTTCTGTATGATTCCATTGCGAAATGCGGTCTTCACATCCATCTGATGGATCTTCCAATCCATTTCCGCCACAATGGAAATCAAAGCTTTGATCGAATTATATCGAGCAACTGGCGCAAAAGTCTCATCATAATCCACACCCTCAACCTATGAAAACCCCTGCACTACAAATCTGGCCTTTTACTTCTCCACACTACCATCCACAACATGCTTTAGCTTGTAAAGCCACCGAGAAGTCACCACTGACTTCCCCTCAGGTCTCAGAACTATCTCCCATACATCGTTCTTCATGATGGAATGGTACTCACCCATCATGGCATCTTGCCAAACATGGTGCTGGGAGGCCTCCTCAAAAGTAGAAGGTTCTGAATCACATAAACTAGCCATCAAAAGCATGCCCAATCTGTCAGGCATCTGAATAGACCTCACTGGCTCTCTGGATGTCCCAAACTCCTGAGCTTCCTTCAAGGTGTCTCGAAGCCACTTAGGTGTCTTCTTCCTTGGAGGCTGCGCCTACACTGGTCTGTCCTCATCTGAAGAAATACTAGAGGTAGAAACCCCAATAACTTGTGAACCAAAAGCTGGTGTACCGACAACTGGTGAAATCTGTGATCTTGATCCTCTATGCAGTGAACCTGTAATCTGAGACCCAAAACCTGTCCCCGAAGACCTTGTTGGATGAACCACTGAACCTGGAGAACTTGTGCCTGCAATGTGTGGTCCAGTAACTCTGGAAACCTATGATCCTGTCTATGTACTTATGGTACCTGTGTAACTGCCTGAGGTGCAGGAACTTGCTGCTCTCCCTGCTCCAACTCTCTCGACTTCCTGAAGGCTCGTTCCTCCTCAAACTTCACATCCCTCCTCACAACAGCTTTCCTCTGAGAAGGAAGGTAAATACGGAAGGCCTTTGAAGTCTCATCATAGCCCACAAAGATGCCCTTCTCTACGGTGGGCTCCAACTTTGTCCTCTTATCAAAAAAGACATGAGAGTAAGTCAAACTACCAAATATGTGAAAATGGCTGACCTCAAGCTTCTTGCCTATGAAACAATCAAGTGTCATGTTCCCCACAGCATGATGGGAACTCTTGTTCAGAAGATATACAACTGTGCTGCATGCCTCAACCCAAAGAAAGAAAGGAAGTGACTGGTCATGTAACATAGCTCTCGTTGATCCAACAATAGACCTGTTCTTCCTCTCTGCCACTCCATTCTTTTCTGGAGTGTATGGAACTGTCAACTGCCTCCTGATACCCTCTTGTCTACAATATCCATCAAACTCCTTGCAGGTATACTCACCCCCGTTATCCGATCTGAGAACTCAGATCTTCCTCCTTGTCTAGTTCTCCACAAGAGCTTTGAACTCTTGGAACCTTTGCAAGACCTCCTTAGATTTCTTGCTCTTCAGGAAGTAGATCTAGGGCTTCCTGGAATGATCATCAATGAATGTCACATAGTACTCATATCCTCTCAAGGAAATAGATGACATCAGTCCACACAAATCTAAATGTAACAAGTCAAGAATCCCTACTAACCTGCTATCACTGCTAGGAAAAGTAGTCTTGGTGTACTTCCCCAAAGCATACTCCCTGCAAACATCACTATGCTCTGAGTTGAACTCTGGTAAACCTGTAACCATCTGTCTCAACAATCCCAAAGCTGGATGATGCAAGTGACCCATCATCCTATGCCAAAGCTCACTGCCGCTGCTATGTGCCAAGACATGCTGAGGATGAAATAAGAGCCTATACAGTTTCCTACATCTAACTCCAATGGCAAATGAAGCAGATGGTCCAGTAGTCTTGGGAAACACACGCACATGTCCATCTAGGAAGGACACCCCAAGACGTCGATCCTCAACCATAGAAACTGAAATCAAGTTCTTTTTCAGCCCAGGTACATACAATACATCTCTCAACACCATTGGACTCATGGACTCCCTTTGAAAGGTAATGGTCCCACGCCCAACTGCTCTGACTCCTGAGTCATCTCCCAACACCACCTCCACATCAGTCTCTGTCTGTGAAAGCTCGGAGAACATCTCACGAGCACCTGTCATGTGGCTCGAAGCTCTGCTATTAATATACCAAGTGCTGGAAGTAGATGCACTGTAGGAATGGTCTGTCACCAAGGAAAACCCCCTCTCTCTATCAACATCCACACTGGTGATAATAGATGCTCTCTCTTTATCAACATGCCCAGTGCACAGAGAAAACTCTCTCTGAAATCTAGTTGCAAAGTCATCGACCTCCGTTGAAGCTGCTGTCTATTGCTTCTTCTTCTTCTTCTTCTTGTTTGAACACTGCCCAACATAGTGTCCCATCTTTTGACATGCAAAGCACTTTACAGTGCTCAAATCCTTTTTCTGCCCATCCTGTTGCTTGGACCCACCCTTCTCGGGACCCTTCTTGTTCTTCTTCTTCCCTTTTGCTGTCAAAGCCACATCCTCCTCCTCCTCCCTGCTAGTAGAAGCACTGCACTGCAAAAGACCCCTCCGAGTCTCCTCCTGAACAAAATCATCACAAATCCTGTCCCAAGAAGGTAAGTTCTCCCTAGCCACCAAGCCCTGTACAAACATAGCCCAAGGTGGTGACACCCCATTTAAGGCTGTCCGCACTAGCTCAACACTAGGAACAACCACCCCAACTGCTGCAAGCTCATCTCTCACTTGAGAGATCCTAGTAAGATAAGTCATAACAACCTCTCCTTTGACCATCTTGACACTTTTCAGCTTCTCCCTCAAAACCATCTTCCTATTCTCGTTTGAGCTCTGAAACAAGCCGATCAAAGCACTCCACATTTCATCTGCACGATCCTTCCTTGAAATGTGTGGAATAACATGGTCTTTAACAGCATCTAGGATAATCCTCCTGGCCTTAATATCTTTCTTGTTAAAGGCAACCAATTGTACCGCATCAATGGAAGCGAGAATAGCAATGGGATTAGCTGTAATATTTCTGACTACCTCCTCCCACGACTCATTTTCCTCCAACACAAGCAAAATCCTAGCTTTCCATTGGACAAAATTCCCAGCCCCATCAAGCCTATCCTCCATTCTCAGTCCAGTTGAAGACATATTTCTCAAAGAACAAGTTTCAACAAAATGCTGTTACTGTTAAAAGAAAATCTCTGAAATCTGGAAATTACTTTTCTGTCTGCAAAAATTAATTTTCTGCCCCACTCAGTTCTGATACCATGTAAGTTTTTACTCAGTTTCAGCCTCCGTTTAGATGTTGAAAATAACTCAGTTTATTGCCGAACACAGAAAATTTAAAAGGCTAGAAATAACATAGATTTTCAGACTTAATAAACACTGCTGTAACTTAATTTTTTCATGATAGAAAATAAAATAAATGCACTTTTAGACAACACACAGTACTTAGTAAATTTTTGGCCAATAGCACTGGAAAAACCACAAGGGGAAAACCAGTTAGAGACAGATTATTTTTATTTCTTTCAGTAAATGGAACAAGTACAAGAGAAGTACAACTTATCTCTGCTGCATTAAATGCACCTAGACTGTTTTTCGATTTCTGTGCCAATTTGCCTTCTCAATTTCTGTGTTGAACTGAACCTCAAAAACCGTGCCAAAATAGTCCTCGTTTTTTGTGCCCAGCAGCCTCGAAAACTGTGCAGCAAATCCTCCTCGATCTCTGTGTAGAAAAGTACAGTCCGTACATACTGTATGAACCTTGAAAAACGTGTTGTACAGCCTGTGTACGGCCTCGAAATTGGTGCAGAGTACGGCCTCAATAAATGAGCCAACCTCCTTGTTTTTTGTGCCCTTCCTGTCCTCGAAATTCATGCCCTTTAAACTGTACTGTACGATCACCTTGGAATGCATGCCAACCAAAACTTTCTCCTCAAAAAACATGTAGCCTGTAACTCAACTCTCTCTCGAAATTCGTGCCTCCTCTCTAGCTCTCTCTTCTTCTCATCTCAAGAATGATTTTTTTTTCCTTTGCCTTTGCTTTTTGTCTAAACCCTAGGTAGTTGAAGAGCCATCTAATCCAATGGCTGAGATTAGACTAGATCAATGGATGAGACTAAATGCTCTCATTTAATTCTCATAAAAATTAATTTCACTCACCCACTTAAATTTATCAAATTTTGACTTTAATCTCTAAAGTCACATTAAATGCTCATCTCAAGTCATTTAATGCAAGGTTCGCTTTAGTTTCCCCTTTTAAGTGACTAAGGCTAAAGTCACCTAGGGGAACACTTTCCTAGGTACAAAAAGCAACATATTTCACATGGTTCGAGGTGTATTGACATATTGAGGTGCAACCTGAAGGAGAGGTCGACACACCTCATGTTGTAATTAAATGAAACCTTGAAAAGCACTCTAAGTGGAGCACATTAATTCTAGGGTTTCTAGCTCACTTTTATTATTATTTTATTCGTTAGGGTTTGGTTTGAAATGTATTAATAGAGGAGAACTTCATTTGCTAAAGGCATGGTTGGAAGATTGAGAGTTCCCCTCCAAGCACTTGAATATCTCAACGAGGATTGGGGGGACAGTGCAATGTGAGGTTTATCCATATCTTTATTCTTTTCATGGATGATAGGGTTTTTGCAATAATTTCCATGGGTTACTGTTGAAATAATCTTGTGGAAGGGCAAGTTTGTCACAAAAGAAGAGATTAGGGTTGAGGTTGCTAAGATCTCCCTAATTCTTGATGTAACCTTGAATTATAGGAGGATTTTGCTGCTGTAATTTTCTGGTTAGGTGAAACCTATTTGGTCCTCTTGATCTTATTGTGAAATCAGATACGAAGAAATGATGTATTGTTGGCTGTTCATTCAATACGAAGGTTGCTCTAATTTGTCTATTTCATCTAAAGTTTCATATTATGGCTATTCCTTTTATTTATTGATTGCACATTATGGCTGGCTATAATTTCATGGTTGTGATGGTGCATCTTGTCTATGGGTTCTCACATTTTTTTGCATAATCTGAAAATCTGTTTTGGACTAATTATGGCACATCAGTGATGGGTTAATTATGTATTCTCCACCATATCCAAATCCTCTTGTTCTTTGATCTTGACTCATTAGCACTGGTTTTGGTAAAATCCACCGTCGCCTTTATTCTAAAGAAAATCTTAAAACAACCTTTTCTAGTGTTTCCCCCTTGTGTTTGAAAAGAGCAGGCCTAGAGTGAGAAGAAGAGTTTCTATGCTGACAATGGACAACCTTTCTAAGTTCCCCTAGGGTTGCACTTGGTTACGAGACTTTGTAACATTTGAAGTGCAGGTTTGGAAGGTAACACAACTGATATTTTGCATCAAGAGCATCTGCCATCTAGATCCTATTCCTAGTCTATAAGGACGGCGGCCAGAAATAGTTCAATCCTGCTATTTTTCCCTGGTTACTCTGGGGCTGATTGTTGAGCCACTAAATGTAATTCCACAAACAAAGGTTGAAAATACTTTTAACTTAGAAGCCATTGACCTTCAGGTGATGGACAAAGAAAGCATGCAGCTGATACTTCTTTAAACTCGTAACAATATTCTCACTTGGCACTCATGTTCCAAACAAAAAATCATTGTTTATCTAGTAACTGGTTTTAAATACCATCTAGATCTCGAAAGGCAGAAAAGCATTCATTATGGGAAACAATGAGGCATTCATTATGGGAAACAATGGACAACCTTTCTAAGTTCCCCTAGGGTTGCACTTGGTTACGAGACTTTGTAACATTTGAAGTGCAGGTTTGGAAGGTAACACAACTGATATTTTGCAT
>LPNX010908527.1:42425-92522 GCA_001517045.1 Pseudotsuga menziesii
ATAACTGGCAGCGTTGTCCGTAATGACTTGGACAACATATTGTGGCCCTATCTCTTGGATAAACTTATTCAGCAAATCACATAATAAGCATGCATCTTTAACATAGGGAGATGCATCGACAGATTTGATAAAAACTATCCCCCTGGGACAATTGACCAAGAAGTTGATAATGGATCTGCCCTTCCCATCAGTCCATCCATCCGACATAATAGTGCAACTGGTGACCGCCCATGACTGTTTGAGCTCATCTAATCTCTGGGTGCAATCAACCTTCTCCTCATCAAGGAGTCTCCCTCTCAAATCATTATAAGAAGGTCCCCTATAATCTGGACCAACAACGCCAGCAGCTTCAAACATGGCTTGATAGTAGGGGTTGTTTTTGGCGATGTTGAAAGGCACATCACCCCATAGAAAACATTTTGTCACAACTCTATCCGCCTCATCCTTCTCCCTTTGTTTGAGCATGGTTCGAACAGAAGGTTGCCTTGAATGCGATGCCACATAAGGTGAGGCTGAAGAAGGCACAGTGGAATGTGGGGGTCGTGTAGATGAGGAGAAGGAATGCATGTCACTTGTGCCCCCCATGGTTCGTGACTGTGTTCTAGATGCAAGTTCATGTCTGAATTCCTCTTTTTCGTCCCTCTTCTTAGCCATGTCAAGAATGGATTGGTTTGCAATCCGCATCACTTCTGGGGTAACAGCAGGACAAACATCCACTTCATGCCCAGCAATTTTGGCAAGGTGGTATTTCAAGCGGCTAATTCCACCAGAAATATCCTTCCCACATAGTTTGCAATTCAACTTTTGCCGATTATTAGGGTCAATTGGCTGCCCATACTCCCACATTGGATCCAATGGCTTTGGCATTGTGTCCACTGTCACCTATGCCACATTGCCACAACAAACAAACAAAAATGAATCAATTTAAAAATGTTCTTCTTTAAAATTTTGATTCTTGAAAACAATGAAATTATTAAAAATTTAAAACATTCAAACTTCAAAGAAATGGGAGGGTGGCCTACCCAAAACCCTATAGGCTATGATTGTAATGGCAAATCTACACCCTACACTAAATCTAAACCTAAACCCTACATTAAATCTACATTAACCAACAAATCTCAAGCAAAATAAAAAATAATGAAAGTTTAAAGTTAAGAATACATACCTGATTAAATGCTATGGAAACTTGATTGCCCCCTTCCTCTCTTGTAGAAAATCGCCCAAGATCGCCCAAATCGCCAGAGCTCCACTTCCTCCAAGCCAAAATGTCCAAATGAATGAAAAAAACCCGGCCGCGGACTCTTATCGGCGATTTTTTTTAATTTTTGGGCAGCAGGGCGATATATTCCATCGAATCGCGATATTATCGGAATATATCGCAATATATTAAAATATCGCGATTTTTTTAATGTATCGGAAAATGTCGTGATAAATTGGTGGCGATATATCGCCGACCCCATCAACTCGCGATATATCGCGATGTCGGCGATATATCGCCGATATATGTAACTATGATTGAAATAGATGCCTCCAATAAAGCTTAGGGAGGTATTCTCATATAAAAACATGGAGATAAGGAGGAAATCCACGGCTACGCCTTAGGAGCATTCAAAAATGCAGAAATCAATTATCCGTCAAGTCACAAAGAAATCCTTGTAGTCAAAAAGATTGTAAACCATTTCAAGCTTTATCTAAAACCTGTCAAGTTTATTGTTAGGACAGACCTGAAAATAATGCCTGGTATATTTAAGAATGAAAATCTTATGGCAGAAAATAGTTCTAGGATTTTAAAATGGTTCCTTTGGTTACAAAACTTTGATTTTAACTTTGTATATAAACCAGGTTATTTAAATTGTGTTGCTGACATGTTAACCAGAGAAGAACTACAGGAGAATCCTAGCCTCATTATGTTCAGCTATGGAGCATCCAGCTCGTCAAGTAAAAAATCCAAGGCCTGGATCTTCAATGATCCCTTGTCAGAAGAAGAAAGAGAAGATTTTTTGAATTGCGCCAGCAAAAAGGAAGCAGATAAATATTTGGCACTCTCTTTGATCCAACAAGTAAATGCCTCTCCTCTGAAAATTCAAAACTTGGAGAGATGGGAAAACAAGCCTTTAAAGGCTTAGAAAATGCTCTGCACCAGCTTCAACAACTCAATCATGTTTGGATTGACACAGCCTATACAGATGGACGAGAATTGTATTATGTGGATATTGGCCCAGGGTTTTTGACATGGAATAGCTACAATCTCATATTGCAATTCTGCAGAGAACAAGGAGAGATAATAATCTGTGGAGATCCTTCTACACTAGTGCAACAACAATGGTCAGGATGGACAAAAGTTTTTCTTGACAAATTCTGTCCAAGGAAAGACCAGGTTCAACGACGTGCCAATTTCATCTTACACCTACAAGCAGACATGATCGCAGCACACCACAATCATATGTGGTTTAAATTTAAGCTCAGACATCTTGGAGGAGCTTACTCCCCTCTTGAACCCCCTATTTTCACTCAGCAGAAATACAGAAGAATGGACAAAATGGACGCCTCTTGGATAATAAAATTCATACGAGAAGGATTCCTCTAAATACTAAAGTTGAATCCATTTTCCAAGGAGAATTCTGTTGTATTCCTAATGGAGTCATGATCAGATCCGATGTGTAATATTACCTAGTGACAAACTATGTGATGTAAACTATTAATCATTAATGGCACCCCTGGAGTGTTGTTTGAGTCATTAGTGCCGCAAAGCTGTCCTCTTATGTGGCCTCATAGGAGTCTTTAAGGAAGAAAGTTATGTCAGTCTGTAATGTAATTAATAAGCCTAATAAGGTATATATGGGATCAAATATATATGGAATACTAAATAGTAGGTCAGCCTAGTAGTGGGTCTATATAGGCAATAGGTGAGAACTTGTATATACAAGAGGCCAATCGAATCATTAATATATATTAACTTGTGATTTTGATTTCAAAATATTTTGTGTTATTCTCCTAAAATCTTAGGGTTATTGTGTAACTTAACAGTATTATACTTTTGGGAGCTGTACTCAATGGGTGTATTTGGTCAACATTGTGTGTCTGCAGGTTTATCATTCTTTATTATGATTTATGTCCATTACAAGTGGTATCAGAGGTAATGATTATTGATTGAGCACCTTCAAGGAGGACTTCTCACAATTTGATCCATGACTTTGGCTAGGGATATTGTATTGTGGTGAGACCAGAAGAGCTGAAAATAAGCCAGACCTTCCTATATTTGGTTAAAATTTTAGCAGCAGAGGCACTAAAATCTTGGAGGTAGAGGCTGTACAAGTTAAGGGTTGTTACTAGTCTTGAAACCTTACTAAATTCAGTATGGTTCACTAAATCAGATATATCTCAAGATTGCAAGGTCCAATTGTAGTGAGACGAGTGGAATAGGAAAGACCAGGTCCAAAATTCAAATATGTTAGGTAAAATTGATGGAGTCATCTTCTTTAGAAACTCTATCTAGATAAGGGTGAAAAACTGCAAGGTTTTGCAACTTGGCCATAACTTTTGCTTGGCAAATCCAATGTGCATGAGACCTGTGGCATTGTGGAGAAGGCATATGTGGATGTTACAAGAAGAAATTTCAGATTCATTGGAATAGCAATCTCAGAGATACATCAGGTTCAAGGTCAGGCTATAGAGATGTCCATGTAAAGGGATTAAAAATTCATGTCAACTTAAAGTCATCAAAACTTTTGATTGGAAGGTCCAATTGAGATGGTTCAAAACAAGTTGGAAAGATGAAAGAATTTGAGGATAAGAGTTAGAAAGGTTTTATGTTGGGGGGATCTGACAAGACACAAAGTGTTCAAGGCAAAAATTGATGGTAATAACAATTTTTTCTGGAGATGACAATGCAATTCCTACTGCTAACACTAAAATGGATCTCCAGAATCCATTTCTTTGATCTTTCAAGTCAGCATCCATTGTTTGTGGACACATTATGAAGTGAATTCAACATTACATAGTTCACCATTTGGCATTGATGGTTCATGAGTGCTAAAATCAGAGTCAGCACATGGTTGTATATCTTTTATTGCTTAGAGTTGAGGAAGTGAGGTCCTTGGCAGGTGTTTCACAACAAAAACATTCGGAGTACATATCAATGTATCATGCTGATTTATACAGATAGATAGGGTTTCAGCATCTTCAGTGTTATTTTAACATGTACCTGCAGATGTGTTTTTAGCAAATTGCTTCATGCATATGATTGACATGCAACTCTTTTAAGCATGCATGGGAGGATGAAGACAATGAGATGGACACTCTTAGAGTCTTGAATGGGCTATTTTTAGAAACTTGGTCTTTTTCAGAAACTGATGACAGTTTAGGGCACCCATTTAATAGTTCTCCAAATGGGTGGTTTCAGATTTTTAAGATGACAACCTTGAAAAACTCTATTTTTGGAAATTTGATCTTTCTTGAAATCTGATTTTAGGTATGGATACTGTTTTTGGAGATGTGCATATGGTTCTGTTTTGGTGGCATTCCAAAATGGTCAAGATCTTGGGAAGAGATGGTCAAACCTTCGTCTAAAAATAGAATTTTGGTGCTTGTTACCCCCTGACATGTAGGGGTGACATGATGATTGATTCCTTTGTGATTTTGATCACATATATTAGTTCCATAGATGAGATCTATGGTTTACACATGGATATTTGCCATAGACAATTTCAGCTTGTCAGATCATTTGTCTTGTGCTAGAGATTGTTGGGGCCTTTTTCAGTTGATGCCAATGTTGTGGCACTGGCCATACATGTTGACACATGAGGATTTCCTTCTTCTATTCAAGATATGGCCTTGAGAGGTCAATGGTGTTGCAGTAACGTGGCTCGCTACTCACTAAAGGTATCCCATTCGGGAGAATAGAGGTGAGGTAGCTAACTGGTGACACCGCAAGGGCCTCGTCCACTACTAATGGAAGGTAGTTGTCACACCAAACAGGCTCTTGTCACTTTAGATCAAAACGTAGAATGATCAAGGGGGAGACCCTACTAGCCTATGATGGCTAGCGAACCTACTCAAGACACTCTAGGGGATAAATAATGGATACAAGAGATGACCGATGAGTAGGTTGATCTAGATCTAGGAAAATGGATGTGGTATATGAGTTTAAATTCAAGTTGGAGAGACTGAAGAGAAATGTACCACGAGGAAGTTAGGAAAGTAGATCTAGATAGATCTAGTCTAAATGAGAAATACCCAAGTTAGATCCACCTAGGGTTTATGCAATTTAGGACAAAGTGGACCCTAGAGAGTAGATCGAGATGTCTAAAGACTAGATCTAGGTGCTTGAAGAGTATATCTATAGATTTGAAACGGGTTCAAGCATACCCAACTGACAGATCTGAAGGATTGACCAAAAGCCCAAGGAGGGCATCCCACCTAGAGAAGACTAGTGCTAGATCCAAAGGGTAAATGGAGCCGGATTAAGTTGAAACTTTAAATCTAGGGTTTAAATATTTATTCCTAAGTGGGTTTTGATGGTCGTCATCAAATAGGCACCCAATTTATCAGATCTAGAAAACTAGGGTCTTAACAATGAGGGTTTTGTGTGACAATTGGATAAAAAATATGGAAAATAATACTAACCTTGTAGATTGTGTTTCCGCCTTTCAGGCACCTGGGGGGGTTAGGTTGTCGTGGCAGAAATCTTCAAGTCACTAAGTGCGTCCTTGGGGGAAAGTCTTTAGTCAAGTCCTGTTACTTGATCTTGACTCCTCTGTTTAGGCAAAATCCTAACAAAGCCAAAGGGGTTAGACCCTATTTGGTTGCTAAGGCTAAATAAGCTTTAGTGGTAGTTGTTTAGATGAATGAGTTTTTTAGGAGTCTTTTAACAACAATAAAGAAACAAGAGAGTTGTAAGATGAAGAAATTACAACAACATAAACAACACAAGAACTTTTATAAGATCATTCAACACATAAATTATCCAAGCAAAGCTTATACAGATAGAAAAATAAAAACCAGTTCCGAATTAAATGGAGTCAAAATTGTATGTGTTGTAATGCTGGAGTGGATGTTTTGCAATTGTTTCTTGGTAACTTTTAAATTATTGTGGATTAATGAGGAAGGGGTATTCCCGATAAACCATAGAGGTACAGGGAATATGTCCAGACTCACTAAGTTTGGTAACACACAAGGAAATTTGGTTGAATGGAGTCATGGGGGGGTGTCTAACACTACATCAACAAGGATGTAGCCTGACCGGACCCTGCGATCGCTTTTCAGTTGTTCCCGCTTCCTCTTTACAATATCCCCACACGAAGCTTAATTAAACTAGTCACTCTCATTGCTTTTGATGCATCCAACTAGTCGGTCGAACAACAGAGGTGTGGAGCATACACAATGAAGCCTTGGTAAAAGTTTAAGAGTTTTATAACTGTCTTCTTAGTTAGAAAAGAAAACCCAAGAATCTCTTCATAGGTCTAGTACTTAGGCAAGCCCTTGTCTGTGAACCATACTCGAGAAAGCAAGGGGGTTTATTTTAGAAGTAAGATTGCAAAAAGGGGAAGGTTTTATAATTACTACATTGCACAAATCTTTTCCCTTTTGGTAATTCGATATAACGCAGTGGGTTAGTATTTGTATTACTTAAAAAAAAAGATGTAGCGAAAATAAACTTATCAAAGTATACAGATCTGCAAAAATGAACTAACTAAACAGAACATAAAAATCACAAAAATGAGACTGACACAAATCCCCCTAGGAGGGATGGGGAATGGGCTCTGAAGAGCCTACTTGACAACTTTTATTGCATGGTTACCATATTCCTAACGAAAAGGCACTTTGGTCCTTGTTATCTGGGATCCAAAGGTTTACAATATTGCATAAAATTGACTAAAAGTGAAACGGGAAGCTGGGGAGGTCCTGAATGGCCCAAAACTTCGAAATTTGGCCAGAGCTTCCTTCTCTTTTTCATCCAACCTGCAAAAATCAGTGACCTGTTATTCCTAAAAGATGCTCTAAAACACTTTGAGAGTGTCTTTGAACATCCACATAAAATTTCCATCAAGGATTATTTGATCCCTCATGTCTCATCTTCCAAGACTCCAAAGAAAATGTTTGATGCTTTGACCAAATTGTATGAAGGAAAGAATATCAACCGGAAGATCATATCGAGAACACAACTGAAGAATGTGAAGATGCAGAACTCAGAATCAATTCAATCCTACTTCACAAGAGTATCCCAAATCAAAGAACAACTTAAAGCCATTGGAGACACAACTGAAGAAGCCAAAATAGTGATGACTACATTGAATGGTCTCCCAAGGTCATGGGAATCATTTATTCAAGGAATATGTTCCAAAAGGAAGCAAACAAAGTTTAACAGGTTATGGGAAGAATGCACTCAAGAAGAAGCTAGATAGGTAGAAAGAGAAGAAAAGTTGGGTAATGATGAAGATCAAGCACTAGCAACTCATACAAAGAAAGAAAAGAGGAGATAAGAAGTTCATCGTTCAAAGAAGTCTCCAAATTTTTAGAAGTCTCAAAGGGCTCAAAAGGATTACTCAAATGTCAGATGCTATAGCTACCAGAAGATGGAACATATTGCAAGAAATTGTCCTCAAATAAGAGATCAGATAAAAAAAGGAATGAATAAAATACATCATGCTCATAGTGCAGAAGATGATGAATTTGCTTAGAAGAAAGAAAGGGAAGATGATTCAAGTGAAGAAGAATATGTGTTAATGTTCGTTCTTATAGGGACTGTCACTCATGGAAGTGACACCTGGCTTGTTAATAGTGGTGCTTCTAAGTACATGATTGGTTACAAGGATTCCCTCTCAAATTTGATTCAAAATGATTCACCTCACCAAGTGAAGCTTGGAGATGATTATCAGTATCACATTAAAGGGGTAGGAGAATCCTTCTACAAGTTGGATTTTGGAAAGCCCATGAAGATGAAGGACGTGCTATATGTACCTGGTTTGAAGAAGAACCTCCTATCCATTTCACTATTAGATAAGAAGGGATTCAGAGTTGCTTTCGTTGATGGAGAAGTTCTCATGTCGATAAAGGGAAAGACCATTGATGATGTAGTCGTGATTGGTGATGAAGGAGGACTATACAGATTGAAGGGACACTTAGATTCAACACTAGTACATAGTATTATGAATCAATGCAAAGGCCTAAGAAGCCCTTCAGTTCAGTGACTGTCTTTGGCGTGGGCCAATCCCTGATAGCCCTAATCTTCTCCATATGAACCTATACCCCTTCTGCACTGATTATGTGCCCTAGATACAACATCTCTTTCATGCCAAATTCACACTTAGACATCTTTGCGTAAAGCGAGTGTTCTTCGAGGATTCTCAAGACCTCATCTAAGTGTTTCATATGTTCCTCCCAAGTTTTGCTGTAAATTAAAATATCATCAAAGAATACTAGCAAATACTTACATAACTAAGCCCTGAAAGTGTGGTTCATGCACGACTGGAAAGTGACCGGAGCATTGGTGAGTCCAAAAGGCATGACCAAGAACTTGTAGTGACCATAGTGGCAATGGAAAGCTGTTTTGGAAATTTCTTGATCCCTTACTCGGATCTGATGGTACCCCGAGTGAAGATCAATCTTTGAAAAGTATTTGGCACCCCGTAGCTTGTCCATTAGTTCATCAATCCTGGGAATGGGATACCTGTTTTTTATGGTCTTTTTGTTGAGTGCTCTATAATCAATGCACATTCGCAAATGTGCCATCCTTTTGTTTAACTAAGACCACTGATGATGCAAAGGGAGTGCTCAAAATCACTAGGACGCCCCCCTCAAAATACATCTAAACACCCTCAAAGTGGAGAATGCCAAGACGTGTGGATCCCATGAAGAGTGAAGCTGATACCAGATGATGAAGGTGACCTCAACACTGTGCCTCAAACCAATTCCTTGCCATTTCCTTGCCTCATTTTCCCAAATCGATTTCTTTATTAGCCATTTTCATCATCAAAATACTGCCTAGGGAACATAAAATTGCTCATATCTCATCAGTGACTAAACCTGGATGTCAACTGACTGCAAAAGCGGGCCTGACACCATAGCAATATGCTACAATCGATTGGATACACCCTATGTTTCCCTCTGGCACCCTAGGAGAACTCACCATCAACTGAAAAGCAATTATTTTGATTTCTTGGGGCTTAGCTGCTGCAAAATGCTAAATGACCCATATCTCACCTGCAAGTGCCTGGAACTAAAAACTGTTTGCATTAATGAACTAAAAATGTCCAAATCTACTAGGAATGAGTACCCATACACCATATGTCCATAAAAAATGTACGCCAGAGACCCCATCCAAGTCAGAACAATAATAATAAAGCCTATAAATGCCTATAATCATGAAAACCAGTGTTGCAAACATCGACCAAGAAATCACGGTGTTCAAAGAAATCACGAGTTTTTCAGCTAAAAAATCGCCGAAAAAATCAGGTCGATTTTTTCTTGATTTATCCCGAGATATTGCCGATGTTTTCTAAGTCAATTTTTTCTCGAGATATTGCCAATTTTTTCCCAATTTATCCCGAGATTTAAAAAACTGAAAAAAATAAATATTTTTTTATTTTGTAAATTTGTCAATTTATTGCTGATGTGCTGCCGAGATATTCTAAAGCGATGTTTCCTAGACCTTGCTGATTTTTCGCTGCGCCGATGTTTGCAACACTGATGAAAACAACACAATCCATCATAGTAAACCATCATCTAAAGCATGAATATGTCTAATGGACACCGGTAGACCATTAGTAATCATCATCTGCCATCATCGATCAAAACTCATTCTGAACCCTGTTGCTCACATGGTCAAACTGGGTTGACAAGGTCAAGAATGATCAAATAATGACCCAAACGCTATACTTTGATACTGCAAAGTACAAAAATGGATATGTGTGCTCAAATATCTATGTTAACAGTAAGACTCAAGTACAAGTAGCTTTTGCCAGCGATTATAAGCACAATATATACATAAATAATATATCTAAATCAAAGTAATCAGCTGCTCTAAACAAGAACCTCTAGTGTATACTCATTTATAGATTTGGCCATTTTGCTAGTCAAGGGTGAAGGTGAATAAGACAAGGTAAGGCCAAGGGAATGACTTGACACTTGACACTATAAGCATCTAGGCTGAAGGAAAAGGGGATCCACACAACACATAAGCTAGACTAGGTGAACTATAGGGAATGGTAGTGTCTCACAAATGGGTAAATTACTGAGAAGGTTCCACTAGACTTTAGACAAGCAACATTTTTAAGCAGTTTATTTGCACAACAAAAGATACTAGTGAACCTCCAAAGGCAGGTGCCCTGGAAAGCCGTTTGGGCTTCCTAAAAATGACGAAGACATAACACTGACAGGTCAGTCTCACCCTGTTGCCCTGTGGGGGAAAATGAGTCGTACATTATACAATGAATGAGTGCTCATCCTCAGGCCATCAACTTTTTTTAAAACATTTATTTCATTTAACTTGCCATCCTCCAAGAGCAGGTTTCCTGAATAGCCTTGCGGGCCTCAGGTAATGACTCAGTATGACCTCTATTGCTCGCCACCATACATAGGTGTGATGGAGTGACCACCTTGTTTCCCTTTGGGGGAAAACGACCTCACATCAGACAAAGGATGAGTGTTCATCTCTTGGTAACTGCCTAACTTTAATTTTATTTGCAACAGTGTCTAAAGACACTTTTGTTTTGTTGGTTGGGCATCCTTTTAGAATAATCACTTAAGTTTCGATGCCTTAGTGTCTAAAGAGACTTTTTAGTAAGACTACTTGTGTTAAAGACCTAGAGGAAGACCATCTTTGTGATAAGAATCACACAAACCAACATCGAGACACAAATTGAACATGGGAACCTATTCCAACCTAGAGGTGAAGGTGGGGGAAATCCTAGATGCCACTAGTCAAGTTATAAGTCAGGGCCAAACAATAAGAAGGGAAGGAAATGGATGGATGGAGACAGTGAAAATGGTGCTTAGGATAGCAAGTTGTGTTCCCTAAGGGAAATGGCCAAATCTATTCTACAAGTAAGGCATGACCAATGAGTATACAAAGGAATCTCTTGGACATAACAGCTAGATCACTTATACTTTAGATTCCAGTAAGACCAAAATAAAGTATTGCCAACATACATCCACTATCAACTGAGTCTCACTACTAAAATAGACAACAGAGCAAAATAAAAGTCCATATGTACAAATCCATAATGTCACCTGCGTCATATACCTACATCCGATCTGAACAATCTGAAGGGAAGTGAAACACCGTTGTTGCTATACATCATGGTCATTGTCATACACTCTGCTCTGGGTCATGAAAATGGCTAACTCAGTCATCGAATCTGGGGTCATGAGGCTCAGTCATGGCATAGAACTAGTCAATGTGAATGCTCTGGATCTACTGAATGAGAGTGATTATCAACTAGAAGCTCATCATCTGTTGATCTCAAAGTAAAGGACTTACAACAAAAAAATGCTTAGGACTGCTCAAGAACAATGTTAGCCCAGCTACTATGTATTTGATAACAATACCACTAGCTATACTCATCAAAACAATCAAAATACAATATATCATGTAACAACAATATACAGTATAGTGCAACATCAAGAAATACATCATCGTCATTGTACATCACCCAACATGGTATAGTGGTAGAATGTAATGTCCTCTTCTACATAAGCATCTGAAACACCCGCTAACCTATTTAATTCCCATAGGTTCGAGCGAGTATTAAGGAAAAAGGGAATTGACTGAGGACATTTAATACCGAGAGCAGAAAGGAACATTTGTTTAGTATTTTTAAGTCATCAGTATAATAAAGAAGGCCATCAAAGTTAATATCATAAAGCATGTGGAGCATGCAGGCCTTATTTCTTCGGGCTTAAGTCAACGAGCAATTAGAATTGCATGCATGCAAAAGGTAAAGTACAAACCCTAAAAGTGACATGCAAACCCTAAAATATATATAAGAAGGTTAGTCGAACCAAAAGGATATCTATGATCATTATTATCTTTGAGTTTGGTTTCAAGAGCAGCAACAACTATAGCCGTAGCAGCAAGTTGGGGTTGGAGACGGAAGTCTTCAGATAGCAAATGTTTTGGCAGTGAAATCTATCTGCCCTAATCACTTTTCAGATAGATCACTCATATCTATCATCAGCATCTCAAGTGAAATCTATCTGCCCTAATCACTTTTCGGATAGATCACTCATATCTATCATCAGCATCTCAAGCATTCATCACTCTTTAGAGCTTCGGCACACCCAAGAAGACAGGTTAACAGGGACCATGTTTCTACTACTGGGGGCATATTGGATATTCAGGGAACAATTCGTAGAGGTCCAAAAACTTCTTATTTTCTCTGCATGCTTCCACCATCATCATCGGAGGGGTCATATTATTATATCGAGAGATCATCAGGCCATCTGTTATTCAACTGCAGAAGTTACAAGCAAAAACTACAGAAAGCAAGGGCGTCATCCTATATAGGAAAATCAATTCTCTACTGATCCTAGAGGGAGCAAACCTTCTGCATGTATCATCCAATCTCTTCAGATAGGCCATACCACTAGTCCTAGAAAGTTACAGCATCATCAACCAAGTATTGAAGCTGTTCCGAGGAGTTTTATATCGAAAGGACGTTTTATAATTTTATTGTTGCATGGGCGTCACCTCTAACCTGGCATCACGCTTTTGGATATCTGGTGGATGCATGGCATGCATGTCTTTTGTATACTAAAGAGTCTTCACAGCTATAAATATTGGTATGTTACTAAAATCTTGCCGAGTCATATTTGCTATATTTAGGGGTTTTTGGCATAGAACTTATTTTGCATGCAAATTCAATTATATCTCAAACACACCGGAAACACATAAAATGCAAACATATTATCAATATAATTGTAGAATATCTGTTGGGATATTACATAGAACAAAAAATAACATCATCACATCACTCATATCACATAGAAGACTCATAGGCAGAAAAATTGGGCCACAGCAGTGTGGAATGCATCAATAGGCTAGGAGAAAGTAAAGAAAAAATGAGTGCTATTATCCTCATAAAGTATGAGGCATAACAAGGGTGAAAAGTAAGACCAAGTGCCTTGTCCTTTGGGCAAATGTAGTCAAAGCATTACTTGAAGAGGAAGTTTGAAGTATGAAGGTGAAATCAAAAAGTTATGTTATACTCTAAGTTTCCAGGAAACCTGGTTACGAGGATGGGGACGAGGACGCCACTTTTTGAAACAGGGTACTTTGGTAGGTCAGGGGTACCATATATATATATATATCTATATAACATGTCACAGTCACATCATACATGCATATTTTAGATTTCTTCATAAATTATGAATAATGATTCATAATTCTAAATTCAACGATCCATTGAACAATGAACATTCACATTGAAAATTTGAAACATAAAATTTGATAAATCATAGACTCATAGTAGATATCAAATGGAAGACTGGAAGTTACATAAAATTTGATAAATCACTGTACCAGGCAGCTGTAACTAACAGTCAAACTTAGATCTGAAGGGACACTTGAAATCTGATTTTAAACACCTATTTGTGTTGTTGTTAGTAGTTACAGGGAATAAAATGTTGCAAATATATTCTTGGGTTCATGTGAGTGTATTTCTCAGTTATAAATACATATGTATATTCTTTATGTGCACCTTTGGTAGCAAAACTATGTTCCATGAGTGCTAAACCCAAAACCATAAAAACATTCCTTGTAAATCAATGCAAAATTTGTATACCAGATTTAGACAACATTCTGTGGAATTTGAATATTGTTGAAAAGTGTTTGACATAAGTCCTGAACCAGACTCCATACGTAGTTGGCAAAAATTTAGTTTAGATTTGGTTGGGGGTCATTACATTTTCACCAAAGGATTTGCATTTTGATGTGTCGGCAGTACCGCCGGAGTACTCAAACATGGGGTACGTCGTACCATTTTTCCTATAAGTACCCCTTTTTTATAATGGCATCTCGGGTACATGGAGACAGTACAGGGTACAGGAAGGTACGGAAGGAAACGTACCTTACGAGTACCCAAGCACCCGGTATGGGTATGCATACCCTACCCTCGGGTACAGGTACCCATGCTACACAGGTTATACTTGAACATCACCATTTAACTTAGCCACATTGATGCAAAGAACTATATGATATGCTTATTAAGATGCTTTATCATTTACCAGTTAGAAAGCTTACCAGTTAGAAAGCAACCAGCATATATGTAATTAATAAAGCAAAGATAACAGCAGCAATCATTTAATGAAAGTGAACAGTAGCCTTAATTTTTAATCACAAATATTGAATGCATCAAGTGACAAAGAGGGAATAGATACCTCTCGAAAACATCTTTCTCTGGCATCCATACAGTCCACAAGAAATGTGTAACAGATCTAGAGATAGAGACGTATGCCATCAGAATTTGATATGGCAGCCCTAGCATCAATATGATCCATACTCGAGCAAAAGATAAATAATTCATCCAACTTTTTTCTCCCTCTAACCTGAAAATTCAAAATTTACAATATCCTTGGCCTTCTAAAGGAGATTTTCTCTACTTGCACTTCTGATTTGCAAACTGGGAGGAGTCTCCCTTTTATTGAGCTCCTCTTTAACTAATTTACAATAAAATATTCTTGTGGAGACTCTAGAAAGTATTAGGTCCATCTTTCCTCCGAGGAATAATATTAAAATATAAGAGAATGGTCTAGAAATTCCCTTGGAAGCAGGGTGCTCCCTCTAAATTCTAATAGGTGATTGACCATGTCAAAATATGCCAAATTTACTAATTCCACCAAAGTGCTCTTCATAAATAATAATTAATTGCTTGGTTAGGAGCTGTCCTAGAGCCATCTTGGTGGAGAGCTTCCTTAAAAATTGTTTTATTGTTTGAATAAATAATATAATAAAGGATTTCTAGACCATTCTATGCAACTGGCTCCACAAATTAGTGCTTGATTTGCCATGTGTCATCCCTTTGATCAAGGTGTTCCTATTTGTTAATGTTCCTTTGACCCTATCAAGGATTTCAATGTGCCATGTGTCATCATATTGTGAAGGGAAATCCTCTTTTATGTCTTGGGACCATGTCTTCATAGTAAGAAACCTCCAAGAGATGTCCATGCCCCTAACACGTTCAAAAGGTGGGTAGTGGTGGTTCAAACCATCCTTAGATTTAGGTTTTGACCTAAAGTGTTCCTTAGATAAACATGGCACCCTCTAACAAAATAATGATAAAGACCATGTTGACTGATTATCTCCCACATGCTGCAAGATTCCGCAAGTATCTGATACAGGTATGTGGGCAGTTTAGGAATTCCGTGCAACAGAGGTTTCTATCATTGTAGAAAATTCATAAATGATTCAATCTACGTTTTTGTTTGCATTTATTAGTCTACACATTTGAGATTTTGGATCTATATGTGTACAAAACTTGTTTGTATTGAAATCAACTAATAATGTGTGTATTAATCTGAAATTGATGAACTATAAATCTATAATTGATGGACTTCAATTTTTCAGTTATTTAAAATTTAAATGACTCTGTGAGTCTTTTTATGTGCCAAACATTGACAACTATTAATTTCCTGTAGTTTATTAGTGTTGGTTTATATCAATTGACTGTAGTAAGTTCCATCTATTTATACTATATAGAAGTGCATAATGTGCAGTTTAGAATTTTTATTGACTTTTTAATGAGGTAGAACTTCTTGTTTATGCATACAGTTTATACTTATAGTATATACACTTACTCCATTTCTGTCTCTTTCTAGTTAGGCTTGTCGCTCATCTATTTACATTTAAACTCTTATTTGAATTTGCCTTTAAAACCATATCCCTGTTTTAATGTGTTGGTTGTGATTGATTTTAGATTTCTTCAATCACATTTGTGCATTGTTTGTTGGTTCATATATTACCAGTTTATTGACAACGTCAGAATATAATTCGACTAATTTGTACTCTTTTCTGTATAATACAGGTGGCTTAAAGAAGAGAAAAAAGTAAATATATTTGTAGAGATTCGGGTGAAAGAAGAACTTCTTGAAGAAAGTCAATATTTCAATTTTGTGCAAACTTGGGAAAAAGGTTAGAACTCCTTGCAAAGTTTGCCTGATTTCCTTTTCATTGTGTGAGAGCTATAATTTTTATTACAAGTCCCGACTTCCACTAGCTGAAGCATACCTGCAACAATACTTGTAAACACTCTTTATAAATTTCTATATAAAATACTTGAACACAAAATCACTTTCCAGTATACCCTAACCTAAGCCCTCACAACTTAAAAGAGCTAGCACTTGAGGGATTATAAACATGTTTGGTGGCTAGAACCCCCAAATGTGCATTAAACAGATAGCTTCAGTAGAGAGCTAACACTTTCCCTTATAGGCATCTCAACAAAGTAGTTAAAATCTATTGAGTGAAAAAATCATATTACAATGTATCATCATAATCAGCTACCCACCGAAACCATTCCACAAACAGTGCTAAATCAGCTCTCTTTGCCAGAGCTCGAAATCTCCAAATGCTCTGAAATTATCATTGAGGAGTGTTTATGGTGGCTGGTGTTTTCCAGTGACAAAATATTATGCAGAAATTTTAGATTTTTTTTCCTTTTAAAAGGATACACTTATTCCTATTACCCGCTAAGTTCTATATACTTAGTTCAATTGCTTCCAACTTCCAAGGCACATCGTTTTCTATTGAACCAATTGGTGTACAGCACTAAGTAGCCATCTCAGACAATATACTACTTAAGATGAACCATCTGTTATATTGAGGTGGCCAATCTCAATACCAGCACATGTTTCCTAGGCATTTTATTGTTTCTTACATGTAAAAATCAGTCCTGCAAATATCTGAATCTCTAATGTCTCCCATTTTTCCAATTTCAATTTCTCCTGAGTTTTTCAGGTTGCTGATTTGCCCAATATTTTCAGAATTCTTCAGGTCTAAGTTTATTCTTCCTAAGGTTTTTCGATAATTTCTGTTATTTTCCCTGATACCCGATAAGTTTCTTTCTGAACCCACAGCAATATAGTCCACAAAATGATATTTGTAACATTGGTAAAAATTCATTTCTTATTTCCCCACTCCAGTTCAGTTTCCTGTTCTTGTCCAATTCAAGATTTTGGCATTTCCAATTCCAGTTCGGTTTGAGATCTTAGTTTTTCCAGTTCTCTTTCTGATAACTTTATTTAGATATGCTAAGATCTAAGTTGCATGAAATGTGGAAAAGTTTCCGAGTTTCCGAAACGGGGATGCCTAGAAACGTGACCCCCCAAAAATGGGTACGCTGGGGAAAATGTCGTATATATATATATATATATATATATATATATATACCTCATTGTTTTGTTAAAAAAAAGATTGAGACAAATAAACAATAATTGAGAAGAAAAGCACATCTTTATTAACTGAGCCTTTATCAAATGAGGCTTTACATCCAAAATTAGCCTTTATAAGTTTACACTTGAGGCTACATATACTCCTCATCAACATCATAAAAAATAGAACAAGAGGCTTGTCCTACAGCAGTAGCACGTGGAGTTGAAGAGCCAATCCCACTTCTGCTTGCACCACTAGTACCAACATTATTATCAAGAGCAGCAAGAGAAAGATCCAAGTCTGGGTTTTCTGCCTCAACATCCCATTCTTTATGAGGGCCACTTGTATATTCTTCACCCCTACGAGACACAAGGCGCAGGTTTGAATGCACATATACAAGATCCTCAGCCTTCTGTGATCCCAGCCTGTTTCGTTTCACAGAATGAATAAAACCATAAGTGCTCCAATTCCTTTATGCTGCTGAAGAGCTTGCCACTTGTGATAGGATATGAGTGGCAAGGATTTGCAAATGCACACCATTTTCCCCATGACAAGTCCACCATTTAAGTGGGTTCATACTGCCCTTCTCACCCAAAGTTGACATGTCTCCAAAATCCTCCAATCCAAAAGCAAAACAAGCAAATTCTTCTCTCACTTCAATTTGTAAAGAAGCCAGAAATAACCTTTGGAAGGCTTTCTTCACCCCAATTGCCACCTCCTTGTCTTGATGTGGGGCCTTCCTCTTCCCATTGCTTTGAGCGATGAGGTCAATATCATAAAAGCGTGGCGTAAGGGCATGTGCCAAAGTGTGTAATGGAATGTTAAATCCATTCCACCAAGTAACAATGATGCTTCTCACCTGCTCTGCAAAATCAGCATCAACAAAAAGTAGAGTTGAATCTTTATGCGTAATAATTTCCACGGTTTTTTCAACCATGCTATCCATGCCATCATAAACCTCTCCTAGGAAATGTGTATCTGTGTCTGCTTCTCGAAGAAGCTCAAATGCAGGCAATGTGAACTTGAGCAAGAAGTCTATCTTGCTCCACCAATCCTCATCAATCAACAACTAGCGCACACAACTTCCCCTCTGCGAATCTGCTTGTCTCCACTCATCCCAAGTTGGGCCCACCACCATACTCATCAGTGCATTTTTTACCTCAACAAGCCGACACAACATGATGAAGTTTGAGGCATATCTAGTCTCAGGCTTCAGCAACTTTGAGCAACTCCAATTTGGAGTATTCTCGATATATTGCTTGAGATAAGTGATGGTTGGTGATGAATTTTATGACCTCTCTTGCTTTCCCTGTGATCTCCTTAACCCATGCAGACTTATGCTCAATCTCTTCTAAGACCAGATTTATATTATGGACAATGCAAGGAGTCTCAAATATATGATTGTACCTACTCTCAATAATCAATCCTGCAACCTTGCAAACTGGTGCATTATTTGTGATTACTTGCACCACTTTATCTGGTCCAACTTGCTCAATAGCATAAATCAAAACATCAGCTATAAAGTGGGAGTCTTTTAGTTCACCAAAACAATATTCTGCTCTCAAAAACATTGCTCCTACAAGTGAAGATGCAACGATGTTGATCAATGACCTACGCCTTGTATCAATCCATCCATCGGAAATAATGGACAACCCTGAGTTGGCCCATGAGTTTCGGATAGGTATTAAAACATCCTCAATAAGCAGCCTCTCTTTCTTGAGCAAAACTGTTCTAAGTTTTTCATAGTTTGGCCCTTTGAGACCTTGAGGGGTTGTGTTAATTTCCCTCCCCATATTTTTCCAATAAGGGGATCGGACCACATTAAATGGAATGCTACATCCATAGAGAGCCCTTGCTACTTTGGATTCTGCTGCATCTCTCTCTTGATTGTTGAACATTTTCAACAATCTACTATTGTTAGCCCCTAATGTAGAGCTTGCCATCTCATCTTCAAGCTGTGTTGCCCTCCTCTTCCTTGCTTCATGGACAATACATGGCTCACTTGTAGCAGCCAAGCAAGTGTTGCCAATGTCACTCTTTCCAAACTTGCTTCTTCGTTCTTTCAACCTCATAGCATCATTATGGTCTCTATTGAAATTGGCCCTTTCTTCGGGATTTTTGGTATGGCCACAAACATCAACCCCCTTTACCCCTTCATGCAAGATGTGAGCCTTGAATCTTGTGTAAGAACCCTTGTAGATTTTTCCATTGTTGCAAAGGTTGCACCTCCATTCCCATGAATCCCCACCAAGAATTTGCTTGATTTTGGTGGCATACTTCCAAAGAGGATTGTACTCTTGTTGCTTGGTTGTTTGAGTATCTCTTGGGGTTGGAGGAGCCATAGTATGAGAAGCCATGAGACTTGTAAAAAACAAACAAATATGCTCAAGGTGGCTAAGAATTGTACAAAGTATGTACTACAAACAATAAGCAATCAATCCATAACTGTTTAACTGCGGAGATATGTACCTTTTGCCCTTGCTGTACGACTGCCAGTAACCTTGCAGGCTTGCTGCAACGATTGTCTTGGAGTTGGGCACCTGTACGGATGCAAGCACAAATCCAAAACCACCAAAAAAAAAAACATTACACCATGCTGCACGATTGTTGTACGACAACCCCCCCAAAAAAAAACTTTGTACGATTGCAATAAAAACGTTGTATGGCTGCAATAAAATGTTGTACGACTCAATGAAACTCACCTTTGTTGTACGGCCGTCGGTTGCAATAAGACTCCAATGTTGTACGGTGGAAAATGAATGTTGTACGACTGTAAAAAAAAACAAAACGTACTCCCGGCTGCAAGCAAAAACAAAATCGAATCGTACTGTCCGGCTGAAGAAAAAACAAAACAGTGGTGATTAGTTTAATGTGAATGATTGGTTTTATAGAGTTTAAATTAGGTATTTAGATCTTTCTAGATATTAATCAGGGTAATTAAATAATTAATTAATTTCTACCTAAGCATTTGGCCCCACAACAAAAAAAAAAAATTTGGAAACGCGTCGTACGAAGGAAAAATGAGTGGAAACGCCGCCAACCGTACCGTACGGTGTTTCCAAATCGTGAAATGTCGTACGGTATGGCCGACGGCATTTCATACTCGTTTTCGAGTTTCGGCAAGTTTCCGGTACTGGTACGGCACTAAAGTGCGAGTTTCCTGCAACTTAGGCTAAGAGATTTAATTTCCCTCATGTTCTATAGAAATTTTCACTCTACTTTTCCTTTTAATCAATTCTTATATGTTGATCACCATGGATAGTTGATAAATCTCAATAGAAACTGATCTCTCAGAGTTTAGGGTTTCCCAATTTTTCTTCACTTTTATTCTCTCTGCTATCCCTCATGTTGTATGAGGCTTACACGTGATTTTCATCAAACACTTGTTATTTCTATCACAGGGGTCAAGCTTGTAAGGTGATTCATTTGATAGATTGGGGTACATGTGAACTTTGGCTTAGAGATGTTTCTTTCTATTGATTGATTTGATGTTCTGGTTTTTGCTAGTAATTGTTGGATGGTATCACTTCACGGTATTCTAATGGATAAGATGGCATGTTCCTAATAGGTGGTATCTTGATGATATAGTGCTCTCCTTTTCTTGACAATGTTGGCATGTTTGGAGTATTTTGGCTTAGCAATTAACACTTAGTGCATTTCATGGAGTGGGAGCCCGTCAACTTAGGGTCTCACTAAGTTTTAAGTGTTAATAATTGTACCTTGGCTAGATTGAAGGTGCTTTTACCATGGTCTTCCTAAGTTTTGGTTATGATGATTGTAAAGTGCCGTAGGAGATTTGATGACATATTACCTATAGTGTGCACCTTTGAATGCGCATAGTCAAAAAATTCAACAATTTGGGTAGGAATAGGCGGATTTTTTCGGCAAGATTTTGAAAAAATCCGGTTTCAAAATGCAAGTTACAGCTGTCAAGTTTTGGAATTTTGGGTGCCCTAGGGGTTTTTGATGGTCCTGAATCCATTCTACCATTAAATACACGATTAAAACAAAGTTAAATTCTGATTTTGCAAAATAAAAAATGCTAGATTCCGGTAAAAAATGGTCTTCCGGTCCAAATCATCGAATTTTTAGACAAATTCCTTTGAATGTTATCCATGACTCTTTCGAAGAACACTTTGCACATTATCTTATTTTCCATTGTTGAAGATTGATTATTAAATATGGTATGAAGCTATGTTATTGGGAGCGGGAGAGGGAGCGAAAAGCAAAATTTTGAAAAGATTATGTTTTAGGAGCGTTTTTTATATAATACATATTTAATATATTTGGATGCATATATTTAAAAAAAACATGTAGAATGCCAAATTAGCTATATAAAACATGAAAGCATGGATATAATCATTTAGTACACATATAACATCAGTCATCTTGGAGATATAAGTTATAACATCGTCATCAAATGATCAATCATCAACAACATCGACCTTCAAGTTTAAACATATAATATTTGCAATCAACAAACTCTAAGAGATAACATCAACCAAGAAATGAAACAAAGCATCATATTCATTACCAAAAAGTTCTAAGATAAAGGTGTTATCACCAGACTTGTAGCTACCCCTATGAGATGGATCCAAGATGGATGGTAGAAGGATGGGCAACCAAAGAGGTGAACCAAGATAACCTCAAATCCCAAATGGAGGGTTGTCACGCCAATCAAGGAAATCTTCACTTGATGTTGTCTTAGCCCAAGACAACAATGGGGGAGACCTAGATCTACTCCCGACAGGAGAGATCAAACCAAGACACCAGATCAAATCAATGGAAGATGAAATACGTAAGGTGTAAAGTGAAGTAAACCCTAGATCTATGGATGAAGTCACAAGGTGAGTTATGGTTTGGATCATGAAGGTTATGAAGTGTGAAATTGGTCCAAGGTTGAAATACAAGTGACCTATGAGTTTTACTACTAGATCCAGGATCAAGGTACCAGCAAATGATGAAAATATCCACTGCCTTGGGAACTATGTCCAATGCAGGGATAATAAGAACGAGATTTGGGCTATCTAGTACCAATGGATAGACTTGATGAAAGGTATGACAGTGTCAAAGTACTCAAGCCTCAGAGATAGGATCAAAACACAGGAAAAATTGGCCAAATGAAGAATGCGCTAGGATTGAGGGATCAGTGCCTTGGAATTTGGGCCTTGTGGAGTCACCCAAGCATGACGCCTAGGAGAACCCACTTTGGGTTTGACCTGATCTACAATACCCAGAAATGGTTTGCCAATTGATCAAGTGGTTTGATCCGTAGAATTTTTCGATTAATTTAAGTCAGGGTTTTGATAGTAAAATAAAGGTGCCAATGGATTGGAACCAAGAAAAGAAGAACAAACCTGTGGATCTTACCCGGATAACCTTGTAGATGCCTTGATGATGATGATCTATGCATTCCCGATCAATTTGAGAATATTTGGATGAGTATTCTATGCAAATTGATTTGCCCAAGGAAGCCAATGCGCCCTCCCTCCTGCACAACAAACGTCAACAATATCAGATTTGATGCATCAAGAGAAATGGACAAATGCTACAAAATAAATAACAAGAAAAACCATAGATCACAATGATATTAATTATAACCCCCTGATACAAGCGATGCCAAACAAGCGAGTTGAGGAATCCCTACAAAAAAGGCCCAGTGAAGTTGCCCTCCTGTAGACAAAGACAAAGTTTCCACAAAAATATAGATCTCACCACAAATACTCAAATGCTAGGATGCAATAGACTTTCCAATCACCATCGAAGAACACCAGATGCAAAGGAGACCCAAGAATTTCTACAAAAGAGTTTTTCTATTATCAAGATTCAAAGAGCCAAAGACCCCTTTACAATGAGAAGCTCTCTCCTTTAAATAGGATGGAGAGATACCATAATCCTAACCACCTTTTGAATGGATGGATAAGATTAAAAGATCAAAACGTTTTAATCAATGGTTGAGGTGAGCTCAACATAAAGTACATGGATCAATATAATTATATCACACATCAATGGAGTAAATCGCCCTAGGAGAGGGGATCCCACTCAATATGACAAAATAAACATGAATAAAGCTCATGGTGGGTCTAGGGGGTAATGTCTAACACCTATGTTGCACAAGTTTCTGGAACGCGGGTACGTTGGGTACGCGGACACAAGTATCCAATACGGCTAGAAGCTTTGCCCAAATTTGCAGGAAACGTAAGGTTGGGAGCGGCAATAATATATATTAATTTTTTTAAATATATTTAAAAAAATAAAGTTAAAAAAACATAATTGCTTAATTTCATAACTTAAAATGTTTTATCCTCTTAATCCTCTAGTAGTGTCATGAAATTCATTCTTTTTAAATTTGCTCACTCCTGTAAGTCCACATTATACAAATATCATTGTACGAGTTTGTAAAGGCAGGTTGCACATATGTGTACGAAGCACCAATAGCTTCATAAATCATAAGATTCAATATTTTTCTAATTCCTTATTCCAACTCCATCTATATTATTGCTCCTAAGAGTGCTTAGTCTTTGGGTGCCTCTGCATTTTTTATGGTAACAACTACTTACTTCTAATGAATGAATTTGATTGTTTTAAGTTCAACTATCAAACTTTCAAATTTTTTGGTATCTTGAGTTTGATATGGTTTACGATCCTAAATTGCTATATCAATCAGTATGAATAACTTAAGCTAGCTATTTGAGATATGAATTAAAGTTGTTCAATATCTTAGTATTGTAAAAGATCCATTTGTATTCACTTAAGTACACTTGCAGGCTACAGCATATATTTTGAGTGTGAATGGATCTAAACATTTAAGAGGTGTGGGCCCTCTTTATTTATATAACCTTGAAAATAAATAAATAAATGGCATTATTGATAAATTCAATCGAAAATTTTATTAATGGTGATTTCTTGACACAATAAACTTCAATCATTCAATTGATTTTCAACACTTTTCTTATGAATTTGGCCTCCACACGGTCGGGAGCGGCAAAAGAAAGTTCCCAAAAAGCTACTGAAAAGTTCCCAAGTTCCCAAAGAAGGTCCCATAAAAAAGGGGATGTTTCATATCAGCTCCCAAGCTCCCAGGAGCGGAGAAATGTTGGGTACGGGTTGCCAAAATCTTGGGAGCGGTACCCGTGCAACTATGTCTAACACCCCTAGTGTGTCCCCATGGCACAATATAAATAAAATATAGCTCTAAGTGCAAAATAGTGCCTCTCTGGGAAAATCGTGAGCCTCCAAAAGCTCCAGAAAATCATAAAACATGCCGGAGAGATGAGTGTGGGTCCTCCTGAATGCTGAAACTGCTGGAGAAGGGGTGGAAGACATCATACTCATCATCAAAACTCATCCCATGCCATTTCCTTTCCTTAGTAGCCTAAATTGAATTCCTCAGTAGCCATTTTAACCATTTTTAATCTGCCTCGGGAACTGTGAACCTGCAAAAACTGCCACCTGGAGTGCCTACGTTGTCCAACTGAGCCCACCAGGCTCTCTAGGAGGGGGCTATAATGGTAAAAACAAGTGGCTGGACCACCCCCTCCTCATACAATGCCCTAAGTGAACCAATCAAATCATCCTTTTGCTCTGACAGCCCATTTAACATGGCAAAACTGCACCAGAATGGTATACTAAGACAAATCATCACTGTAATTGCCCGAAACGGAAAATAAATTGTCTCATTGGACTCAGAGAGATCAAATCCATGTAAGGTGTATATTCATACACCCTACAGATCTCTGCATGATCATGTACAATATCTAATATGCCCAAACAGATAAAATAATAATAATTTGTAAATGATCAAATAATGTTGAATACCTCGTCAACATGACCAATAATATGACCCTAGGCTAACATCACACTGCTGCCAGTGTGAGAGGTTAAGACATGCTCTACAAATCATTTAAGTAACAATTATAAGTAGTAATCATTTCACTGCGATCTACCAACCAAATATATAAAGTTTTGTTAATTATTATGGCTCAGACCAGACTTTCAAGACCATACTCACTTCATAGTTGTAATCAATTTGCTAGTGAAGGATGAAGGCTAAAAATCAAAAGGCTAGGCTAAAGGGTGACTACCAACTTGACACTATGACACTTTGGATATGGAAAGGGGATACTCACTCTAGCATATGCCGGGCAAGCAATAACACAAGGGATGGCAGTGTCTCACAAATGGGTAAGTTACGTTCAGAGGTGCTTATTCACCTTGACAAATGCTCACAATCCATATCAAATGCAAGTGAGGCCAACAATCTTGAGATATAACTTTTAAGAACCATTGCTTTTTGGGCTTTGAGTTTCCATAGCCTTGATCCATGCATTTGTTACACGTATTTTTATTTATTAAGGCTTCATGCTCCATGCGTGTTTAAAAACACTTGTTACTTGGGTTTTACATTTCACATTTACACTTCAATGCCAATTTCATTAGGCTTGCCTTGCATTCATGTATGTTCAGAAACACTTCTTTTCATGAATGGGATTTTCACAAGATATTCATTTCATTTCCATATACATTGTATTGATGGCAGTGCTATTTGTTTCAAGTTTAGCCAACACAACTTAGGCAACTCAGAGCCAAGACACAAATAAACAGGGAAGCTTATCCAACAAAGAGGCTATAGTGGGGAAAGGTCCTCCATGCCACAAGTCAAGTAGTAGGTCGGGATATAAACATAACTGGAAGTAATGGATGGGTGGAGATAGTGAAAAATGAGACCAACACTAGCAAGCCAAAGTATGGTGGGAATGATCACCTTTATTCTCCCTAAGGAGGGCAAAACCAATGAGTATGGGTCAAGAACTTCTAGGTCTAAGTAGGGACATACATACATAATATCAATACAACCAGGTCCCCATATTTATATGATCGCCAGATCATGACACTAAATGCTAAGGCATGTCACAAGAATGAGTATAAAAGCAATAATAACCATCACACAAGATACCTATTGAGTCATATACCTGCAAATAACCAATCCTGAAACAAGATTTGTCCACTGAGAGCTTGCTGCTTCAACTCTGGGCAATATTGACTACTCTGTAAATTGCTAAATGGCTACATCAGTCCTCAAAGCTAAGTGTCCTAAGACTTAGTCATGGCATGGGAAAGTACTATAGTCCATCATCAAATAGTGATCAATCATAGATGCTCATCTCAGCATCTCATATGTAAGGGAACTGGCTAAAAAAGTGTACTAGAATCTGAAAAATAGAATATGGTAGCCTGACTACTATATATGTGATAACAAAAGGAAAAGGTCCTACATTTCAAAACCTACTAGTGGTTCAAGGTGTGGCATCTTCGTTGTATGAATTTGATCACCATCCTAATCACCCAAAAGTTCAACCTCCAAAGGCTAAGGCGCTCTAATGCTTATGGCTCCATCCTCTAAATCAGCCTCCTTTGGATTGTTGTCCTAAGTCAAATATGTTCTATCATTCTTGGTCGCATCACAATAATGGGACAACAACGTCAATTTGTAGACCAAGCTTTCTGCTCGATCTACATTCAAATTGTTTCTTTTCACATTTTGGATGAAGTTGTAGGTGCTCCAACACCTCTCTGTAGAAGAAGAGTTAACAACCTATGAAAGCACCCCACCGCCACTTTATGCCGATATGAGGTAGAGGAGCAATAAATGTTCCACCATTTCGATAGGACTCAACTTATCTCTATTTTTGGTCGCATGTAGGTTACCAAAGACTCCATGTTCATCGATGTATTTGCTCATTTCAATTAGTACTTGAACACACTCCTCTGCCCGATCTACATTCTAACTGTTTATTTTCAGTGTTCACATTGTGGATGAAGTTGTAGGAGCTCCAACACCTCTCTACACAAGTAATATTAACAACCTATGAAAGGACCATCACCACCAATTTATGTAGATATGCGGTAGAGGAGCAATACACGTTTCACCATTCGATAGGACTCAACCCATCTAGATCTTTGGCTGTATGCAGGTTACCAAAGACTCCATGTTCACTGATGTATTTGCTCAAAATTCACTCCGTACTTGAGCACACTACTCCTATCAAGGACCAACTTATCTAATGCAAGCATATACCCATTATGCACCTCTGGATCTATGTGTGGTTTTCTCCTAACTACACCCCCAGGTGCTAGTTGGGCCAACCAAGATGGAGAATATTATTTCGGTGTAAAGAGTAATGACATATGCTAGGGTATGGAGTGGAACATTTAGGTAGAAAAACCTTCCAATGCTTAATAAGTGAATTTTCTTGACTGTAGTGTAAATTTTTATCAAGATCATGACAGAGGATTTCAATCAACTTCGACAATTAGGCATCAACACCACCAACATCAAGGTACATAAAGAGGTTGATGTGCTTGATTCAATTCCAATCCCTTACCCTCATACATGATAGAATCTAGTGGAAATGTTGCAATCCTGAAATCCTGAAAAACTATGAAGTCTGTTGAATTTTGAATGGGTTCTAAAATTCTACTTTTCGCATATGAAGTCCGATAAGGTTGGAAACACTTTCAAACATCCTGAAACAATTAATGGTAATGCTAAAAATTTAAGTAAAAGGACAGAAAATGAAAGATGAGGAAAATACCGCTTTTATCCTTCCATTTTCTATCCTTCTACTTAGATTTTTAGCATCATTATATAATACATCCCCTAAATGAACCCTAACCATGCCCAAAAATCCAACTAAAACCATGCCTTGGTTAGAAAAAAGAAAAAAAGAAAACAATCGCCTCATCGCTCCCTAAGCGCTCCCAAAAAACCAGGGAGTGTTAGGGAAGCGTGATTCCCAAAAACGCTCCCAAGAGGAAGCTTTCAGGAATCACGATTTCGAGAGCGATTCCTGATCGCTTCCTCTGGGAGCGTGAATCAGGAGCGAAGCGGAGGGGGGGGGGTGAGCAATTCTCCACAGCGTATATATGAAGTCTCCTAGTTGGCCCTAGGAGAGATGGACATATTTCACACATGTGCTACTTTATCTAGGCATGTACTATGATATTGGGATGAGTGCCCCCCTATTGTGCACATTTTGAAATGATTTGGGGTGGTTGACCTTGTTTTCACCATATGAAGTCCTAGTATTGGAGCGCCCTTGCTCACTTGCTTGGTTTTACACTTGGATGGGGGTTATTTTGATGAACACTGGTTTTCCTTGAAGCACCCTCCTTTGTGGCACATCTTTCATGGCATGCATGCATTGTATTATTATTTTATTGTTTGAGAGGATGCCACATCTCCCTAGGGAGCACCTCCTTGGTTTGGTTGTGATGATTTGGCATTTGAAGATAAAAAGTGTAACTAATTTTGCACACTTCACTATGATGCCCTCTTTCATGGGATTATTATATTATTTGTTGAAGCAATTTACAACTACTCTTGCACACTTCTCTAGTGCATACCATTAAGTGGTTTCTTGTTAGCTACATGCCTTGGTCAAAGAAGTTAGCATGGCAGATTTCATAAAGGTGCCTCATCTACTCCAAGGCTATTTTATTATTTGCCTTGTCAAAGTTTTTATTCATGCATGGGTTGAATCCTTGACCCTTGCACATGTGGGAGGTTTGTTACACTTTGGATAATGTGATAGAGAGTTGGTTAAAGGAGTGCCCTAACTCTAATGGGTTGGATGAAGTCATGTGTGCCATTATTGAAGACCACATGCACTTGTTTTGAGGAGTGCCTTTCTTGCACTCTTATTTATCTCACACACATGGAGTTGGTTTAGGGAGCACCATTCTTGCACTCTTAATTATCTCACATGTGTAGAATTGGTTAAGGGAGCACCCTTGTTTCAAGGAGTTTGTTAGAGCCACACGTGCCACAAAAGGGAAGGACATACTTGTAAAGTTTCATTTCCCAACCTGGTTTCAAGCTTTTCTCAGAACATCATAGTTTAATGCCCAACCCCATTCAACATAACACTGCTGCAAAAGAATTTGATACTCATAAACAATTCTATGCTTGAAACACTAGAGAAATTTACCAATACTTATGAGCAGAAAAATGCGCACACACATAAAATTTCAGACTCAGATTTTTGGGCAACTGCCCTAGGAAAAACCCCAATGGGAAAAACCTGTGAGAGAGAAATATTTTTATTTCTTCTTCAATTGTACGGTGGTATAATCAGAAATACAAGTACAACTTATCTTAACGAGAAGACCAATTTCCAGCCATGAAAACAGTGCTTTGACTGTCTTGTTTTCTTTGCATGACCTCCTCGAAATGCATGCTGAAAATTTACATTATGGACTGCCTGAAAAATACAGTCACCTCCTCGAAAATCGTGCCTGCTGTACAGTCTGTATTTCTTGGTTTTTGTGCCCGCTATCACAGTAATGAACTGCCTCGAGTTTTGTGCCCTCCATGACTTGAAATTTGTGCCATCTGCTATATAATCTCTCTATCGGACTGCTGCTGTATGGACTGAATTAAATTCTCAGAATTAGCTCCTCGAAAATCGTGCCACTGCCTGGAAATGCATGCAGTATACACAAGAACCTCCTGAATAAAACAACTAAATCACTTCTAGTCTAGATCATCAATACAAGCAAGGAAGAATATCTCCAATGCATAACCATCATAAACCAAGTCAAGCTACTAAAATAGATAAAAGAGCACAACCATAATCCAAGTGCACAAACCATATATAGCTGGGTCATATACTGGCATCTGATCTTTACATCTGAATGGCACTGGAACAATGTTGTTGTAAATCATGGGCACTGTCAACATATCTTCTCTGAATAATAAAGAATGGCTAACTCAGTCCTCAAATCTGGGGTCACGAGGCTCAGTCATTGCATGAAAATGATGATCTGTATGCTCTGGGTACACTATATGCACAAGTGATCCTCATCAGACTGCTGATCTCATGTATACATAGCAAAGGATTGGCTCAGGAATGTGCTCAAAATTGCTCTTCTTCTCCCAACACAGAGTTGAGTCTTGACTTTTGTTGGAGCCCACGAGAGGAGAGCTTGCTGTGCAAAAGAGAGGATACATGCAGAGGAGAGGCAACACAAGCTTAGGTTGTCTTAGACTTAAAAGGTTTGTGCTTTTAAGTTAATGACATGGCACTATCTACCTTGGAGGGGCTGGTATCTATTCTTAGACTGTTTCTTCTAGAAGATTATCTTATTCTTTTATGACTTTGGATCTTGTCATTGGAATTTTCTTGGCATAGTTTGTGTTTAATGTTGATCCTTTGTGCAAGTTGTTCCAATGTTGTTCCATAGACTGTATTCTTTGTTCTTCATGAATAATAGAAAACCTATTTTGTTTATATTTGTGCAGATGTTTCTATGCATGTGCATATTTTTAATTTTGAAAAACCAAAAGCTCCATCAATTATTGTCATGTTTATACTTAAGGTTCACATGTAGTTCCCACTTTATATCAATGATTTATGAACTTTCAAGCAATGTGCATGTTAATTGTACTTGTTACTTACTGAAATTGAATACTAGTGAAAAACAAAATGATTTAATTTTTTATTATATATATCTATATATATACAGTACCCCTGATGTACCCAAGTCCCTTGTTTCAAAACGTGTCGTCCCCGCCCCCATCCCCAAGTTTCTTGGCAACTTAGGTCATTGAACCTTTTGTTTTTTTCCATGGATTCTTTGTGCAACTTCCTCTATCTTGATGTATCTTCTTCTCTCTTCTCTTGATACATTAGGGCAAATTGCAGTCCCAATGGCACCTTTATTATCATCACTATCCATTACCCCTCAAAGATGCCTCCTCAGACGGGTATATGTACCAGTATAAGGTTTTCCTTGATGACAATCATGCATGCATAAAAATTCAGTGGTTCCACCACCTTTCCCCCCCTCAAGTCTTGTCACAAATTGCCACATCAGTGTTGATGAAGTTTTGCTAGTTTCATTCCCACCTTCAAGATCCTCGTCCTCCTCCCTTTCAAACCCTTCCACATCTTCATATGTTGGTTCCTCATCTTCCCTCTCATTTATATTCCCCACCAACACCATGAGAACCACAAATGGAAGTAGAAACCAAAATAACAACATTTTTTTCAAGTCTTAATGGACAATCTGCAATAGAATGAAGAAGAAGAAAAAATGGGAATGGGATAGAAGAGGAAAGATCCACCAACAAACAACACAAATATATACAAAAAAGTAAAAATAAATGAACATTGGGCTTACCTCTTTAGATCTCCAAGTATTTGTAGAAGTAGATAGCGGCCTTTGTTGTCTCCTCCAAACTCCCACAAATCTCCTTCAAGCTCCCATAAATCTTCTCCAAACTCAACCCTTAAGCACACAAGCTCTCCACTCCAACCTCAAGTACACAATGATGAATGGAATGAGAGAAATGGTGAGGGGGAGGATTTTTTATTTCTCCCTCACCTTCTCTAAACCCTAAAACCCCTTAGGAGCCCACCCAACAACAAATTAGGAGAAATAATTTTAAAAAAAGAAAAAAAATGTCATTTTTGTGGGAGCTTTTGGGCATCTGTGGGAGCGTGCGGGGAGCTCTGTTGGAGCATGGTCAGAGTGATGTTGGAGCACGGTCCCTGCTCGGGAGCTTCTCCTGGAGCATCATACTCCCAAAGTGGCATGGAGCGTGCCATCGCCCCTTGGAGCACGTTCCAAGGGGCGATCCAACACTTTCCAGTCTGAAGCATGGTTCGAGTGCAAGAGAAAGCCCTCCTAGGGTGCTCTCGGTAGCCCTAGTTAAACCAGCTTCTGAGAAGTGAAGACAAAGTGTTTCACAAAAGTCCTGAACCGTATTACATAAGCAACTAGCAAAACTTCTGCTCAAATTGGGTTGAGGGCCATTACACTCAAGCCTCCATGAATTCCATCCATCCCCCAATGCCATGTACTCCATTGGGGAAGCTACCCCCTGCAAAAACATTGTTGAAGCCCCAGGTATCCCCAATGCATCTTCAATCCTCCTAAACCAAGTTACCACATGCCATCTAAGGCTTATATCCCTCCTCTAAAATGCATGACGCTCCTCATATCCTTTAAGGCATTCTCCCACCAAGTGAATCCTCAATGTGGCCATCATGTAAGGCCTCCACCATCTCGACAAGAGATCTCCAATGCCCTATTGAAGAACATTGAGCTAGTAATCATTTGAGGTTCAACATCCATTGAGCAAGCTATCACACGTGTGCCTATCCATCATGGACCATCTTTCATTCTACAATCCATCTCGGACTTTTCATAGCTTGAATATACACCATGTACCCCAAATCTCATGAAGCACCCCAAACATGGTGTAAACACTTTTGGAGTAACTCGAAAGTCTTATATCTTCATTGCAACATTCCCTTTTAGGAAATCAAATTAAAACTTGGACCCCTCATTGCCATCTGAATCCATTACAACTAGGAATGGACCTTGCTTCCCTAGGCAATATACACATCCACATGTGTTAGACTATCATCTCCAACTTTGTCGACTCCTCGTGAAGAGTGACATTATGAATGTCTTCTTCCAAAAAGATGTGAACCTCCTCCAATCTTTGTCAAGCCACCTGCATCTCTCTTCTTCTCTGTTGAGCCATCATCTCGCCACAACCTCTCATAAACATAACATCCCGCCTCATAGTAGCCTCCCACTATAGAAACCAATCCTACAAACCCAAGGGTTGACTAGAAAGATTCCATACCCTTTGAACAAGGGCTCTAAACTCCATCAAATCCATGTGAGAAATATTCAGTTTAAAAACTAAAGACACGAGGATGTTCGAAGAGGAACCTAAAGAGGTCACTGATTGGATTGGGAGGTGATCTGAACTTGTAACATCCATCAAAACATCCATTGAGGAAAAATTGCTTGAGAACACAACCTCCTCCCTAAGCCCATAGAATTTCTCCTCTTGCACTTGGACTTTATCCTATCCCTTCCTATAACTTGTTCAATTGAACCACCCACCATAATCCAACCCCTTTTGTTTCTAATTGGGATCAAAGACTTGTAGGGCATCCTTGCACCTACATCAAACTTGTTTTTCCAATCTATTGATCATTGCCCATGATGACCACACATGTTTCCATCCCATGCCACCATGTTGAAATCATCCCCAACAATCCACTTAGTTGTTGGAAGACAGGAGCCTGTTATCACACAAAGTGTAGCTACCCACTAAAGGTATCTGTTATCACGAATCTTGTAGTTGCTACGTAAGGTGATCCTGTCCAGGATGGCAAAGGGGAAAGACAACTAAAGTCGTGACCTACGATATCCAAGACGTATGAAAGAACTCAGATGTCACACCAGTCAAGGATGCCGACACTTTAGACTCAGTGAAGATACTAAGCCTAGGGGCATCCCTAAGACCAAGATGACCCTAAAAATGAGAAAAACCAGTAGATAACCCAGGGTATCTATATTAGATCTTTTAGTGTTGTATTTAATTAGAGTTTTGAATGGTTACTAAGAGAAGAGTGTCTATGTGAAAAGCCCCAATTTACCCTAGGGTTTGAAGCATGAAAATCGAATCTGTAAGGGTAAATGGTGGAATTAAACAAAAATAGACACTCGAATTGATTGCTAGAGGCAAGATAAGACAATTAAAGGTGAAACTAGCAATACCCAATTTGCAGAATTCAAAATAGCCACTTCTCCAAGGAGGGCGTCCCTCTTCTATGGGTAAGACCAGTGCTTTAGGTGGGAAAATGGAGTTCGACGATCACAAAAATTTAGTAATGAGGGTTTTTAATTATTTAAGAAGTGGGTTTTCAGTTTAAAAGCTTGCTACAAACTAGAATCTACAAATCTAAAGGATGAGGGTTTTAAGACCAGGGTTTTAGTTTTATTAAGATTGAGTGGATTAAAATAATGGAGATAGAAGAACGTACCTGGAAATTATAGATGAATGCTGGAAATGTGAGGATTACTCCCACAGAGATCAAATGTAAGTTTTGTTGAACATCAAGCTAAATGCCCAAGTGGAGAAGTGTGTCCCTTTTCCTGCCAAGCCAAGGAAAAATCATTCAGATCAGCAAGAAAATGAACTATTGTAAATGAGAGATAAAAGATAAGAGAAATAATTGGTCATAGACAAAATCACTCCATGTTCAAAACAAATCCAGAAAAGAAACAAACAGTGGGTCTCGCCAAATGATACGTCTCTCCAAGATGACCTTTATGCCTGCAATAAAATAATAATCCACAAAAAATATGCTAGATTCTTCCCAAAGATCTTTCAATGCAAAGGAAAAGTAGTTTCAATCACAATTGCCGACATCCCATCCACAAGAACACAAGTATTTCTCATAAAAGAATTTTCTCTATTCCAATAAGCCAAGAGTCAAAATTCATGATGGGATACAATGAGAGGGGTCTCTTCTTTATATAGCTTTTGAGAGACACAAACCCTAACTTACTTTTTCATCCAACGACTGAGATTAAAACATCATCAACGGTGGAGATCACTTTTACACAAATCAATACATGGATCAACATGACTAAGTCAAGAGGGGGACGAATTACCTCATAAAGCCCATTTTTACAACATGATAAATCATTATTTTTGCAATTTTGACACTTGGGGGACATGGGGGGTTCATTAGGGGGTCCCCCCATACATATTTCTAAAGATACAACTTGATTTACACACTTTTATTTTGTCCATTTTGACCAATTTCGCCCTATAGGGGATGTCCTCCCTAAGAGAACCAAACTAACAATCCAGAGCATGAAAATGGATGAGACTGGTGTAGAAGTGTCCGGAGAGCCATAATAAATTGTCTAGAGAAATTCCCTTGCCATTTCCTTGATCACACAAGACAAATCGATTTCTTCATTCATTTCCTAGTTCAGTTTTTTGTGGTACATCCTCTAAAAATCATAAAAATCATTATAACTTCATTCAAGCTGAGAAATGGGGCAAACGGACTGCACATAAGTGTCTGGAGACAAAGTAGAATGGTACCAGTGACTACTCATACTCCCTGGAACACTGCAATGGTCTAGGAGAACCAAAACGTCTGCAATCTGTAGTAAAAATTGATCATTTGGCTAATAATAAAGTGATAATAATCACTGATCATGAGATCCAGGGCTAAACTCTGAAAACTGAGACTGCAATATTGGTCCTGGGCATGTTTGGAGAAAATATAATCATTTTTGTTTTTTGAGTCACTAACTTGGGAACCATGTTTGACTTGGTCAACTGGGTTGACCAGGTCAAAGTACCCAAACTGGAGGTGAGATATTATACCAATATGATCTTGCATGCATCTAAGGTGAGAAATGCTCCAATGGTGTATATCAAAACCCAATTTAAATCATGTTATTCATAATCATGGTGACAACAACAATAATAACAGGTAAGATATACCTGTGCCTTTGAAAGATCATTGAACCTTCTGGAAGTCTCTTGCGCATGCCATGCTTACAAAGTTTAAACAGTGTGCTAGTGTTGGGTGAGGGTGGAAAACAAGGCTAAGGTAAACGGAGATGACTTATAGTTGACTTTGACCATATGATCTCTCAGAATGATGACAATTACACATGACCACAGTGACATATACATGACAGATGAACAATAGGGGATGGTGGTGTCTCACAAGTGGATGAGCTAATCTGAAAAGATCCCATTCAACTCTAACGACATGTCTATGGCTCACATCTAAGCTAAGAAACAAGCTTTGTGAGGATCTTTACGAGGACCCTTGCGTTGAGTACACAAAAAACTATAGTGAAGAGATCCTAGGGGACACTGTGAATTAGCAGTCCCTTGCCCCATCTCACATCAAAACCCGCAAGATCCATGAGGAATTAATCATTACATTTCAATAGTGGCCAGTAGTCTTTAGATTTAGCATTTTTATCCACTACTTTTAGGCTTTTCACAATTTCACTTTATAGCGCTTTTTGAGTTGTGTCTAAAAACACAGTTTGCATTTATTTGAGGGCTTTGCATTTCAACAGATAGAACTTATAGCACATAATGCATGTAATGATGGTAGACATATTGCTTTGAGTTTTAGTTGCCACTCTTCGGGCAACTAGGGGGGAATATCCACAGTCAAGACAAAACATCGTGGGAAACCGACGAGAGAGGTCAAGGCTTCAAAACCCAACTTGCTTAAGCTCAAGAACCAACACCAGCGGGTTCTCTTGGCCCAGAAGGATCAAGGCGTTGGCAACCTTTGTTGCACAACTCTGAGCCGAGACGCAAAACAACATGGGATCCATCGTGCACAGGGGTCAAAGTGGGGAAAGTGATCTTCATTATCATAAGTCTCTATCAAACCACAGTCATGGGATGAGAATCAATCATGGATGAATTGGATGGATGGGGACAAATGACACATGGAGCCAACATAGCACTAAGGTTTAACATTTGTATAAAGCATGGCATGAGCAACAGTCTTCAGCATTAAGTTGTTTGACCAGTCTTAGCACAAGTTCAAGCATTAATACCAATATAAGCATAGGTCACCATGATCATCCTAACAAGACAAGCCTAGGTGTTTAATATACATCACAAAGCAAAAACACACCAAGGAAACATATACCTGATCTCACCATATATACCTGTCTCCATATTATATGCCCATTTGTAAACTGTGTACCATATATGTTGCTCTACTAGAATGAACTAGGTCACCATTGAAGTCATCTCAAAGAACAAGGAGATCTCAGTCATGGCAAGGAAATACTTTGTATCTGCTACTGAACATAGGCTTTGAATGGCTCATGTTGTAATGATGATCCATGTTGTTTCCCCATCTGATTGTCTGGCTCAAAAAAATAAAGAGATCAATCTACATGTTGCATCATGGTAGCCTAGCTACAATATATGTGATAACAGTATCCTATTTGGGACGATAGAGGTGAGGTAGCTAACCAATGACATCGCAAGGGCCTCGTCCACTACTAATGCAAGGTAGTTGTCACACTGGACAGGCTCTTGTCACTTTAGATCAAACCGTAGAATGAGCAAGGAGGAGACCCTACTATACTATGAGGGCTAGCGAACCTACTCAAGACACTAAGGGATAAATAATGGATACAAGAGATGACCGATGAGTAGGTTGATCTAGATCTAGGAAAATGGATGTGGTATAAGAGTTTAAAGTCAAGTTGGAGAGACAAGATAATGGAAAATTTCCCAACTTGAAGAGAAATGTACCACGAGGAAGTTAGGAAAGTAGACCTAGATAGATCTAGTCTAAGTGAGAAATACCCAAGTTAAATCCACCTAGGGTTTATGCAATTTAGGACAAAGTGGACCCAAGAGAGTAGATCGGGATGTCTAAAGACTAGATCTAGGTGCTTGAAGAGTAGATCTATGGATTTGAAACGTGTTCAAGCATACCCAACTGATAGATTTGAAGGATTGACCAAAAGCCCAAGGAGGGCATCCCACCTAGAGAAGACTAATGCTAGATCCAAGGGTATATGGAGTCGAATTGAGTTGAAACTTTAGATCTAGGGTTTTTATATTTATTCCTAAGTGGGTTTTGATGGTCGTCATCAAATAAGTGCCCGATCTATCAGATCTAGAAAACTAGGGTTTGAAGGAAGAGGGTTTTGTGGTGACAATTAGATTAAGCCACAAAAAAAAATAGATTCAGACCTACCTGGAAATACTTGCTACTAACCTTTTATGGTGATGATCTTCCCTTTTCGATCAATTACGAGTGTTTTCCATGCAATGTCAAGGGAGATCAATTTGCCCTCTAGAGACCAAGTACACCCTCCTCCGACAAAAGATATCCACTTAAGTAAGAATCGATTTGAAAAAAAGAGAGAGAGAAAATCAATGAAGAAAGAATCAACGAGCATCAAGATGATCACAAGATACAATAAAGATACTCCCTGAACCCAAAACGATTTGTGGAAGAAGTATGGAGCTCAGTCACAATAGCACTCCCATCAAATTGTCCTCTTCACCAATGGTACGGCCACCTGTAAAAGTGTTAGCAAATCATAGATCCGCAAGAATGCTAGAAAGATAAATACTTTCCAATCCCCATACAAAACATTCGACAAAGCTTCCAAGAGTTTTTTTGCAAAAAGATTTTATTATTCCAAGAGCTCAAGAAGCAAAAGTCATTTTTCAATGAGAGAGCATCTCAATATATAGATCTCTCAATACACAATACCTAGATCCAAAAAGATCAAGGGTCAAGATCATAAGATAGGATCACTCTAATCAACGGCTAATATTATCCCGATAACAAATACATGGATCAAATAAAAAAATAGAGGGGGCGCACCCACTAAGATGCCTAAGGGAGGGGCGCACCACATGACAAAAGTGTACAATACAAAATAGCACATGGTGGGGACTAGGAGGTGATATAAGTCCTTGTTTAGCATGGCCCCATGGCACAACATCATAATAATATGTCAATGTAATAACATAAAGTGACCAACTGACCGAATCGTGGCCCCTCAGGCCTCAACATACATCAAAACACTGTCAAGTGGTGAATGCTAGGATGTGTGGACCCCATGAAGAATGAAACTGATGTCAGAAGGTGAAGATAACATCAACAACATGCCTCGGACCAATTCCATGCCATTTCCTTGCCTCAATTACCCAAATCAATTTCCTCATTAGCCATTTTCATTATTTTAATGTGTCAAAATGTTGCCTCGAGAAAAGAAAAATGTTCACATCTCACTACTAACTAAACCTGGGCATCAACTGACTATTAAAATGGAACCGACACCATAGCATAATGGCAATATCAAATGTCTACACACTATGTGCCCTTGTGGCGCCCTAGGAGAAACAATTGTCCACTGAAAAGCATTTTATTTTAATTTATTGAGGCCAAACTGTAGCAAACTGATAAACTGGCCCATAAATCCAATGCAGGTGCCTGAAATTGAAAAATGAGTGCACCAATGGACTTAGAATGTCCAAATCCACTAGGAATGAGTAGTCATGCATCATCTGTCCATCAAAAATATACATCAAAGGTCCATCCATGCTAGAATAATAATAATAAATAGGCTTGTAAATACTGATAATCATAATAATAACACAAGCTACCATGATAAACCATCATTTAAAGCATGAATATGTCTAAGACCACAAATAATTATAATCCACAACCATAGACCAAAACTCATCCTGGACCTTGTTGTTGACTTACTCAAACTGAGTTGATCGGGTCAAGAATGATCAAAATGATGACCCAAATGAAAATCTCTGATGCTGCAAGTAAAAAGTGGATATAGCATGCTCAATTATCTATGTTAGTAGTAAGACTAAAGTACAAGTGGCTTCTACTAGCGATTATAAGCACAATAATAATAATAATCTATTTTTAAGGTCACCGCCAAGCGAGACACTAATTTGGTGTATGAGACCCCCTTGTTTGTGGGACAAGAGACCCCCCTCTGCGCAGTGATTTAACTGCTAAAATCTACAAAGGTGTAATACATATAAATAATATATCCAAATCAAAGTAATTAGTTGTTATAAACAAGAACCTCAAGCGTATACGCATTCATAGATTTGGCCATTTTGTTAGTCAAGGGTGAAGGTGAATAAAACAAAATAAGGCCATGGGAATGACTTGATACTCGACAATGTAAGCATCAACAATGAAGGAAAAGGGGGATCCACACAACACATAAGCTGGAATAAGTAAACAATAGGGAATGGCGGTGGCTCACTGATGGGTGGAATAATGAGAATGCTCCAATAGACTCTAGACAAACAACCTTTTAAAACAATTTACTTGCACAACAAAAGATACTAGTCAACATCCAAAGGCAGGTGCCCTGAAAAACCTTTTGGGCTTCTAGAAAATGACAAAGGCATAATCCATGATAGACTAGCCTCGCCCTATTGCCCTGCAGGGGCAAATGAGTCGTACATTATACAATGAATGAGTGCATATCCTTTGACCATTGACTATTTTAAAACATTTACTTTATTAATCATTTAATTAACTAGCCATCCTCCAAGAGCAAGTGCCATGAATAGCTTGGCAGGCCTTAGATAATGACTCGGTATGATCTCCATTGCCCGCCACCATCCGTAGGTGCACTGGAGTGACCACCCTATTGCTCTTTTTGGGAAAATGGCCTCACATCATACAAAGGATGAGTGCTCATCTCTTGGCATGGATGACTTTTACATTTTATTTGCAATAGTGTTTAAAAACATTTTTATTTTGTTGGCTAGGCATCCATTTAGATAAAACGTTTAAGTTTTGATGCCTTAGTGTCTAAAGACACTTTTGGTAAAGTCTACTTGTGTTCGAGACCTAGAGGAAGACTCCCTGTGATGAAAATCACACAAACCAACATCGAGACAAAATTTTGACATGGAGACCTATTCCAACATAGAGGTGAAGGTGGGGAAATCCTAGATGTCACTAGTCAAGTTACAAGTCAAGGTTAAACAAAATGAAGGGGAGACAACGGATGGATGGAGACATTGAAGATGGTGCCAAGGCTAGCAAGTTGTGTCCCTGAAGGGAAATGACCCAATCCATACTAAAAGTAGGACATGATCAATGATTATACAAAAGAATCTCTTGAGAATAGTAACTAGATCACTTATATTTTAGATTTCAATGAAAACCAATAAAGTTGTGCCAATATATAACCACTATCAACCAAGTCTCACTACTAAAATAGGCAACAAAGCATAATCAAAATCCACATGTACATATCCATATATCACCTGGGTCATATACCTACGTCCGATCTGAACACTGTTGTTGTACATCATGGGAACTGTCATAAACTCTACTCTGGGACATGAAAATGTCTAACTCAGTCATCAAATATGAGCCATGAGGCTCAGTCATGGCATGAAACTGTAATGTTCCCAAAAGTGACATGCATGCAAACCCTAAAAAGTGAGATGCATGCGAACCCTAAAAATGACATGCATGCCATCCCAGCATTATTTTAATGATGCATGCACTATTTAAGTCTCCCTCCGCATGCATGCAAGTCAATGGCAAATTAGAAGAGAAATTGACATGCATGCAAGTCAACGGCAAATTAGAAGATAAAGTGACCTAATTAGGTCAAAGATTAGGGTTTTGTACAGTTGAACTTTATAAATAGAGGAGAAAGCAAGAGGAGACTTCACTTTTTGGATTATTATTATTTTGGGAGCTCTTGGATAGCAGCAGAGCGTGCAGCACAGCAGTTGGGGTTGGAGACGGAGTCTTCAGCTAACAGGATTTCGGCAGTGAAACATCTGTCCTAGTCTTATTCCGGGTAAGCCATACAGGTTCACCACTTGTTCTTCATTCATTCATCAATTATCTAGTACATGGTATAGATCGTTGCAGGGACACGTGTGCAGCCGTAAGAGGGGGTTTTCAGCCAGAAAGCCCTAATCAGCTGTTGGGCCTTCAGATCTCAGTTTCCTTCCGAAACTCAGGCATCATTCTCATCATCAGCTTCATACTCTGGTACCCGGTGATCATCAGATCCATCAGTGCTCATCCGAAGCAGTTATTAGCAGTTTCAGGGTTCCAGGGGCGTGAGTAGCTGCCTCTCTGAAGCATTTCACTACCCTGCCTAGAGGTCTCAGAACCTCCGCATGCATCAGGCATTCTCTCCGGCATCAGCAGACGGACAAGCTCAGAAAGTTTCAGCCCGAACGAACCTCTCCTCCTACAAAAACGTCACCTTCAGTCTGGACGGTTTTTACGGTGCTGTGGGGCGGTGACACGAGAGGAAAAGAGCATTATTAGACCACCCATCCGGATCCTTATGCATGCACTATCTCTGGAGTCATTATCAGCCAGAATATTAGTGGTAAGTGTTAATTTCTCTCTGCAAACCTCTAACCCTAATTCAGCTATATTTTAGGGCATTTTTGCATGGCGAGTTTGCATGCATAGTTATTTTGCAAATTTGTATGAGATTGAGTGTGCGAGTCAGCACTATCATAGAACATTAGAGAATATCAGTATTTGGGATATTATAGTGGTATCAGAGCATAATCTTGGCCAGCTGTGGGCACATAGCAATTGAGTAAAAGTGCATGTTGATGCATGCGTGTACATGCAAATGCATGTCAGGGATGTTGGTGAAGTACATGTCAGAACAAAGGTTTTTCTTTGCCAGCTTGTGAGAACATGAAGACAATGAGAAGGGTCTTGACTGGAAATTGGCAGAGGTTAGCAGTACTTCAACACTTGCCTCGATATTAGGAGTATCTAGCCTTGGGTGATGATGTATGTGCAGCATTGTCCTTTCAAGATTATTACACCATCAAGTTCGGGATCCAGCCCAAGGATATGGATGAGGATCTCCTTAAAGACATAGTTGGGGGAGGGAAGAAAGATGAGCATGAAGTACAGGTTGTTGGTGAGATTCATTTGGAGTCAAAAATACATGATGTGCAAGGTAATGAGCACATCAGTCGAGACAGTGATAGTCACGATGAAAAAACAGATTACAAAATAGAAATATTTAAAGATTGCAACAAATTTTCCATATCAGTGGGATACCCTGGAAAATTCTACTGCCCACGAATGAATAGCATGAATAAGCCATCCTATGCTGCTATAACCACTCATTCACCTTCAAAGCCAGTGCTTATTTTTGTTTCATCCCGTCGTCAAACACGGCTTACTGCTCTCGATCTCATTCAGTTTGCTGCTGCTGATGACAAACCAAGACAGTTTCTTAGTATCCCTGAAGAAACAATAGAAATGCTGATTTCCCAGGTTACAGATACAAATTTAAGACATACACTGCAATTTGGAATTGGTTTGCATCATGCCGGTCTGAACAATCGTGACAGAACTTTGGTTGAGGAACTTTTTGCCAACAACAAAATTTAGGTCCTTGTCTACACGAGTACCCTAGCATGGGGGGTAAATTTGCCTGCACATCTAGTAATAATCAAGGGAACAAAATATTATGATGGGAAAGCAAAACGATACGTTGATTTTCCAATCACAGATATCCTACAGATGATGGGTCGAGCAGGTCGACCACAGTACGATCAGTATGGAAAGGCAGTGATACTTGTGCATGAACCGAAGAAAAGCTTTTACAAAAAGTTCTTGTATGAGCCATTTCCTGTTGAAAGTAGTCTCAAGGACCATCTCCACAATTACATCAATGCAGAGATTGTTGCTGGAACTATTTTGCGGAAACAAGATGCTGTGATGTACCTTACTTGGACATTCTTTTATCCGCGATTGGTCATGAATCCTAGCTACTATGACCTGGAGAACACTGAAAGCAACACTGTGAATGCTTACTTATCGAGGTTGGTAACAGATACATTGCAAGACTTGGAAGATGCTGGCTGCATAAAAGTTGACGAAGATAATTTTGTTGAGCCTCTTATGTTGGGCACTGTTGCTTCTCAGTATTATCTAAGCTACAAAACACTGTCCCTTTTTTCCACAAACATTGGACCTGACACTTCCCTTAAGGTCTTATTTCATGTATTGTGTGGTGCTACAGAATATGATGAGCTTCCTGTCCGTCACAATGAGGAAAATATCAATGAAGCATTGTCTAAGGAGGTAGAGTATGAAGTTGATAACCGCAGTTTGGATGATCCTCATGTAAAAGTAAACTTGCTGCTTCAGGCACATTTCTCAAGGTTGGAGTTGCCAATCAGTGACTATGTAACAGACCTAAAATCTGTTTTGGATATAGATGATAGAAGGATAGACAATGAGTTTGGGACATTGGCTTCTCTTGAAAATCAGGATCATGGACTTGCAAGTGAAAACAATTACAGGATCATGACTGGGGATGTTCTCCCTTGCTTTGATTCATCAGTCATGGCCTTTCTAGATGATGGATCCTGCGTTGTCACGGTCCCTACCACACTTGATATTGCTGCAAACCATGGTGTGATTGTAATATCGTCTACTGGAACAAATAATTGTGGCAGACACAAAAAGCTGGATATAGTTGAAACTCTTTTGCAAAAACCTACTTTGAAGGAGCTTGAGAACAATGGAGCAATAGGATATGATGGTAGAGCACTGCTTGATACAGGCATTTTTGCAATCAGGGGCAAAGCATGGGAAGATATTATTAGACTTTCTAGTTCATCTCCAAGGCTAATTTCTGAGCTTCTGAGAAGAAAAGAAGAGGTAAGCTTATACGAGGACTTAGCAGCAGCCTGGGTGTCTGCAAAACATGAATGGTTGAAAACTCGTCCTCTTGGCTTGGAGCTGGTAAATGCCCTTGGAGATCAGAAGCTCTTTACTTACTGTGCATATGATTTATTGTTTCTGCATTTTGGTACCTCCAATGAAATTTTGGACCATCTGGGTGAGGGTAATGGAGGTCGTGTAGGGCGCAGACATTTGAGTTCAATACCAGCATCTACAGTTTGTGACTTGGCAACGTCAGCTGCTATCCTCTCAAGTGAGATAGCAAGTGGAGTATCGGTTGGGGATGACTCAATCATTTATGATTCAACCCTCTCCAGTGGAGTGCAGATAGGTTCCAGATGTGTGGTTGTAGCAGTTCATATAGATCAGGAAAGAAGAGTATATAATGGAAATGTCCCTTTCCTTGTACTCCCCGATCGTCACTGTCTTTGGTAAGTTCCTTTGGTGGGTGATGCAGGAAGGGTTATTCTTTGTTGTGGCATTGAGTATAATCCAAAATCTTCAATTTACATGGGTAGTAACTTTTGTGGGAAACCGTGGGAAAAGGTTTTCTCTGAACTGGGTATTCAAGAAAGCAATTTATGGAATCACGGACAAAAGCAGAAGTGTTTATGGAATGCAAAGCTTTTCCCTGTTGTGCCATAGGCTCAAGGCCTCAAACTAGCAATGTGGCTCATGGGATTTAACTTCGATCAGAATGAAGCCATGTTACATTTATGGGAAAATTATCAGAGGGTCAGCTTGGAAGAAATGCACCGCAGTATAGATTATCAACGGCTTTGTGCAGAATCTAGTAATCATCGTTCAAAGCTTGCAGCTGGGATTGCTAAAGCTTGTATTAGCTATGGGTTGCTTGGTCGCAATTTGTCTAGACTTTGTGCAGAGATTCTTGAGGGAGAGAAGAATGGAACTGATATTTGCAAGAGCTTTCTTTCTTTGTGCCCCAATCCACAGACTAGCAGTTTGAGTTTACTGAATTTACCACAAAGCAGAGCATATCAAGCTCAGGTTGATCTCCGTAGAGCTTGCAAGCAAGAACAAAGTGCAAATCTAATAGCGCCAAGTGTATGGGAAGTAGTAGCTTCTGAAACTGCCGCAGCTGTAAGACAGGAACTTGAAGATCAGGCCTCAAAGCCTCTCAACGGTGTAACTACAAAAATAAGCTTAGGATATGAACATCATCACAATGCAAATAGTCAGCCACTCCAGCCAAAAAGAGCACATGTTGAATTACCAGTTCGTGTGGATTTCGTTGGTGGCTGGAGTGATACTCCACCATGGAGCTTGGAAAGAATTGGGTGTGTTTTGAATATGGCAATACATTTGGAGGGAACTCTTCCTGTAGGAGCAGAAATAGTTGTGAGATCAAAAGAAGGAATTTTAATACATGATGATGCAGGAAATCAGTTGCATATTAGGGATCTCAGATCCATTGCTCCTCCATTTTGTGAGGATGATCAATTTCGCTTGGTCAACGCTGCACTCACAGTGACTGACAGTTTAGTGATTGCTAGAGGGTGCTTTCAAGAGGTCTCTGGTGATGGTACCGTACAGTGCAGTGTTTTGAGTAGAGGGTGCTGCAGATCTCCTAGGATAATTTGGGACCCTGGGATCATCCTCGGATTCAGTTGGTTCAGTTGATTGATTGTGGATTTTCTTTGGCATTGCTTGAGGACAAGCAATCTTTGGCAAGGGAGGACTGTAATGTTCCCAAAAGTGACATGCATGCAAACCCTAAAAAGTGAGATGCATGCGAACCCTAAAAATGACATGCATGCCATCCCACCATTATTTTAATGATGCATGCACTATTTAAGTCTCCCTCCGCATGCATGCAAGTCAATGGAAAATTAGAAGATAAAGTGACATGCATGCAAGTCAACGGCAAATTAGAAGATAAAGTGACCTAATTAGGTCAAAGATTAGGGTTTTGCGCAGTTGAACTTTATAAACAGAGGAGAAAGCAAGAGGAGACTTCACTTTTTGGATTATTATTATTTTGGGAGCTCTTGGATAGCAGCACAGCGTGCAGAACAACAGTTGGGGTTGGAGACGGAGTCTTCAGCTAACAGGATTTCGGCAGTGAAACATCTGTCCTAGTCTTATTCCGGGTAAGCCATACAGGTTCACCACTTGTTCTTCATTCATTCATCAGTTATCTAGTACATGGTATAGATCTTGCAGGGACACGTGTGCAGCCGTAAGAGGGGGTTTTCAGCCAGAAAGCCCTAATCAGCTGTTGGGCCTTCAGATCTTAGTTTCCTTTCGAAACTCAAGCATCATTCTCATCATCAGCTTCATACTCCGGTACTCGGTGATCATTAGATCCATCAGTGCTCATCCGAAGCAGTTATTAGCAGTTTCAGGGTTCCAGGGGCGTGAGTAGCTGCCTCTCTGAAGCAATTCACTACCCTGCCTAGAGGTCTCAGAACCTCCGCATGCATCAGGCATTCTCTCCGGCATCAGCAGACGGACAAGCTCAGAAAGTTTCAGCCCGAACGAACCTCTCCTCCTACAAAAACGTCACCTTCAGTCTGGAGGGTTTTTATGGTGCTGTGGGGCGGTGACACGAGAGGAAAAGAGCATTATTAGACCACCCATCCGGATCCTTATGCATGCAGCTATCTCTGGAGTCATTATCAGCCAGAATATTAGTGGTAAGTGTTAATTTCTCTCTGCAAACCTCTAAACCTAATTCAGCTATAATTTAGGGCATTTTTGCATGGCGAGTTTGCATGCATACTTATTTTGCAAATTTGTATGAGATTGAGTGTGCAAGTCAGCACTATCATAGAACATTAGAGAATATCAGTATTTGGGATATTACAGAAACTAATCAATATAGATTCTGAATGCTTTGGATCCACTGAATAAGAGTGATCCTCAACTGGAATCTCATCACATGTTGATCTCAAAGTAAAGGATTGGCTCAAAAATATGCTCAAGAATGCTAAGGAACAATGGTAGCCTAGATACGATATATGTGACAACAGAGCCCATATAGTCTCATCACTGACTCATATTCACGCTAGAATTTGAAGCATAAATTACACACAACCCAATGACCCCATCCTATAACAAAAAGAGTAATTAGCCACACACATTTTCCCTCCAGATCTGATCCTAAAGCCACCACAAAGCTCTACGATGAGGAAAAAAAAGAAACCACCACCCCTCCACTACCTTGATTATAATTAGAATCCCAAAATCGTCAATTCCAACAATAATTCATCCTTTTTTGGCAACTCAAACACAACTGACTTGACCTCCTACAGGAAGACCACATCTAGTAGGAATCACTACAAAACTCCTCTCACACTACTTGCGACTAGGAATCGTCATCCCTCTCACATTGCATGGACATTAACGAGAGCTTCATTCCAACATGAGATGATGTCCAATATTACTGAAATAGTTGGCCATCTCAAAGCCCTCAAGCAAGCACAAGTCCACTGATTGGACCATCGCATCCTTGTAGGACTTTCATTGTTGGCTCATCTCACTAGCTGACTTATCCACCTAAGCAAGAGAAGAAATCACCTTCCACTTGGAAGATTTAACTTGCCACCCCTATCCAATCTCCATACTTCGGTTATCCATCCATCACATCTTAGCCTTGATTCTTAGGCTTCTTGGCTGAAAAATACTAGGTTGACCACTTGCTATCGACAAGGTAGGAGATAGAAATGGAACCTCGTGGCCACCAAACCTCTTGGGTCCACTACCACCCATGCCTTCTGCATCTTTGATACCTATAACTGTACCGGATCTAGAGCTAGCCCACATGCCAGAACCAATGACTAAAGCTAGGGAACCCACTCTACTACCACCAACTCCATTGCCAACCCCATTAGTGCCAATGCCCCCAACATTTAACTACCATGGTCTCCTTTTCTTGCCCCCATTGTGAAGTGTTATCAGAATCGGCCCAGAACCGCCAAAACTGGTCGATCCGACCAGTTCCATGAGCTTTCTGAACCAATCGGTAGATTCTAACCATTTTTTGTCGGTTTTGTACTGAACCGGTTGGGTTTGGTAATGAATCGGTCGGTTCAGTACGAAACCAAACCAGTCGGTTTTGTACTGAACCGATCGGTTCCGTACAGTTTTGATGTGGGGCCTAAAACAATACAATTTTCATATTTTTTAATAAAAACAAAAAAATGACATGTCAACTTAAGATTTTTAACCTAATGGCTCTACAAACCTTATAAAATGAAGTTAGCATCCTCTTGTTCCATCACGCTCATCTTTGGAGTTTTCTTATGGCTAGGCTTAGCGTACGGATTGTGGTATGACGATTGTACAGGCGTTTTGAAGGAGAGGTATGGCTGATTTGTTAAGGAGAGGAGGTACAACTAATTTGGAGAGGAGTTTGGGCTGAAGGAAAGAGCTTGTGACTTGAGTTTTTTTCATATTTTGAGTTGTTTCAATTTTTAAAAAGATTTCTTCAATGTTCATAGTTTTATTTTGTCTAATTTAGAGCTGACTTGGGGCAGATTTTCCTATTTGTGAATAATGGTTCAAAATTCACATGGATGCACACACACACACACACACACACATATATTGAAAATATGAATATTCTATGTATATTTTCTCTACCGGTTTTTTGATCCAGTTTTTATCCAATTTCGGGTCTTGGGGTCAGCCGGTTCGGCCACCAGTGCGGTTTTGATAAAATTGTTGTGAACTTTAGGCTTCGAGAGCACATAAGTGCCCTCGATACTTGAACTTGGAGCAAGGGAGGTTACCCGCTCCCCATTACTCTCCCCTAGTCTAGATTGATGTTGAAGGAAATCGTTACCAGTGCGGTTTTGATAAAATTGTTGTGAACTTCAGGCTTCGAGAGCACATAAGTGCCCTCGATACTTGAACTTGGAGCAAGGGAGGATACCCCCTCCCCATTACTCTCCCCTAGTCTAGATTGATGTTGAAGGAAATCGTGAATCAAGTGATCCTAAGCCTAACATGCAAAGCAAACATTCAATAGGTTCAAATTCAAACCTTTTGCTATTGAACTCCATCTATGGTTCATATTGAAATAAATGGTGGAAGTTTCCATAAGAGCTTTGCCATACTATCAGGCAGATAGATCAACAAATAGACGCATGCTAGCAGGAAGGTCGAAAAACTCTATCCATTGCAAATAGTTAGCCTAACCACAATCGTCTGGGTTGAAATCTGCTCTTCACATCTGCACATAACCCAAAGAACCAACAATATTCCAAGTGCCAAATTATAAAACATGTCCAATGGTTGCAGCTGAGTTGAATTGAAGGAACGCATACTTCACTACCAACCCTTAGTAGCAGTTCAATGAGATACCTTTACCTTCATAGTTCAACAAAGTCCACCAATTGAAGGCTTCCTGATTTGGCATACATCGCATAAAATACAAGATGACCCCTCGTGTCTCAAGGTTCATGCATCCTTCAAAGTATCCTTGTTGTCTACAAGGAAAAAGTTGTAGTCATCCTGGTCAACATGGGGGGGGAATCTAGTTGGACCTTGTTGTCCGCCGATTGCACACCAGCAGCAAAAATCTTTCGAAAGTTGTCTCCTCACTTGAGAAAGTGGGAGAGGTGTGACCTTGGGGGCAAGCACAGAGCCAGGTACTGTCACCTACTCCTAGCTCCTCCG
>LPNX010908527.1:93866-117985 GCA_001517045.1 Pseudotsuga menziesii
GACCTAGAACGGAGGTGTGGTGGGCTTTATTCCATGCAAAGCATCAACAGTAGTATCACCATGCACAAGAACAACCTCCCCCATATTCGAATCCTTAGCCTCTATCACCTAGGAAGGAGCTGGAACAACCTCCAAGGAGAACTCCCCCACATACATACTCAATCCTAGGGATTTCATTGTCCATAGTCTCTAAATCCAGGATCAAACTAATGACAAGTCCATTGAGCCCACTATTGATTTCTTACTAAGTCATACTGGTGACCTTGACCTTTAACAATCTCACTATAGTTTTCGCCCTGCCCTCACCATTAGAGTTAATAGGATTGTAATTTGGGGTTGCTCTCTCTACATGATCCTACAATGGTACACATTTTCCACACTAGCTAAGAGGCCTCCCCTTGCATTTCCTAAGTGATTGATGAACAATCTTGTATCCATATGGACCATGTCCAAAACCGTGTGGACCACAATCATATAGGCCTGATCATTTTTCCCTTCACCTGCCAATGCACCCTTATTTTCTTCCTCTGACACCTGTCTCTCCTTCCTGTGGCTTCCTCTTGCAAACCCCTCATGTGCGGCCACACTCCCTCCTCCTTNTTTTTCCCTTCCCCTGCCAATGCACCCTTATTTTCTTCCTCTGACACCTGTCTCTCCTTCCTGTGGCTTCCTCTTGCAAACCCCTCATGTGCGGCCACACTCCCTCCTCCTTTGCTTTGGATCCTTGCCCATTGACCTCTCCCCACCATTTGCCCATGGCCCCCTCCAAGGTCATCTTCTACCTTAGACCCTCAACCCCCATCCCGTCCTCCTACGTTCGCGTATCTTCTGCCTGCATCCTTTCCTCTCTCTTTTGTTGCCTCCTCTCCTCTCCCTCCCATACCCTCTCCTCTCTCGCATGTGTCCTCTCCTCTCTCGCCCATCACAATCTTACTCGAAAATCCTTGGTAGCCTAGTTATTAATAAAGGCACACTATGCTAGTTATTTAAAAAGATCTGTATTTGTGATAGATCTTATTGTCATTTAATGATTAAGATCAGTTATATAAACCTTCTTCTCTAATAGAGTTTTATCAATTGTCTTGGCATGAAACTTGAAAAAAAAAAATCCCGTGGTTTATTTGTATTTATTAATTTTATTGCTTTTTTTGTGCCATATCATTGACACATTTTTATATATCTTTTGCTCTTTGCATTATGTGCCATATATGAGATTGAGAACTTACAAGCATGTGTCCATGTTGTGTAGATGAAGTTTTACACTTACACACAAAGGTAGACCTTGTTATAACACTTGGCGGAGATGGAACTGTTCTTTGGGTATGTGCTACTGTCAACATCTTTACTTGTTAATTTACAGTATAAAAAGGGGGCAGATCCAACACTCGTTTTGAAAATACATCATGACATATAATTTCATGAATGGCTTTATCTAAGTAGATTTTCTTATGTTCATTACTAAAGGTTCCAATTCAGGAAACTTATTGAACAATGTCCTCAAAACACTTGGTTTCTTATCTATGTATGATTGTTACTCTGAGTGATTTTATATACAAATGTATTATACCTTACATATCTGGCTACTAGATTAGAAGTAATATTAATTATCTTCCCAACAATAAGAAGCCTATGTAGGAACTAGTAAACTGGCTTTAACTTTTCTATGCAAGGTTCACTTGAAGTGTGAAGTTAAACTGATTTGTTGCTAAAATGTGTGCAGGCAGCGTCAATGTTTAAGGGGCCAGTTCCACCTGTTGTGCCTTTTTCTCTAGGGTCATTGGGTTTTATGACACCCTTCCGTATCCTGACATTTTGTTTATGTTTGAATCTGTGCTCTTGGGGAACAGGCTTTTCTTCCATACATTTATAGCAAGCTTTCTTTTCTTTTTACATATTTTGTTTGTATCCTATTTATAGCCTATATCTCGTTCACTCCTAGGGGTTGAGCCTAACTTTATATTGGCATGTTTTCTTTTTTAAGATGTACTTTCTGTTTTGGTAATAGTTCAATGTGATATTATTTAGGCATCATTACCAGTATAAGCACAGATATTATTTTCTGTTTTCACAGTTCACCAGTTATGTATGTGCATGATTTCATATTTGTTGAGAAAAACAGTCCTACAAAAGGGTGCAACTGTAAACGAATTATTTACATCAAATGCTTGACTGCAATGGACTGATTCTTTCAACTTGTATAATTGCGGCTGAGCTAAGGTGATCTGCCTACTATCAATTCTTTCATCCATTTGTTGTAAATACCATTATTTTCTCCGTTGCATCATCATTTGATAGTGACTTATATCATGATAAAAGTCTCAAATTCATTGAGGGGAAGAATCTAAAAGATAGCCAGTTAAGAAATCCAGTTTGAATTTTGAAAGCTTATACTACACTAGAGTATAATTCACCCCAGGAATTGTATTTGAGGTTATAGTTTTCTCAGTTTTGTCAAGTCTCATTAGTTTTCATAGTTCAAATAAAGTGATTTCTTGTCACAGAGGGTGGACAATAGTGAACTTTATCTATTGTAAAATGTATTTTTCTAGTAGAATTTCAGGAGTGAAAGTGCAATGGAAATTCATATTATCAATTAATTTACTGTAATTTTCACACCAACTTTTACTATTCTTAAATAGTAACTCAATCTTGCTTAGATATTTTCCACATTGTGTCTTAACAAGCACTTATTAATTATATATTGTCCAATACTGTGAATACAACTTTGAACCATAATTTATTTGTATCCAATCAATGCACCATGGAGAGTTACAATGTAGATCAATGTTCAGGAATGAAATTCCAACCATTGGTGCTAGTAGATACCATCAATTATATTTTGCAATTTGTCTAAGAGTATAGATGGTGGAGACTGGTTTCCTTTTATAGAATGTTTCTTCAATTTTAATGATTTCAGATTCTTAGTCCATGGAATACTTACATTTTCACATAAATCATAAATGCATAAAATAACCTTAACCTGCTTGTCCAGAGAGTGAATTATTCAAGGAGTACCTACAAAAGGTTATGGCAGGTCCCTTAAGCATTACACTGCGCCATCGTTTACAGTGTCGTATTATCCGAGATGAATCAAAGGATGACAGACCTGTCGAAGAACCTATCTTGGTGTTGAATGATGTTTCTATTGACCGTGGAATGTCATCCTTTCTTACAAATTTGGAGTGCTACTGTGATAATTCATTTGTAACGTGTGTCCAAGGAGATGGTTTAATTTTATCAACAACATCAGGAAGTACAGCTTACTCACTGGCAGCAGGAGGATCCATGGTTCACCCTGAGGTAGGCCCATTCATATTTCAACCTTTCTATAGCCATTCATTTCCATGCAGTGCATCCCCACAGCAGCTATAATATTTCAGTCCTATCTTACTTGAAGATCTATTACAATGACAATTAAAAAAGCATAACTGTGCTGGTTGATGTTTACATGATCGATTTTTTGTAGGCCATTACTAAGTTTTCAGAGCACTTACCATGTGTCCTTCTGGACTGGAATCATACACTAAAAAACTGAATGCAAGATTTTGACACCTCTAGAATCTGAATATCCTTTAGGAGAGAATATCCAGAAACAAGAATGGCCTTTAGAAGATTATATCCTGTTAATGTAACTGTTCTCCAATACTGAGCACTTTGGTTTACATTGCTTTAATTTAAGAACGATGTTTATGGGGAAGATCTTTGAAGGTCAGTGTTTTACAATGTTGACTGGATCCAGCATTCGCAAGAGAATGTACTTTGTTTGTGACCCTCTCATTTCAAAAATCATTCTAACCGAACAGCAACTAGACCTTTCCAAAGGAAAATGTCTCAAGAATCAAACCTTAGGATTTCAGCATGTTAAAAGCATTCACATACCTTGGAAGATGTGGGAAATCTAAGGGCCTAGGTGTAAGCATGTTAATGTAGAATAAAAAAGAAACCAAGAACAAGATAACTTTGAAGAGAGAAATACTTCTTAGATAATAAACTGAAGAGAGCACATGTCCTTTTATAGTAAGGGAATGATAGAAGCCCTAAGTGCATAAACCCTAGATGCATTGACCCTAAAATGACTTTATTCAAGTCATTAATATAACACTAAAACATGAAATTTTACCCTAAGTGAACTGGCTTTATTAAGACACCTAATTCTATAGTCTATATGACCATTATTAAATAAATACCTTTAACATCCTCCCTTAATGATCATTCTAGAGACTACACCAAGTTTGTCTATGAATTTTACAAATTTATATAGGCCAAGAAACTTGGTGAAATTATCTGCAGTCTAGTCATAAGTTAGGCAATATTTCACCTAAACATCTCCATCTTCTACAAGTTGCTAGATGAAATGACAATGCATATCAATATGTTTGGTTCACTCATGGAAGACGAAATTCTTTGCTAGCTTCAGAGCTCCCTCATTATCACAAAAAAGTATTGTGGGCTTGTTACCCCCCATTTTGCTTAGGTGTCCGTCCACATGTGATTTTATCACTTTTTCAGCAAGGGGTTACATATTGATGGAGATTTGAATGGCCTAATATTGATGCTTATGGAGGCCTTTTCTTGTGCAGTGTTCTTGGTCCTTGGCACATAGATGGCATTATAGCACTTTTAGGTATCATTTTGGTTGAGTGCCCTCCTTGTTCTCTCTTGTGGCATGTGTAGTGGCATTCTAGTGGCTTGTAAAAGGGTCCGTCCCCTTCCTCATGAATTGGTTATCTATTGTGGACACTTGTTCTTGAGTTGCATGCTCCTATTTTTTAATAATGGTCTCCTTGGTTCATGAATTCATGAGTTGGCATGGAGGGTTGGGGTTTGGTTGTTGTGTGGACATTCATTGCATATATGCTGAGGTTGTTCCCCACTTGATGGAGTATTGCACATAGGTCTTTTTGTTGGTTGAGAGTTTGAGCCCTTGATGTATGGAAGCAACCTCTTGCACTTGTTGACTTGTTTTACATTCATTGGTTTCCCTTGATGAGCACCCACCCTTTTGAGGGTTGTTTACGCACACATCTAGGCCATTTTTGTGGGAAATTTTTGGAGGCGATTCCTAGCTTCAGGATCAGTTATATTTTGACAAACTGCCTAGATTTGTGCCATCTCAACGTCATTAGTTGCAAAGTAGCCACAGTATTTCCGAAAAGTGATTATAATAGAAAATCTGATAAATGTTGAGGAAGTTAGCATTTCCAGAACTGCCATTTAAAAAGTCGCACTATTTTTGCTGCACATTCATTTTGGAGCCTTTTCATGGAGAGCATTCACCTTATTTAAGGAAGAGCCTCACCTTTTGAGGCCTTTTTCTTGGAGCACTACCTTTTAAGAGCCTTCAAAGGATAGGCTTGAATTCTTCTTGTCAACATTCACCCTCATTTGATGGATGCACCCATTCTTAGGCCTTTCTTCTCTTGGATATTGTACTTGTGGCTCTGAACACCGCATTTCATGGATGTTGTTAGAGTTTGTTAGAGTTAGTTAAAGGATTTAAAATTTGTTTATTCCCTAGGATAGATCTAGAGTTTTGGTAAATCTATTATTACTTTATTGTAGAGGAAGTTAGAGCTCATCTCTATATAAGAGAGTCTCTTCCTCATTTGTAATTATGTTTGGATTGGGGGAGAAATCTCACTAGATTAATGAAATATCTCTGGGTTCTTATAGATGGCCAAGGCTAGTGCTCCATTGAAGGCTTCTCATATTTTTATGCTTGGTTGATGGATGGATCTTCAAATTGCCAATGGCTTTGAGGTAATAAATCATAAGCTCTCTATCATTTATGTGGTTGCTGTCAATTGGAATTGTAGCTTAGGTGCCCATTTTATGCTCTAAATCATGTGTTTTCCAATGCCTTAAATGATAGTTTTCGTCCTTAAAGTCCATTTGAAGTTTCTCCTCTAGAACATTCCCTTTGATTGATTTTGCAGCTAGGATTGTGCATTACAAACCTATCACTTTCTAATCTTTCCTAAGAAACCCTCATGCGACCCTTGGTTGACCCCATTTTCGCATTTCCCCTTGGTCTCCAATCTCTTCATCACCTTATCTTTTCTTTTATATAAAGAAAAACTTGTTTTTCTAGGGTTACTCTTCAAATTCACCCTGTGCTTCATTGCTAAACCCTAGTAATCCTACTTAGGGACTCCTTCCTTTAGCTAGAGAAGAGCTAACCTAAAGAGCGAAAGAGGGTTAGGTGTGGTGAGATTGACCTCCCTCTTGTTTATCCATAAGGATTTAATCTCAAGATGTTGGTTTGTGTATTAACAGGGTTCATCCTAATGAACTTGCAAATCTGCAATAGACTGCAAGCATTCTTCTAAGCCAAATTGTTTCACATGCCCCTTTGACTTCTACTGTGTATTTTTCTTCAGTAGAGGAAACTGAATCTCTCTGTTATTTCTTGATGTTCAAGAAACTGCCCCTGTTCTAAGACTGGACACATAACCTATTGTGAACTTCCTATCATCCGTGGATCTTGCCCAATTCAAGTTTGAATTGCCACACAACTGAGGCTCTTTGCTTTTCCCATATAGAATGTTAAATCCAATGTTACCTTTACATACCATGGCCTCCACACTTTCTGATGTTGGATAGACAATTGATCTTATAAGTGACCTCTGTTGTCGCCTAATTCACACTTTAAGACACAGGAAAGTCACAACTTGCTATGTGTGTCCTTGGGGGCAAGTGAGAGCTGGGGACCACTGTCACCACAGTCCACAACTCCTCCGTTTAGGCAAAATCCCAACAGAGCCAAGGGGGGTAGTCCCTATAGGAAAACTAAGTTCCAGATTTATTAATTAATTACAAATTAACTAAAGGGATCTTTTATTAAGATGGTGAGGCTAAGACTTTACACTATCTAAGGAATGACAAGAATCATGCAAAATGCAAAGAATTCCTTTTAATGACAAGCAAACCTTGAGATAAATGAAGACTAGTGCCTATTAACAAATGGAGTCTAAGGGTAAATTACAACTTTACAAATTTACAAATGAAATTTAAATCTAAATTAATTAACCACCAGGTTATAATATGGACAAATGAAATACTATGAACAATATAAACAGAAACGAATGAGCAGTTAACCAGTATTAACAATATCCACAATTATAACAGATTGAATAAATGAAACAATTATTAAGCTTATTAGACAAGATCTACAGATAACTAAACAGTATGATTACTTAATCAAATGAACTAAAAATGTTACCACAAGAGTTTGCAAAAAACTGGAAGGAAAAAACTTGTAACTGAAAAGTGAAAAGCTTGCAGTGAAATAAAATGTGAAAGTGCTTGTAGTAAAACCTTGAACAACAAGGCAAAGATAAACAGCACTGACCTGTGTTTGTAGGACGTTTTGCAATGTCTCTTGGTTAATTTTAATAAATTTTATTAAGGTTTTTCTTTTTGAAGTTTAGTTTTGGAACCGGTGGTGTGACTACCCCAATCTAGTGCTTCTCAAGTCAAAGAGGGAATGCTGTTGCGCTCAACAAAGTGGGAGCAAAGCCCACCCGTAGCTCACAGGTCAAACCCCAATGGCCTGGTGCTCAACAAGGAGGACGTAAAACGCCTAGAGACCCCCCACGGTCTACTACCCAAAGTCGCCTCCGAGGTCACTGTTTTTAATTAACAGGAAAATTACTAGATGGATGCCTATTAAACTAAGACTTCTCTATCCCCTGTCGTATCTCGTGAGTACCCCGAAGGGTGATAACCGAGTAGAGGAGCAGGAAACAGTGAAGTTTTTGTTGGTTAATTTTAGGGGGTAAATTTTAATATTTGGGTGATTAGCATACAAGGTTAATTTTAAAACTATCAACAAGATCAACCAAGCGGTATCCCTTATGGGAGGTGCTGGTACTTGATCTTGGACTTGGAAGTAAAATGTGTTGAAATTGTAGCAAAGAGGAAAGTGTTATTTTAATTACCTAAGCCCCCACTGCTCCTGTTTTTCATATCCAACTTGAAGTCCTTAAAGGGAGATGACAAGTGGATAGAGGATACACAGGGTAGATGGGTTGTGTGATTACCCTTTAACAGAAAATTAAAGATTACTGAACTTGAAAGAAAAATGCAACTAGCTAAACAATGCCTAACCGCACAGCAATCTCTGTGACAGAGATGGTGGTCTGTCACAGAGATAGGTGGGTAACAGAAATAAAATTTATGCTTAAGCTAACCTCACAACAATCTATGTTACAGAGATGGTGGTCTGTAACAGAGATAGGTGGGTAACAGAAGAATAAAACTGAATAACTATCCTCACTTCAATCTCTGTGACAGAGATGGTGGTCTGTCACAAAGATAGGTGGGAAACAGAAGAAATTGCATAAACAGAAATTTAAGCAACTAGTATTCTACTTCCTAATCTATTTACATATAGATTACAAGTGATTATAAATTTTGCAGAATACCCCAAGAGAACTTCTCGTTGGGGTTCACAAATATCAGAAAAAACAGAGAGAAAGGTGAGGGTTTGAACCCCTTTTGGAACTGTTTGAAGGTTGAGGTAAGTCTGGGCCAATTCGGGCAGCACCTCCCCTTCACCTGTGTAAAACCTGTCACAAACCAGCAAGCTATGTTCACTGGAAATCACAGTAAACACTAAAAAAAATATCAGAAAAAATTAGTACCAAAAACCACTAATTTACAGCAAAAAATCTGAGTGTAAAATAACAGAAATATGATATTTAGAGGGCTGAAAACTGAGTTTCCAGCCACCTAAATGATGTTAAAACAGCAGAAATAAAAGCCTATACTAATATACTAAGGATTAGGGCCTTAAAACCAAGGTTTTTATCACTATACAGTGATAAAAACTGAGTTCTAAAACCCTTGTAAACCAAAGTGCGAAAATGAAAAAACAGAGTTTCAACCAATGGAGAAAGTACTCATTTGTTCTAGATCCCTGCAAATACACTTATAAGAGCTGGAAAATGTAAGCAAAGAGGTGAGCACATAAATAGACCCTACAAAATACTTTGTAGGATCTTACTAATCTACTCACAAATGCAGATAGAAATACTTCTACCTACAAGTCTCTCCACAAAATACTTTGTGGAGAGCTATCTAAGCTAATACAAATGCAACTAAAACAAATACAAAGTAGGTTACCTTACAAAGAAGCATGCAATGTACAAAAGAGCCACCAAAAGTTCCTCCAAAGATTGCTTGTATTAAGTGGCCCAACTAGGGCAAAAAGATTACTATAGCCAAAAGAATATGAGAGAAGAGTGGGGAAGTATTCCGGCAGCATAACAATAGCATGAGAGATCATGTCAAATGAGGGAGTGAGACCCTCATTATATAGTTGAGGAAGACTCCAACCCCTTGAAGATCAATGGCTGAGATTAGATCTGGATCTAGGTTAAATCTCCACCACTAGATCTAGGTATTTGACTTTACATTCTTCTCAATCAATCTAAACCCTTAGATTAATTTTCAATCTATGGCCTGAGTGCTTGATCCATGTCTTAATGCATCCTCACCCTTAGATCTAGGTCTTTGACCAAAGTTCACCCTTAGATCTTGCTTTTAGGGTTTGAGATGGGCCCATAGCTAGGCGCCCCCTCTAAACTTGGCGGCTCCTCCAAATATGTGTTGGCTCCTCCAAAAATGCGCCCCACTTAATGATTAGCGCCCCTCTAAAACTAGTGGCGCCCTCCTTATTACACTAGCGCCCCTCCATCTTAATGTGGGCGTCCTCTTAATATAGCGCCCTCTTATTATAGTGGCGCCTCCATATATGGTGACGTTTTACCCTAGTGCCTCCTCTAAACTTTATTTGGTGGCGCCCTTCTTTACTATGGCGACGCCTTCTCATGTGGCGCCCTCTAAAGTGGCTAGCGCCCTCCATATATATGACGCCTCCTCCAAATGGTAGCGCCTCCACTAGTGAGGGTTTTCCACTAGCGCCCTCATTTGGCATGCTTTTAAACTTGGCCGCCCCTCTAAACTTAGGGTTTGGCCACCTCTTAAAATGGCTTTGACTTTAGCCACTTACATCCCAGATAAATTTTTAACCTTAGACTTAGGCTAAAAATAATTTTCCTTAGATTTAATTTTTCAATTTAATTTTTAAAATTTTTCCACTTTGACTTAGGAAAAATTAAAAAATAAACTTGAAAAATTAATATCTAGGCCATGGGGGGGTGGAAAAAATTTGAAACAAATTTTCCTAGGCTTAGGAACCCCCAAACAAAATTACCATGGCATTATTTGATTTTTTCCTTCAAAATCAAATAATATGAATTCTTGACTTAGAGAAATTAATTAATTCCCTAGGAAAAATAGACCTTGCTTAGACAAAAATGGTTTATCTCCTCAACCACCTGTCAGAATGTCATGGGACTCGAAGCAGTGGCTTAGGGGGTTTCATAGCAATTTACTTTGCATTCATAGCCCCTATTACAAAATGCCAGTGCTTGAGCGATTACATTATTGCATCAAAACTCATTTAATTAACCACCAAGGGGTGAAATTAATTAACTCGAAAAAATAAATAAAATACAACAACACAACGAAACTCCGCAAGACTCTATACAGATGCTTAGCATGGTCATGAATATCATTTTGAAGCCTTAGCCACCTCATGGACTTGACTGTTAGAACGACCGTCACCACTTTGGAGGATTTTGAGTGAAAAACCAAACCGATTAAACTCGTTTACACAACAAGATCAATTGGAAAGGGAAAAAACACTCGATGATGGGACTTCCCTAACAACCAGTTCCATGGTGTGGCATCCATATCATATGACCCACACTAGCACATATAATTACATTAATTTTCCCACGTAGGGGAGCAGACATTTCGTTTTACAAAGGGGCAATTGCCCTGCAGAAGTGAAAAAATCCTCAGATTTTTCCAAGGTACCATCTGTACATCTATGTACTTCTTCATGTACATGGAGTTTCCACCTAGTCGAAATAGGTGGGCAACAACCTCCTCACAAGGCTATTTACAGCATGCATTGTCCTTTGGCTGAAACTAGAATCTAGGATGTCATGAGGCTTGAGATGCTAATTAGGTAATATAAATGAAACCACTGAAATCGAATTATGTAAGAACCATTTCTATCTTATGTTTCAACTCATGCCTGTTGATGCAACCATCTCTAGCTAAGCTTTCAATATTCATTGGGGTCTGTCTTCTACAAGTTAGCATGACCATCATCTTTCCATGTTTTGAATGTGCCCATCCTTTGAGAGATCACATAACTCCTGAACTTTGAAGCTTTAATATGACCAAATAAAGAGTCCAAATTGATTTTCGTGCTCATTACCATTATATTAGTCTTTTTATATACTGTTCCCAAATTTAAGGGAGTCTAAATCTCATGCCTGGGACATTTAAAACCTTAGACATTAAGCAAGTATGTGGAACATTGTGGGTTTTATTGTCTTCCATTCTTATTAATATTATTGGCTGTTGGAACTTGAAGTATCTCAAGAAGCTTCCTATAACATGCTGAGCACCCAGCACCTACCAAGAGGTGGGATGACGTTTAGCACTTACTAGCAAACATCATGCTTGGCCCAACTTAACAAGCCAAGATGTCCCTGCTATTTCACAGGATAAAACATACCACATACTTCGGGGAAAATTGAACCCTACTGGGAGGATTATCACCAGCCTCGATTGACCAGCCAGTCAAGCCCCCAGTGATATTGGCTGTTAGTACGTGCTCCACATATATTTATTAATTTAAAATGCATAATATTGTAGGCAATACAGAGATTCCTATTCATGAAGTTGTCACTAAATTAGCCTAGAACTTCAAAGTGAAAACTTAAAACATGTTTGAGATTTTAATCTATGTCATTTTTAAACGTGCTTCTTGTAATTGCATCCATGGACACAATTGACTAATTAGATACCCATGTCTGATGACCATATACTAAAAGTAGAGAATTTCTTGCCATATATAGATAAATTTTAAGCATCTTTATAACATGGGTGTAGGTCACTTGGTTGTGGGATGGAATGTTATCCTCCTTACCCAAGTTCTATTCCCGTAAGTGACATGCTGAGCTCATAATGAGAAATTTGTAATAGCTTTGTGACCTTGTTGACTTGGCCTTGTGCCCTGAAGATTGTCGGGTTTACTCCGGGTACCATCCTCGAAATGACGGAAGTACTTTGAGGTTCGCCCTAGGTACCCCTGTCCTGGAAAAGAAAATTAAGCATCGTTCAATTTAATTACCCTCTAAAATCAGAAAAAAATTGTGCAGAAACAAGACATGTAACCTAGAACTTGGAGAAATGGAAACACTCTCATTGTAGATTAGTAAGTTATGATGTAAGTTATTTAATATTAGAAATTTGTTTTCATTAACACATTGCCAGTGCTTTTTTTTTATGATAGGTCTTAGCAGAGCAAGAAACAGAGTTTCATCTCATAGACACAATGTATAAGTTCTGTCTATGCAATCTGATTTGGTCCTTTATTTTCATAATCAAATAGCCTATTTTTCTGTGGCCATACATCTTTTTTATTCTGAGCTGGGGATGCTGGAAGCTCAAAAGTAACTCCATACTTATTTAGGTGCTCATGTTGTCACTGTGGCTTGGGAGGTCTGCACTGCCAGCTTACATTCAATCATCATGGTCTGTCAACTTATGATTTTGCTTACAGTGGTCTTCTTACAATTTCAGTAATTCAATTCATAATTTCGATGGTTAATTTTGACTGAAATCAATCTTGCTTGAGGATGGAATTGATTCCTACATGCTGTAATTGAATTCCTGATTTCATTAGTATTTTGTTGCATAAAATTGAGATAGGGGAGTATTTGATTGCTAAATAATTTAATTCTGGATCTTTTTTAAATACAATGCATGAATTAGCTCATGATGCAACAAATCCAATATCTTTTATATTGATCTACTTGCATTGCTTGTTGCAGGTGCCTGGAATCCTTTTCACTCCAATTTGCCCCCATTCATTGTCATTTAGGCCTCTCATATTACCTGAATATGTTATCCTTCGTGTGCAAGTCCCTTATAACAGTAGAGGGAAAGCATGGGCTTCCTTTGATGGAAAGGACCGTAAGCAGCTCAACGCAGGCGATGCACTTCTGTGTAGCATGGCTCCTTGGCCTGTACCAACTGTATGCGAGGTGGATTCAACTCATGATTTCTTACGCAGCGTTTGTGATGGATTACATTGGAATCTGAGAAAGAAGCAGTCATTTGATGGAATTCGAGAGATATAACTTGTCTCATTTTCCATATCTTGGCCTTAATAACAGGGGTCAGTCCACTAATAATAAATATTCTTTCTTCATCTTAATTCCTCTTTCAGAGAATTCTAACATTACAAGTTTAACTTGTTTCTATAATTGTAATTTTGTAACATTTTTTTAAGGTATATGTAATCTTTTGACAGCCTTAATGTTCTTAAATGTTTCCTTTATTCCAACATAATGTTTGTGTAATATAGGAAGAAATTCTGTCAACAGAGCTAATCCAACTTGGTAAAGTTTTTGTTGTTTCTCTTGGCACTTGTGGTTCTCTGTGTTATATATCTTGACATAGGAGCTTTTATTGTATGTTGTAGAATTGAGTTCACAATTAACTAGTTTTCTCACTACTTGATGATTATGAGATTTTCAACACAAAATGTGGCACTGTTTACTATAATTTATATCAAACAATGTAAAATGGTCGTCAGTTCAAGTTTAGTTGTCTGTCAAGCTGTAGTCTAGTGGTTGAGACGGGGGTTTCTTCATGTTAATGACTGAGCTCCAAACCTTGGCAGGCATAGAACCTTTGATTATAAGTTGGTTGAGTTTGACGGGATTCATATGAAGCTTCATTTAATAAATTAAAGGTTTCAAGTTTAGTTAATAATTATTAATAGTAGAATGAGTGTAATTCATAATCTACATTCCTTAGGTATTGGATCATTGCAATATAAAGACCAAAATAATATTTTATCAGTTAGGTTCAAAATTAAGAACATACAGGTTTGAGTCAAAAAACGTGAGCCTTATTTTTGTTAAAATCCCCAAACTAATTTCATCTCTATATGAGACAGGTCATGTACATGCATATTCTTTCAACAAAAATGAGTATGCATCCATGCCATGAACATGTAGAGTGAGAGATGCCTTGCATTTGTAAACATAAGGGTGTTGGACTGGCTTCATTCTTCAAAAGACAAAATGGTAGTATGTTCAACTATGATTGCGAGCTCACCCAGATTGGATGTTTGAACTTTGGAATGCATGGTGAGGGTACCATCATGGTAGCAATTGGCAACAGATGGGGAAAGGACCGTCAACATGATTGGAGTAATATGATAAGACGGCATCTCTTTGGGAGATCGGTGCCAGCACACATAGCATTGATGCATAGGGTACAAATGGAGTCTGAAGTGCTATCATGGAGGATATCGGTCTTTATCCACGGTAGAGAGAGCAATGTATTAGTTATACCCAAAATGGATGGGAGGGACTCCATAGCTCTTTGCCTGAAAGGTTGTACCACCCTGTACCAGAAGCTGGAGAAAAAGAGTCAAGGAGAAGAATGGTGCCAACCCCATGGGCATGGACTACGCTACCTCTCTATGGAATTTGGATGCAGATGGCCTCAAGAACAAGAGTGAGGAGGAAGAGGAAACTCCTAGAAGACGGGGCAAAGGGAGACCTTCAAACCTGAAACCCAAAGGGAGAGAGTGTTGTAGCTCCTCTGTGCACTTGCAAACAAAATCAGAAGCTTTGATACCAGTGGATGTCTTTGCCTCTAGAAACCACAAGGCCTCCACCATGCAAAAATTAACCACCTTGGAAGACATAGTCTGTCACAAGAGGAGAAACACTTGCAAGCAGATGATTGACAAGGTCCTAGAGAAGATCATGCCAATTTCCAGGGTCTCTCTAAGTAGGGTCACCTGCTACGCTTACATGGTCGACTTGTATGAGCATACCAAAAGAGATGATAGCTTGCAGCATGGATAGGAACCAGAATAGGACATTCCTATCCTAGGACATATTCTAGACATTTTTTAGTTCTAGATGTTATTCAACACTCAACCATGGGACATTGTGGCTTAGATTGTGGACATGATCAGAAGGACTCAACAACAACAAAGGAGAAACCCAAGTTCCAAGCTTGAAGCTACATGCAACACCCTTTTGAGGAGGAGGCTTAGCCATGGGTTCTCGGATTCTCCTATTCCTTCCCATGCCTTTTTGGTTTATACATTCTAATATTGGTTATGGCGTGTTTAGCTCCAAGTATAAGTTCTTTCCATTTTGTTTCAACGGGCATTAGGCTTTCTCATGTCATGTGCATTTGAATGAATGTATGTGCCACCAGCATTTGGATGACTGTTTATGTTCTTTTAACATCAGGCATTCCTAAAGCTTGCTACCTCAAGCCCTTTTTGTTTGAATGATTGTATATGTTATTCCAAGCCCTTTTTGTTTCAATGCTTGTATTTGTTGTTTCATGCCACTTTTGTTTGAATTCGGAGATTAGGTTGCCAAGAACCAGCATACAACTTCAGCTTATATGTTTTCCAATTACGTATACAAGAAGTTATCCAAGTTCCACTTGGTTTGTCTCTCATTATATATGCAATTTCGATTCTATATATGAATAGATTACCCAAAACAATCTATAATTGAGAGTTTTAATTTTCACACACTTGTGTATTAGGAATCAACAAGGAGCAATTCGTATAGATATACACAATAATAATAAAGAAAAAATCAGGTGCACTCTATAACCCTTAAAGTTGAAACAATGGCAAAGCTTCAAGCAAACAAATGTTAAATTATGGAGTTATTGTGAAATTTAATTCACGGTAAACAAAAGAAAAAAAAGTCTATAAAGCCTCACACTATATCAAGTATAATTGTTCACAATTTTTTTTTGAAAATGATGCTTTGATTAGTTGAAAATATTGGCACTTTACAAAGATGTAACAATCCTCCCTAGATCCCAAGGAATTTATGGGGCAATCCAAAGGAAAGCCTCTTGCTCAAAATTCTAAACCACGGTCAGCATACCATAACAAAACTAATCTTATTGAAAGCCATATTATTACCAAACTTAGAGACCATGTTCAAAGTTCACGACTGCCAAGTCATAAATAAAATTTGATCTCTTTAAGGATAACTAGTTATATTGCAAATAGTAATCAATAATTTGCGAGGCGTAGGATTTTCCATAGTGGGTGTTTTTTGTGATGCACGTTGCCACATCTCTACTCATATTCACACCCCACTCGGTTGATCTCCCAGATTTATTTCCCATGTCAGTTAGGTGGCCCATTCAATATCATTTTGTTTTTTTGGCCTATGTTAAGAATCAAATGGTTAAGTAACGGATTGTTCATAAAAAAGAATATAAAAACTCGTAAATCTAAGGTCAAAACAACGAAAATATAAACAATATATGATGGATGGATGTGATCATACAATTGAACAATATAATATTTTTATACTGTTGAACAGATGGGTTAGGGCGAGTGGTTATGTCTATAAGGGATTTTCTTATTAATAATTAATAACGACTATAGATTATATAATTATGTTATTATATTATATTGGAAATATTATTTTCCCTATCCCTGCGAGATATGCTTTGGGTTCAAAGCATTGGTCGAGAGGGTTGTTGATGTCAAAATTGTCTTTTTGTCTCCAAATGTATCGTTATCTGACAAGTTCACTCTTGATGATATACTTTTGATATTGTTCGAGGTGGAGGAAATGAGATTAATGGATCTTGGAATCTTGAAACAAAATCATGGCATTGTAAAAGGATAAAAAATAATGTAGCCATGAAAGAAACCAAAGATTTTAAATCAAACCATAGAAACACATTCATTGGGGGAATCACATATAAAATAGAATGTCAACTAATTATGTGGACACGCCGGAGGATCCATGACATGGTTTTCAAACCACATGGCCCTAATGAGTTGTCTACGTTCTGTATAATTATCAGAAGATTAGGTACTCTAGCTCTCCTTATGACATGAATCAATGAGATGGTTTATGGGCCCAACACATGTTGATTGGGTATTGGTGAGATGGTGTTGGCTAGGTGGCAAGTTGGCCTTATATCATAGTGGTTTAACTTGTATGCAAAATCAACAATTAAAAAATGTCCAGGTTTGTTTAAGGAAACATAAACCATATTAAACTATATCCATTTTAACCTATTGATTGATATTTCATAAAGCCACCAAACTTTAGGCAATTAAGTCACAATTTAATCAAGCATGGCTAGGAGGTCATCATGCCCCATAAGGGACAATGAGAAATAGTCGTTTCATATGAAGTCTGTATGAATTGTTAATGTAGTTACCACAAGGCCCTAAGTATGTTGTGCAATGCGAGTTTGTTGGATAGTGGCATGTCAAGTGATTAGCCAAGTCCTATCAAGACAACACTTGCTTAGTCCTTGGATCCGTGTCATATCATATAACCCATGACATGTAATCTATCAAATTATTGTTGTATAAACACATGATCGATTGTGAATCTATCAACAACTTTCAAGGGGTGAGATGAGAGTGGTCTCATTAATTAATTTTTCTCGACTTACAAACATTTTAACATTATTATAAACCATATTCACCTTCTATTAATCATAAAGTTGGAAATGTCCTTAAGCATAAACAATAGCATATTATGTTCTATAATTCTTATACCTTACAAACTCATGGAAAAGTGGGGCCAATATATCTTTTTCTTCTAGAAACTTCATTTCAGTTTGAATTTGAAGAAGTCATAGTGAGTGGATTATATTTTTTTACCCAAAGGTTAGATTTCCATCTATAACTTGCAAAGGTGTTAATTGTCATAAAAGTAGTAACTTTTGAACTTGTATATGTTGCACTTGAGACAAGTACTAACCAATGGTATCATTAGTGTTTTGTGTGAGCACTCCCCTACTCATGACCCAAGTACCATTGATGTTATAAAATCCTGCCAGGTAATCAATTAATACACACATAAATAGTTATAGAGAAGCTTTGAAATCGTATTGATTTTGTATGGTAATATATGGTGTATTCAAATGAAATTTGGAGTCAATATTCCATAGCAATATGGGGAAAGTCCATAATTAGGATGTCAAATACAAAAAATGATAATCTAATCTTTGATATCTTATGAGAATGGACAAGGGTGGGACAAAGAATAAGGTCTAAGGGTGATTATGACAGTGAAATATTATCGAACATAGAAGAATGAGAAGTGATTAATGTTATGGAGAAACATCGAGAGGGTGGACGAAAAGGAAGAAACAACTTGGGTTCTATTGTGCAATGTGGTCCAAGAGATGTGGGTCCCTCGCCTAGCTTATGGATTCACTAACGGGAATTGAGAAATACATGAACCTTGGTGTTATCAACCCAAATGGCACTTCTCCGTCTGAGTGCCAACACTTCATATGTTGGCACACAAAAGGACACTTTTGGATTGAAGGTTGCCTAAACACTATAGATGGGCATGACATGAGATGCATTCACTCTCCAACCAGCTTACCATTTTACTTTTCTATGTGTGGATTGACATACGCAACTATGTCCATTGAAACTCACGTACATACGCGACTATCTTCTTTGACAACCCGTGTACTGTACGTGACTATGCTCATTGCAACCCACGTACAGATCTGTACGCAGGTTTCCCTTAAAGCAACTCGCGTGTCATACGCGGGTTGCCAATATCAATAGTCGCGTACACATCCATTCGACATTAAAAATAATAAAACACGATTAATGGAGATTTGTTGAGCCTTAATCATTAACCAACTCAACTGTCTCAACCTCCTCAACCTTCGAAACTGCTCTATTTTTCAAAGTATAATGGAGGCCTTGGGGAGGGCATTAATAGAATCAATCTGGGAGAGCAAAGTTATGCTGGTGGTATATCTTCAGAAGTCTTTGGAGAAGCAGAACTTAGAGTCCTTTGGTTGCAGAGGAGTCATTGTCTCAGGCGTTGGGTTGTACACTTATCTCATTCACTATTGTTAATAAAGAGAATTCTTCTTCCAACTTTGTGTTGAGTCTCTTTCATGTATCATGTTTTATGAATATTTTTTATTAAGCACTCTATATATTGTTCATCTAACTTGTCATATATACATGTATAAGATTGTACTTGGAGAATTTTCTCTTTGCAGGTGAAGGAGGTGCATCCCTAAAAGCTTTGGAGAGAAGCAGAGTGGGAGAAGAGAGAGCTTGGATCAACCGTCGTTAATCGGGTGAGTTCAACATTTCTTCCTATTCATTTTCTGTACTTTAAAGCTGATTGTTTGCAAGTTTTAGAAGTACGTTGGTAACCCCAGACCCTAGGTTACAAGGGTGTTTATTCCTTAACAACAAAACTGACGACTCCGCTGGGGAGCCCAGAATGCTGTGGGTTATTTCTGTAGATCAGTGACCAGTCTTTGCCTTGATTTTATGTGTGGTGTCCTATCTTGGTTCATGCTTAGAGTGGTGTCTGAAGACCTTGAAAATTCTTCTTTTTATTAGAAAATTTTATACCTGTACGCGGGTTGCTCTTATACACAGTCGCGTACAGAGGCCTGCGTATGCGGGTTGCTCTCTAGGACAGTCACGTACAGTACACAAGTTGCCCTTGTACACAGTCGCATACAAGCCTGAGCTTTAAAAATTTTGGGTTAGGGTTTGCTTGTCCCTGTTCCTCTATAAATTTTGTTTGCTGGTTGGCCTTCTTAATAAACATTTCACTGTGAGTTTGATGACCTTGTTAGCCATACCTTGTGCTTTCTAGTAAGCCATTGAGTTCTTATTGTTTGCATTGTCTTTCTGTTAGCAACTTGAAGTGGATTTGCCTGTTGGGTTATAGGTTCAAGTGCCGACTGTCTGAATCAGTGATCAGGGTTCTAGACACTGTATATCCCATTCTATTTTCGAATAGTATTGGTTTTCCACTTGCCTTTGTTTGATCTCAGTGATTTCCATTCATTGTGTCTACCCAAGCTAGGGTTCCAAGTATTCCTTAGGTGGTTGATCTTTGGTTTTATGAATCTGCTTTACTTCATTTTGCTTACTTTATACAGTTAGTTTATTCAAGCATACTCAAGTATTTTGCATTTAGGTGCATAGTAGTCTTTGAGCAATTTGAAAAGTAAAAAGGAAACATTAGAAACTTTTGCATTTGATTTGCATACAGTAGTTTTGTTTTGAGTTTTTAAATAAAATTACAAAAATTACAAAAATATAGTCTTAGTTTTCTCTTTATCTGTTGTATTTTCATTAGTTTATGCTTATAAAAACACACACACACATGTTTGCTTTATATGCATTTAGATTAGTTTTTTTTTAGTCTAGATTGCATGGCATATCATTGTTTTTTAAAATAAAAAATAAAAAATAAATTGTTCTTTTGTGGCTTTCAAGTTTCTATTTGAAAAATAAAGAGAATATTTTTTTTCCTTTTGCATTTTATTTCTCTTTGCTTAGTCATTTTGTTTCAACTTTGAGTCAAAACACCACATAAGTTTCACGCCATTTACCCTCTGACTAAAAATAGCCCTTAAAATAAATGATATAATTTAAAAATTATTAGTAAGTTTCATTTTATAGGGTCATACACCAACTAGCTCATGCTGGACTTGTGGATTAGGGAGTTTCAACTCTCCACAAGTGTTAAAATTCAGACGTAGTTGGCCAATCGCTAGGTAAACCCTTTTCTATGTTGATTGTATCTGGGAAGCTCCTCTCAAACAGAAGTTAAGCACGAGGCCACGTGGAGGCTTGGACTGAGGAGATAACCCTCAGATTTCTTGTCGAAATGTAAACCAGGTTTTTTACGCATCTGGGGATTCTGTCCTAGACAGAGTTTCGGGCTCAGCTACCCTACCCATGCGTACGAATCAGGCTTGCGATTCTCCCCCCAGACTATCAATATAGTTAAGGTAGCATTTAGTCTCTTTGACATCTAGGGTTCATACATAGGTAAACCGAAAGGCTATTTCTGGTTCACCTTGGACGGGCTTGGAAGGTAACCCCGGTAGAAGGTGTGGGAGGGTGAGGGGTGATTCCTCTGCTTGTGCCTAAGAACATCTATAGAGACGCTAAGTAACTGTCTATCAACTTTCTCCTGGAAAGCATATCTTATACCTGTTTGTATGTTTGACTTTAGGAATTTTTTGGTGAGTGCTGTGTGGTTTGTCTGTACTTAGTGTGCCTATAGGTGTGTGCTTTGTAATTTTGGTTTCCTGTCAACCTCGGACTTTGCCTTCTAGTTTGAAACTATGGCTAACACCTCTTTGAACACCAACCAAGAGATCCCCATGCCGGGAACTCCTTGTACTATTCCTCTCATAGGGAATGTTGGTGTTCCTTTGATGGCCACCTTGAATCTACCTGGATTCACCTTCGAGCTACCAGTGTGGTTTTTTTCCACTCCAATTGCCCTGAATGCTCCCGATGCTTCTCAAGTAAGCTCCTTATTTCAAGGGCATCAAAACATTGCTTCCCCTTCACCTGTAGTTAATTCTCCTACTCCTTCTACCTCATGCGATGAAAGTACTAATACTATTAACCAACAGTCTAAAAGGAGTAAAATAAGGAGGAATAGGAAAAAGGCACATAAGCAAGGGGGCACCCGTTCAACCTCTGCAGGTCATGTTGGACCGAGTCTCTCAACCTCTACAAGCCATGCTAGGGGCAGTCTCTCAGCCTCTGTAGTTCATGCTGAAGGAAATTCGTCAGCCACTACGAGTCATGTTGACACTGTTGAAAAGACTACCCATTCAAAACACAAGCCCAAGTTTCCTTGTAAGCTTTGTGAGGGAGACCACCTTACTTATAAATGCCCTTCTATTGAAGAGGTAAGAAGAGTTTGGTTTCATGGTCATCCCGTTTTTGAACAACCTATAGTTTCTCAACACCCTACTCAACCTTTGGTTGATCAAGCAATCAAACCAATCTCAGATTTGGTCGATCCCACTCTTCTTTCAGAGAGTGATTCTAATGTGATTGAACCAATGTCATCTTTGGTCAATCCCACTCTCCCTACGGAGAGTGACTTTGATGAAGCGGTTGAATCGATTTCATTATCGATCAATCCCACTCTTCCTTTGGAGAGTGAAGTGTCTGCTAGTCACATTTTCTTCACTGCCAGTTCAGAACTTACTGAGCAAGGGGGCACTGAACTCATTTCGGATCAACCCCCACCAAGCTCTCGGATTGCTTCCTTTGATTGGGATAGCCTAGTTGAGCCACGCCTTCCTTCTGATGCACCTTTCCAGATAAAGGTCAAAGTTGAATCATACATGATTGCTCGTTGTATTGTTGATGAAGGAGCCTCAGTTAATATTTTGTCTGCTCGTGCTTGGCGAGGCATGGGATCTCCTAGCCTTATGTCGACTGCTAGTCAGTTACTGGCGTTTGATAGAAGAACTTGTATAGCCTTAGGAATTCTTGCTCAAACACCTGTTACTTTGGGTGGGAAGACTGTCTTAGTTGACTTCATGGTGATAGAAGACCCCTTGGACTTCAATATGCTCCTTGGACGTGATTATGTCTATGCCATGCAAGTTGTGGTGTCAACATTATTTCGTGTGATGTACTTTAATCATGGCGAAGAAATTGTCACTATCGATCAGTTGGATTTTCTTAATCCGTCTCCTGACCCAACTAGAGACTAGGTCTTTCCTTTATTAATTCCTAGTCTTTCTGTAGACACTACCCCGCCACAGGTGAGCTATGTTGCCTCATGTCCTTTACGTTCAATTGATACTAAGAAGCAGCCTCTATTTTCATGCTTACCTTCTCGAGACTTGGTCCCAGCAGTTGAACAGGTGAGTCATCCTATACAGACCATGGAGCTTGCTCTCCACTCTGTCAATCCATTTGAAAGTTTAGACATGTGTCCTATCTCGGATGATCTCCTTCCTTCGGATGAAGTATTCCTAGAGTCCTTGATACAGTCTGACTTTCTTATGGATGTCGGTTCAGTTGTGCCTAAGTCTAACCCTGATTTGCCTAGTAATCATGATCGTTCTTCTTATGTTGGTCTTGTTGAGTCTTTTGACTCTTCCTTTGAACAGCAAGTCAGTGATCCTGATGAGTTTGATTTTTCTTATGAATTTTTCAACTCCTATGATACTGAGTTTGTTGCTGCAGACTCTATATCCCTTGGTGATTTTTGCTCTCCTTCTGAGGTTGATCTTACTAATTGTGAACCCTCAAGCCTTGGTGCTATAGAATCTTCTTCAGTCGATTCTGCTTTGACTTTACCTTTTATAGAATATAGCAAAGTCACATGTATTTCTGCCAAAGTGACCTACATCGGATCTTTTCTTCTGAATATGATTCTGATGTTGTTATTTTTGGAGACAAGATTTTTAGTTGGAGTCACAACTGTTTACTGGCCTCGCCTTGTTGTTCAAGTTGTAACTGCATTTGCATGTATCTTGCTCGCACTTTTGAGCCTGATGCCGACTTCCATGCTTTTAGCTCATTGTATAATCCCTCATCTTTGTTCTCATCGTTGCTTGGCCTTGTATCATTTTGCCTCTGCAACTTGACACATTTTTCCTTGAGGAGACGTTCCCCGAGTGTCTTTATCTTGCTCTTGTTCCTTGCATTATGCATAGGTTTGTTCCTCGTGCTTGGAACTAGTTTCGCTTGCCCCTGACACTCGTATCCTCGCATTTAGAGCGTTCTTTCTGCTCTCCTTCGAGCTCGTTAAAAACAGTAAGGAGGCCGCGAGTTGACTTTTCCGGACTCGTTAAAACTTCACGGGAAAGATATTGAGTTTCTTTAGGCCCAGGTCTGACTCCTCAAAATAGACTTGACTGCCGAGTAAACTTGTCCGTTTAGGCTCGTTAAGAATGTGTGAATGGGCATCCACATTGGAGGTAGGTTATCGCTTTCTCGGACCATGTGGAATAATACGAGAAAGGAACACTCTCTTTTCTACGGAATTGAGAAGAGTATTCTCAAGCAATGTTATCAGAACCGGACCGGTCATCGAACCGACGAAGCCCAAAATGTGAACCGGATCGGAAACCGGACCGGAACCGGAAAAAAACTGGGTAAAAAACCGGCTGACTAAAAAATACATAAAATATTCATATTTTGTAAAAAAACATATATATTCATGTGC
>LPNX010908527.1:118111-160480 GCA_001517045.1 Pseudotsuga menziesii
AAGTATCACGTTATTTGTAGTATCAGTTTGAGTATTGAACCTCCTTTTGACTGTGTATTTAGGGTAAAACAATAGTGTATTTCTGCCATTATTTAGTGCATTTCTTAATCAATATACAGATCATTATATGTGTTAGCAGCATATACTATTAACAAAGCAGTAAGTATGTTTAGGAATAAAGTCTGAAACAAAGTCTTAAGTGATCATTAACAGGTGTACAACAATATTTCAGAATTTAAACATTATCATCATATCAAAACAATGTATGTATTTTCAGTCTGATATATGAGTGCAAAATAAGGTTGTTATCAGGCCATTATTTAATTGCAATCCAAACCAACGAAATCAGCCTTTAGATGTTTTTTTTTTTTTTTTTTTTTTAAATTTGCAAAACTGGCCTCTAGACCAAACCGGCCTCTGAACCGGCCGGTTCAGAGGCCGGTTTTGCAAATTTTTTTACTGAACCGGACCGGTTGACCCTGTGAACCGGTCAAACCGGCCGGTTTTGCCGGTTCCGGGTCGGTTCTGATAACACTGTTCTCAAGTACAGGTTTATCACTTTTTCGAGCCTGAGGGACTAAATTTACGGAAAAAGAACCCCTGGTATGAGCTTAGTTTTCTCTTTTTCGTTCTCTGGACCAAAACATGAAAAATATTCTGAGTGTACTTTCTGTCTTTGTCATGCTCATTAAACCCTAAAGAACAAAGCATCGAGTTTATTGTTGTAAGCCCCATTTCTCGTAATCAAATGGATCTTTCCGAGAGATCTTGCCTTCCTTCACACTCGTAAAACTTAGGCTATATGCTGCTTTTGAAGGAGCGTTGGGTAGGTGGTAATTTAACCTTTTTCGGACCTTCCTGACTAAGTACGAAAAAGGTGCGCCTTTTCTTCTTCGAAAGTTAAAAGAGTTCTTCTTTGGTATGTTTTATACTTTTTCAGCCCCGGGAGACTAAATTGTACGAAAAAGGACCCCCTTGGAGTCTTCTTTGGAGTTTTCAGACTCTCTAAACTATGAAAACACCGTCAAGCATATACTAGTTCGGGCTCGTAAAATCCACGAATCAGTGACACTATCAAGCATTATTCCCTCTTCTCTTCAAGCTTGTCAAAAAATGAAGAGAGATCCGAGTTGACTTTCCTGGACTCATTGAAATTTAACAGGGAAGGTAAGGAAGAAGTTTTCTTTTGGTTTTCAGTTAGTGGCAGCATGTCATCCTTGAACAAAGCACCCTCTGTTTTTTCCGATACTCATGTCTCAGTGTTCACTTTCAACTATTACTTCAAGTTTTTACTCCTCCTCTTGTTAGTTCTACCTGGAGAATTTGATCATGTCTCCTACATGACAGATAAGTCTAGTTGTTCTATCTATAAAGTTAAAAAGTTGCCTTGGGTCATCTCTGTGTCGTGCTCACTGTTCAAGGACTTAACTCAATGTTTGATCTATATCCTGATCCCATCATTGTTGTATCTGTTATCACTTGTGTCTCCCTTCCTTTACCCAGTTCCTAGTCACTCTTGTGATCCGTTGGAGGATCTATTGCCTTCCTTATCACAGTATGGTTCTGCATCAACACTTCCTGACGACGAAGACCTAGATTTTTTACGATCATACCTCAGGATTCAATTTCATTATGGGTGAACTCCTTTGCTTCAGTTGTTAATTATCACCTATTGATTGACAATCTATTGAATCCGCTCCATGTTTGACTTCACCCTACATTTATTCACATGGCTTGGATTGTACTGGTTCTTTGGGATTGTTTATGAAGACCTTGGTTCCCTATCTATGGATTAAGTTGCGCAAGATTATGTTCTATCCGTTTACACAACTTCCAGATCTTTGAAGACTCATCATTATTGTATATTGTGGCTTCGATCCACCTTTGTAATATACGCAGTCTTGTACCCATACTATATGATGTACTCAAATTTTGCAAAGGAGCTAGTGTTCCAATATATTGAACATAGCATCCTCAGATATGACTTTGTATATGACATTATTATGTATTTGTTTCAGGTGCTACCTCTGCTCCATTGGACTTCTGAGTTCTCCAAAGATAATGATTATAATGTATTTCGGCCATCGCTTCCCTCTGACCTCACACATTAGGGGGCATCTGTTATCAACCCAAATGGCACTTCTCCGTCCGAGTGCCGACACTTCATATGTTGGCACACAAAAGGACACTTTTGGATTGAAGGTTTCCTAAACACTATAGATGGGCATGACATGAGATGCATTCACTCTCCAACCAGCTTGCCATTTTACTTTTCTATGTATGGATTGACATACGCGACTATGTCCATTGAAACTTGCGTACATACGCGACTATCTTCTTTGACAACCCGCGTACTGTACGCAACTATGTTGATTGCAACCCGCGTACAGATCTGTACGCAGGTTTCCCTTAAAGCAACTCGCGTGTCATACGCGGGTTGCCAGTATCAATAGTCGCGTACATATCCATTCGACATTAAAAATAATAAAACACGATTAATGGAGATTTGTTGAGCCTTAATCATTAACCAACTCAACTGTCTCAACCTCCTTAACCTTCCAAACTGCTCTATTTTCCAAAGTATAAATAGAGGCCCTGGGAGGGCATTAATAGAATCAATCTGGGAGAGAAAAGTTATGCTGGTGGTATATCTTCAAAAGTATTTGGAGCAGCAGAACTTAGAGTCCTTTGGTTGCAGAGGAGTCATTGTCTCAAGCGTTGGGTTGTACACTTATCTCATTCACGATTGTTAGTAAAGAGAATTATTCTTCCAGCTTTGTGTTGAGTCTCTTTCATGTATCATGTTTGATGAATATTTTTTATTAAGCACTCTATATATTGTTCATCTAGCTTGTCATATATACATGTATACTTGGAGAATTTGCTCTTTGCAGGTGAAGGAGGTGCATCCCTGAAAGCTTTGGAGAGAAGCAGAGCGGGAGAAGAGAAAGCTTGGATCAACCGTCGTTAATCGGGTGAGTTCAACATTTCTTCCTATTCCTTTTCTGTAGTTTAAAGCTGATTGTTTGCAAGTTTTAGAAGTACGTTGGCAACCCCAGACCCTAGGTTACAAGGGTGTATATTCCTAAATAACACCTAGTTCAACATGGACTCACTAAGCATGTCGTTAACCCTCATGATACATTTAGGCAAATAGGAGTATCTTTTGAAACAAAAAGATGCATAATGAGCTTACAATCACACAAAACCAAGTAATCAAAGGGAAGAAAGGAGAAATGAAAACTTGTTTAGAGTGATAAATCATTTGTTATCCCATTCATTGTTAGTTTCAAGAGGTGTTTATTGTTGTGACCAACCATGCAACATGCTTTTAAATGATACACCGTAGTTATGCAATTACTTGTCAATGTCATGTATGTATGTGTTATGAACATCCATGCAGCATGCTTTTAGATGAGACTCCATAGTCATGCAAGTACTTGTCAATGTCATGTGTGTATGTATGTGTGTAGTACTTTTCAATGTCATGTGTGTGTGTAAGAGAGAGAGAGAGAGAGAGAGAGAGAGAGAGAGGCAAATGGGTGTATTATAAATAAGATGTCAAGGGATAATAGGGTGATCGCCTTTATCATCTTCCTCATCCTCATCAATAAACTACTCGTGTTCCCCATCTTAATGCTTAAAATGAGTGGAGCAAGTACCACTCCATTCAATTGTGCAATAATCAAAATTTTCTTCAATAATAATAACAAGATGTATATAAGAGTTTAAAATATCAATATATGGCTATTAATTTCCACTATCGAAATTTTTTTTTATCTAAACTAGAAACATACCTTAGGCTTGTGATTTACTTCAACAACCATGGTCTATGGTGATCTCCAGTGGTGCTTTTAGAGGGAAAGTTGTTATTCAAATATTCAACAAAGAGAATATATAAGGCATTCAAGTTATGAGTAGCCTCTATGATGAACAGTGTTTTAGAGAAAAACTTGAGAGACTTTAAAAACATCATTTAGGCTTAGTGCAACATATAAAAGTGTTCTAGTGAAGGTTCATAGGTTGATCTCATACAACCCCTTTCCAAAGCTTGGTGGAAAGAGTGGAGATGGAAACAAAAGTCAAGTTCATAAAGTGTTGGTCATTTGATGGATATAAATGGCTTTCAAGTAGGCCTGGGCTTGGATCCAAGGTCACTAGAATTGGAAAATCAACACCAAGGAGAAGTACTTGCTTTTTCATAAAGTGTGGGTCATTTGATGGATATAAATGGCTTTCAAGTAGGCCTGGGCTTGGATCCAAGGTCACTAGAATTGGAAAATTAACACCAAGGAGAAGAAATTGTTTTATTGACTAAGATCCATTTAGAGAGTAAAATTGATCCCAATAAGGTTTGTCTTAGTTAGTTTATCATAGCGCGATGCTTGAAATGCTTGGGTATTTTACATCCCAATTGTCAATTGTATGGTAAGCATGAAAATCTAAAACACTTGTTTGGTATTAAAAAAATTCTCAATCTACCTAAGAGTGGGTGTACAAGTTATGCCACTCCTTACTCCCATCCAATATTACATGGAAGGCCACCTTGTTAGGATATTTTATTCCTTGGGAGGTGGAATTTCACACAGTATAGCATTATATTAAATTGATATTTTATATCTCCATTTGAAAATGAGAAATGAATGTTATTCACCAATACATAACAAAGCATGGAATTTACTTGGAAATTTGGGTCTCTAATTTGTGTCCATTTTCTTTTGTGGATCCAAGTGAAAATACAAAAGGTGGAGATGGAAATAACTCACTTGCAGAAGCTAATGGACTACTGGACTAGCGCACCATGTACCATGAGAAAAGAGTCCCCTAAAGAGAATGCTCTTTCCCACTCTACATACTTCAAGGCTTCAACTGGTCATTGACACCAACACATAGCCAAATGGGTTGTTCAAGGGCATTATGAGAGGTGAAGGAGTTGCCCCTAATAAGAACCCGAAAGGTTGCTCAAGTTGATAAATTGCCTATTTTTTCTTTTTCCAATCATATCTAGATCATCTTGGGGAACCAAAGTAAGGAAACAATTGATGGGAACCATAGTGGTTAATCCTAAGCTCACAAATGAAAAACGGGTGCCTCCCGCTTTGGACAAACACTATTCTTCTTACATGAGCTCAATTCCAACAATGTCTTCATCTATTCACTCACTTTCGATGAGGGGTCTATTTATTATATGTTCATTATTTTTTTCCTTGGGTGTGATGGAACTCTATGACTCTAAATTTCAGTTTCCTTAGGTGGCATATTTTGATTGGCTAGATTTTTTGCCATGCAATTATGGCTTGTGGTGGCTATTCTAATGATCCTTTTTTGTAAATTACATATACTATATTTTGTATATAAATAAAAAAAATGAAGCATCATCACGAAAAAACATACCTCGAGATTAGAACCTCTATATGCCATTGCATCTTTCCCAACAAAGTGTAGGTAAGAGTGCCAAGTTTATCCTTATAGTTGAAAATGTCAATATGGGCCTAGATAATCACTAGTAACCTCACAAAATCGCATACAAATGTGTGAATCCAAACTATAAGATATAATAGCATCATCATACAACAAATAGCAATCATTAACTATAATATCATTTCAACATTGCATGTAAGGTAACAACATATAACGCAAATAAATGGTGCTAATATTCAATAGCACCATAGGAGACACCATCATGTGCCATGATACCACACAAATGGGATGACATAAACAATTAACATGACAACACGTGCCATAATTTAATGCCACATAAGTAGAACGATTATGTCACTCAACAAGAGTTCCTTTTGAAGGAGATGGCAGAGATTTGTTGAGAGCTCTTGAAAAATTATAGGCAATAAAATATTCTACTGGGTCATGTGATATTTTTGCTCATGAACTCCAATGTAATTTATTATCCCATGGCAATGAACTTCTATTTGGTTTGTCATTTGAACGAAATTTGTTTTCTTGGTTGATACCATTATCAAAAAACAATCTTTAGAGATAATGTCTTTTAATAGAGTGATCAGGTAAGAAAATATAAGATTGACTTAAGGGACAACTAAACAAGATTTTCAATGATGTGATAACAACATGCATTGGAGCCCCTAGTAAGTATATATCATTGCCCCCATAAGAAATTTTTCTTCTTATAATTTATTTTTTATCATTCTTTTAACATTCATCCTCATGAATTCAACATGAAAACCCTTTTGTTTCTTCATTGATAGGGATTCCCAATCAAGCATTATATTTATCTAGATCTATAAGAGAAACTACCAAATTTTATCTTTTTACTTATATTTCAATTGTATAAATACAAAGCCAAAAATTATTTTTTTTATATAAAAGCAACCATATAAGCATGAATCTAAAATTTGAGAGTTGCTTGCTTCATTGAATTAAATATGAGATCAAATTATTCATTAGAGTAGCACAAGGAATCCCATTAACAAATTGAATCATTGCAAGGCGTTTATGGGATGAAAACTTTCAATTTCAAGAGTGATTATTGTTACATTATAATCCTTAGCAATCAAACCTTATTAATGATGATCATCATTATTAATATCCACTAAGACCAAATTTGGTCTATTGGATCTTAAAGAAAGTAAGGAATCACTTAATTTTCTTTGGAATTATATTGTTGTACTAAAAAAACTTTAAGAGAAGCATTACTACATCATCATAGTTTTGATGAGTTAAAAAGTTAGGAAGGTGGGTATTGTAGCAAATATTATCATAAAAATTTTAATTTCAAGAGTGATTCTTGTTACATTATGTAATATCCCAAATATTGATATTCTCTAATGTTCTATGATAGTGCTAACTCACACACTCAATCTCATACAAATTTGCAAAATAATTGTGCATGCAAACTCGCCATGCAAAAATGCCCTAAAATATAGCTGAATTAGGGTTAGGGTTTTGCAGAGAGAAATTAACACTTACCACTGATATTCTGGCTGATAATGACTTCAGAGATAATTGCATGCATAAGGATCCGGATGGGTGGTCTAATAATGCTCTTTTCCTATAGTGTTAACGCCCCGCAGTACCGTAAAAACCCTCCAGACTGAAGGTGACATTTTTGTAGGAGGACAGGGTCGTTCGAGCTGAAACTTTCTGAGCTTGTCCGTCTGCTGATGCCGGAGAGATGGCCTAGCACATGTGGAGGTTTGGCTGCCTCTAAGTGCCCTAGCGAATTGATTAGCAATTCTGTTGCTGACGCCCCCAACTGATCTGTTTGGCTGATAGCTGCTCCAGGTGAGAAGACTAATGGCTGATAACCACTGCATACTGTAGGATAGGTCTGCTGAGAAAGAGGAAGCTGACATGCGGAGGAAAGACTGGGTTTTGTGGTCCCTACGAATCCTTTTGTGCTTTCCCTGCTACTTCCTACTGCAAAACGTGGATCTGCTAATAACCCTTTGGAATGTGTTGGATCTCCGAATACTGTAGTATATGATGGATGCAATGGATAAACCTGGATGATCTATCCCAATAAGAGACTAGGGAAGGTATCTCACTTCCGAACCCTCACTAGCTGAAGACATCGTCTCCAACCCCAACTGTCGTGGTTGCATGTTCTGTTGCTGCTCAAAACTCCAAAATCAATCAACAATAACAATAGATATTCTCTTTGGTCCAATAACCCTTCTTAAATAGAATAGCATGTACTTTTAGGGTTCACATGTCACTTTTAGGGTTTACGCTCCACTTTTGCATCCATGCAATTCTAATTTCATGTTGACTTTAACTCTAAAATAAGGCATGCATGCTCCGCATGCTTTATGATATGAACTCTTATGGCCTTCTTACTACACTGATGACTTAATAATACTGAATTGATGTACCTTTCTTCTCCTAGTGCTATTAGTCCTCAGTTATTCCCTTTTTATAAAAACGGAACATTACACATTATAATCCTTAGTAAAAAAAACCTTATTAATATTGTTGTAGCAAAATTTTGATTAGGTATGACAATAACACTTTTTAAGTGATCAAACATTTATAATGTAAGGCAATGTCACTCTTTATTATTTGAGTGCAGTCATGGGTTCTTAGCACACTTACTTGATGAGCCCTAGAATTGTTTATTTTTCCTCCTTTCCTAATATTATTTTTGGATACTTAGAATGTTGTCAAAGTTATCGATTACAAGCCATTTGAATTTATATAAGTGTTGCTTGTAAATTGATGTGTTTTGCATAATTATGAGAGGAAGTGATGGCATATTTGGGTTTCTTGAATAACTTAGTCTAGATACATTATTTGCATATGACTATGAAATATTTTTTTTATGATGGCTCACCTGTTTCGAAAATATTTGTGCACTACAGAATTCACTATTAGAAAATTTTTAAAGTATTTCAAGGGATGATTGGAGCCTATTTAAGCAACAGATATATCATTAAGTCAAAGAATATTTTGGAAACACTACAGTATGTAATGAAATGGATTGAAAGTGTGCCACTCACAACATGGCACACACATTGGGATATATAGCTTGAGGTATCCAAAACAACAAGTGGAGCGGTACAAAAGTCAAGTAAATTGGCCACTTCTCACAGTATTCACAATGGCCAAAAACATATCGTTGATATGTAGCGAATCCATTGATTGGGGGCCACGATTTCCCTATGATTTGTTCCAAGGTATCTAAGATCCCGTTTGTATTTAAATAAATTGCAGTAACCTAAGATGGGTTAGCTAGAGCTAGCAAGAACTAGGAGTTTTGTTTCTAATTTGAGTAGAGTTGAGTTATGACCTACTAAGAATGTAATTATAGTTCCTATTGTTATTGAATGTTATGTTACAACATATCTGAGTTAGAAGTTTAGATAGGGATTCGTTGAAACCTCTTTGAGAAAGGTCCCACTCAAATAGGAGAGTTGATGAATTCTTATGTCTCAATGTTTTTATATTTTTATTGTGTGATTTACTTTTCAATATTATGTTTTGTGTTCACATATTTATGTTTTGTAAATTTCATTATGAATCTTTATTTTTATCTTAATTACTATTTAGTTTCAGCAATTATGAATGAATGGTTAATGGTTCTTGATTAGTTGTTTTAATATTTCTCTCAATGAACCCTTTAATCAATACAAGTAATAACCAAGTTAGTTTCTTATTCAATTGAAATTTGCAATCAATGCCAACAATAATCATATTGATATTGAATCATCAAAGATAGTTGTATTTTTAATAATTGGATGTGTCAATATGCCAATGAGAAGTTCATCTATACCAGCCTAAATGTTCCCATGAGAAGTTCATCTATCCCACTTTCATTTGGAGGCAGACACATCCCTACATCCACACCCTCTTTAGGTAGTGGTTAATTTCTATCAACTGATATTCTAGCAAGAAGTGCCACTTTTTCAAGGAACATGAAATTTGATGAGGGTTCTTTTTCGCAAAGTATTGGGTTTTATATGTACCCATGACCCTATACCTCCAGTGATGGAAATTTGTTAGGGGGCATCTTCCTTGGTGGTAGCACTATGTACAATCCAATGATTGGTCAACCCCAAAATACTTGGAATTTGTTTTCCCAAACTAAATTAGCATTTCTACAACATGGAATCTTCCATATTTGATGAAGCTAACGAATGGCATGGTGCAACATAATCCAAATTGACTTTCCATTGCAAACAAGTTTCCTTTTGAAATCCCAAAATCCAAAGGAAAAGTTGGACAATATTATACTAATCATTTTCCAGTGAATGTTGATCGAGACTACCACAAAATGGAATATTAATCTTATGATTGTCTTATACTGATATTTTGCCCCTAGTTAACCTTTTTAACGTATTTTCAATTACTAATATGGTACAAGATGTGGACTAAATTGTTAATGTCATTTCGACAAGACACCACCACTCACATTTTCGATCAATTTTAGTGAATGGAGATAATGCATGATCGATGCGCAAATACTTAATTCATTTTTAGTAGATTGGTTGATGAAATCTTCACTTCCATATGTATCTAGGGTTGTATCCCTATCTAGAGTCACCACTGAAGAGTAATTTGTTGTAAGATCCTAGAAAATGGATTTGGTATATTCCTAATTGAGGTTTCTCTATGATATCTTTTCTAATGCACCATGGGACGAAACAGACAAAACTAGGAGCACATATTGATGGTGTGATTGGTTCCATTGACAATCCCATAGTGAGTTAACTGTTAAAACAGATGGGACAAATGACTATATATTCAAAGAAAAACAACTCATGCTTAGAATAATTCTAATAACTCATGTCAGACATAGACCTTCGATGTCCTTTTGGTTCATACCTCTTATTAGAAGGGGAGCAAGCAAACCGGAGGGAACTTAATAGGAAAAAATAAAATTCCAAGAAAGGTTTTGGAGACTATAAAAATAATAATGTTGGTGGGGATGAGAAAGAGAAAAATAAGGCCAAGTTTCCTTGCAAGTTATGCTAATATGACCACCTTACTCATTAGTGCCCCAAAATGGAGAAATTTCAATGCTTGTTGGCGTAATGGGAAGCACCTCAACAACTAGATGTTTTGATAGATCATTTCCCTCTGAAATACCAATATTTAATTGCTAGTATCCCAAATAAACCTACATCTCCACAAGGGGGCAATTAGGGTTCCCTTTCTCAAGGAGGAAATCCATCGAATGTAATTGTTTACATGTGTGAGTGGGAGATAAACATTCAAACTACATCACATAATTATGATGGCTCTAACTCTAGTTATAAGGACAAAGAAGCATCTATGTCATAACCAATTCCCCATCTTCAAATAGAAAAAATGATTATTGATATAATGCCTCACCCTCCTGAGGGTGTATTGTGAATATTTATGCACAATCCTATTTCTTGGGTTGTCCAAAATTATAGTATTGTTGAGGATTTATCCCAAGCCCTGTGTGTCATGTCTACTTTAGAGGTTGTTTAGAGTTTCCCTTTGCAACGAAAGTATTTTTTTCGATCAAAGGTGGATTTGATTAGTCTTATTCTCACCTAATAAATTTTTATGTCAACGATTATAAATCGTGCCTCCCTCATCATCTCACATTTCATATTCAAGTCTCGTCATGCTACACTAACATTTTCCAGACCATTGTTGATGAAGGAGCATTGACATGTGTTGTATCTTTAACTTGTTGGAAATCCTTAGGTTCTTTGAAGATTGTCTCTTCTCCCATGACGTCAAGTGCATTCAATGGTTAATCTTTCGGGCATCATGGAATTATAGCCTCATCCCCAATTGAATTGGGGGGAATCATCTTAGTGGAGGTTGAGGTTTTCTAGGATTAATTAATCCTCCTTTTTCCAATATAGTCTATTTGGTCATTTTTCCTAACTTAGGGGGTTGTTATCATTGTACTAGAGTATGGGGGACACACCTAGGGGTTATTTTCCACTTATTGCATCTTCATGCATGAGTTTATGTTCCTTTGAGACCAATCCTTACTTTATAGGAGCCCACTCTGAGTGCCACCAGCAGTCACCTTCAGTTGGTTGTGGTAGGTAAGCAGTTATGCTAGGTTATCCTCCAATTACTTTCAGTTAGATCACTATCATTTAGCCTAGCGCCAGTTTTGCATGCATGCAGGGAGTGTGGCACCTTTTGTCCACCTACCTCATCATTTAACTGATTGTAGACTGATTTAGACATCCGGAGTTAGACTAGTGAGCTCCAGCTATAATTTTTCCACACAGAGTCAGCTAAATAGTCAGTTAGAGTTGGTAGATTCGAATCCTATCCACAGTATTTGAGTTCTATCTATTGTACTACCATTTGTTTACTTGTTAATGAATGAAGATTAATGGTGTGATTATCTGAGCAATTTTAGTCTGAGTTATCTGAATTTTGTGTCATGAATTCTTTGCTTAGTGTACATTCATCTTGATTACTCCACTGCATAATTCATTTACAATAGATCTCATCATAGCATGTAGATCTATGGTTCTCAAATTTAACATGGTATAAGAGCCTTGTTCATGCTAAACTCAAATATCATATACCTCCATGCTTGCACCAGAAGTAGTTGAGTTTCCAAATAATTCCTAGAATCATAGCATTTCTCCCTTTGGATTCTGTCCAAAGAAGTCTATACAGGTGTAACGGAGTCTGAAAAAGTGCACATGTCGAGGTGGAAAGGTTTGAATTGACATGTGTTTGTGAATTGATTATTTTTGCGGCGTTTTTTTGTAGGTACAACTTCAAAATGGATTTAAGATCAGTTCCTCCTCTATCACCATTCAATTATTCTAAGTGGAAATTGAAGATGGTTGCATGTCTTGAGAGCCATGATATTCTTGATGTGTCTTTTGGAGCTGGTAAAGAATCTTATGAAGAGGAAGAAGTTGGCTAAATGATTGTGATAGAGCATATGGAAGTATGGGTATGGTAATGTCTCATGATATGTGTATCTCATGGAATCTATTGAGTATCCATTCGAGCTCTGGAGAAATCTAGATAGATCCTTTGGTGTGCAGAAATAAGCCTAGATGATAGATGGAGCGAATCCAACACCTTCTCATGTTTTCTCCCTTCAAAAGTCTCATCCTCTATTCTCTCAGATGAAGTTGTTCAAGATGAAGAAGAAGCAGAATCTTCAACTCAATCAATTCGAATTGTTGAAAGTCTCCTTGCAATGGCTTCTTCTCCTGTTGCTCCAGAATTTTATGAGATATCTGATATCTCATCTTCTCATATAGTGGATCCAGAAGAAGCCATTTGAATCTCTGTTTTTGAATAAAAACTCTCCTTCCATTCTACTCAATCGTTCTCTAGTGATTCTTCTATTCTAAATTTAGTGCAAAGTTTTCTAGTACTGAAAGCTCAAAGAGATGAAGAGAAATTCAATTCCTCTCTCTCCAATCATGTTGTTGGTCTGCCGAAAAATGATACTTTGGATGTTTTTGAAGAAATATCATATTTTATGAGTGATCCATTCACCCTCATTGATCTAGAGCTTCCAGCAAATTCCTACATGATTGCTTGCACCAATACTCAGAGTTTTGTTGAAGAAGGTAAAAATTGTGCATCTAACATCTCAATAGAGCACTTGAAACCTGTGTTCCAAACTCTTGGATCTGATATGAACTTATTTGGTTTGAATTTTAAGTTTCAAGAACCTTCGGTCATGCTTGTAGTTATTCTCATCAATTTTGGTGTGAAAAATAAAGTACCTCAAGTCTCTTTGAAATTTGTTGTTGGGGATTCGATGTCAGTTTTCTCTCATGAGTTTGTTGATATTAAATTTTGTGAATCATTGGATATTTTAGAAGCTATATCAAATTATGAAGAACAAGAATTCACTCTCTATGGTCCTAGGACTTCTCTACCTTCCTACTTGATCACATGCTCATCTCCTCACAATACTCGTAAAGATGGAGACATCCAGCATTCGCTTGGACACTTGCTCCTAACACCTAGAGCTTATTCTACCTCACATGGTTCGATGTTCAAAGCTACAACATATAAGTTGCTTGGTTTTACATCACATGGTTCAAATTCTCAAGCACTTTTTCTCTCTCATTAGTTGATCTCAGTTTCTCTACATGGGTCCCATTTTCATCTTGCAGATGTCTATGTTCCTAATTCAGTTGAGTATATTCCTCTTCTTCCGAAGAGGAAAATTCCTTCAGACATAATCATTTAGTTTGGAGAGTTTCACATGCACAGTCCCATAATGTTGATGCACAGAAGAACCAAGATTCTGCATTACTGCTCCACAGAGTTGCAGATTGCAGCAAAATTTTCACAAGTTTTTGCTCGAAGAGAAAAAAAAATCTCTTAAAGTATGGAAGCTTGTTTCCTGATTCTTGCTTATTTTGAGGGGGGGGGGGGGGAAGGGGGTCCCATGATTTTTTCCCATTTTCCTTATTTTATTAAGCAGTATTTTATTCATTCAGATTGTATGGGTGACTTTTGGCCTAGTTGTCAAGGCCCAAGTTGTCCAAAATTAGGGGATTATTATCATTGTACTAGAGTATGGGGGACACACCTAGGGGTTATCTGCCACTTACTGCATCTTCATGCATGCATTTATGTGCCTCTGGAACCAATCCCTGTTGATGTATTTGTAACTTCGGAAGATATTATGATGTATATTATCATTGTATGTTGTTGTATCCCCATTGGAGATGTGTTTTCCTACTTGCGGGATGTCTTTATTATGTCTAGACCTTGAGGTACAACCTATGTTGTAAGTCGAGGCAATAGTCCCTAGTGTAACATCATGTAATGTGTATTTGTAGTTTCTCTAGGAGAATTTGGACCTGTTAGGTTAACAGGTTGGCCCAGTCATGTAAAAGTTCAGTCACTTAATTAGTATAAATAGGGAGGCGCCCTCCCTCATTTATACACACCTCACACTCACTCAAGTTCACATGAGAGAGAGAGAGAGAGAGATAAGGGAGGAGATATAGATAGGTGTTGAATACTTCTTATTACTAGGTTTGATCATCTTATGACATGGTATTTGTGACTGTACTATTCTAAGGAAGTTTGTAGAGTTTTCTCCTTTATGGTTTCCTCGATGAAAATATTTTTTTCTTGTGTATATGTTATATCTTATGCATCTTGATGAAATTGTTATTCTTTTAGACAAAGATCCTAATTAAGATAATAAGATCTAGAAAAACTAATATGGTATCAGAGCCTCTCTGAAAGAAGGCACTGTGCAGCGACGGAAACTAGGGCTTCCTAGTTCAAGGTGTTATCTCCATAGATCATCAAGAAAAGAGGGATAGGCTAACTCGCCTTAGTAGAGTGCATCGTTTGGTGGAAGCAATTTCATATCTGAATAATTTTCAATTTAGACCCTGTCACTAGCATCGGGAGAAATAAGGGAATCAAGTTTCAGAGGCTTCCCACCTCAGTCTTCAGAAAGTGACCCTCCTAAGCAACACGCCTCAAGGAGGTGCATCTTTCTGTCCAAACAAAATTGCCAAACTCGAAGTTTGGAAAATTAGGGTTTCTCTAACAAACCCTAGGTCAGCCAACTTTAGAACCAGGTCAGACACCTCAAATCGATAAGATCTAAGCCTTTGTTATTTCCATTTGAGGTTCTCATTTGAAAATATGACTCACCATACTTAGCTTGAGGACAAGCTTGGAGGGGCTAATAACTTCCAGGCATGGAACTACAGAATCTCCTTGATCCTTGAAGAAAATTATTTGGATCAGTACATCACTAAAGAGGTTACAGAACCATAGGGAGATGAGGCTAAGGCTGCTCATAAGAGGATCATGGATAAGGCCAATATAATTATTGCATATTCTATTAAGGATCACCTCATCCCCCATGTGTATTCATTCAAGGCACCGAAGGAAGTATATGATGCTTTGACAAAGATTTTCGAAGGAAAGAAGATCAACCAGAAAATGACCTTGAGGAACTGCTGATGCCTGGAAAAATTCCCAGGTACTGACAGTAGGGATTCTCCCTAGTAACCGATCCCAACTAGATCACTCACCATTTGGTGTGGGGAACCCGTCCAGTTAGCAGCCCGGCTACCATAGATTTAAAATTTGTTTAAGTCTTGTACCGGTTACGACCCGGTCCACTGTTTATGTGATTTTATTGTTTTAAGGATGAAATGAAAGTACTTAATATAAATGCAACTTATAAACAAGAACCTTTGAAGAACTGCGTAGGTTCTTACCTCTCGCCTTACATAAATCTTGTTCCTCAACCACTTCTAAATTAAGCAAATCTAATGTATTCTATTCTATTTTAAACTAATCTATCATATACCCAGGGGAGCAGATTTAAAAGAAAGAGAGTAATGTACTGTAATGATCCATATTGAATTCTGCAAATAGTTGTTCTAATTCCATACACATAATTACAGCAGAAAGATTAACAAAGATAGATTTGCTATAGTAAAGCATTCATTACTCAACATATACAGAATATTTCAAATAAACCACAAAAATATTCATCATTAAAGAAATAATTCATAAGGTCGGAATGACCTCACAGTTGCACAGAAGCTAAAAAAGAAGTAATTCCATATTTGCATTCCACACAATCTATGTAAAAGCCTGTGCAGTCCTCTCCCAACAAAATCCATTCTTCTTTATTCGTAGAAAAAGTAGTTTTTCTTACAAATAAACTCAGCATGCTTGCACTAGAAAAAATCCCTTCTATTCTATCTTCTACTCTTATTTATAATACTATTACAAATGGCTCTTTGACTTCCCTAACTTTAGAACTTCCCTGAATTTAGGACTTCAAAATTTTGTCCTTTAGTGCCTTGCACTAAGGAAATAAAAATAAATTACATAAAATGCCAAAATATAGAAAAGACAAAACTTTAAGTGGGTCTAGCTGGTCTTAAGATGTACTCTCCCCACGCATTTGCTTCTTCTGCAACAGTTCGGTAATCCACTAGATCCAACAATCTTATAGTTACTTCATGCACTGCCAGCTGTGACTCCACTTCTGCCACTTTTGGTGGGGTAAATCTATACAAGTCTTCCAAGAGATAATTACTAACAGAGGCTTGTGCAATCTAGGTTTTAACCACTTCTTCACTAATGCCTTAAATTTTCTGAATGCTTTGTTCATGTTCATGCAATCTGTCGTGGAGATACTCCAGATGTTGATCTTTTTCTGGAAAGTCCTTGATATTTGTTGTCGAAGAAGTATGACATTTATTAGGAACCAAGCGCATTTTCTTGTATAACTATGTGCATCTTTCCATAGTCTTTTAGACTCCAGTGGTCAATCTCAAAGAATATTTGTTGCAAAACTCTAGGAGTGCTAATTCGATATTCAAACCTTCTACTGTCTTTTGAGGAAAGTGTGCGAGAAATGTTGAATTGGCTTCCACCCAAGTCAATTGGCATTAAACCTTTTCCTCAACATTTCATAGCTGTGTTCTGAAATCAAGCGATACCGTTGTAATTTCATTCAACCTTGTCTCTGCTCACTTGACCTTATATATCTCCTCTGCAAGTTTTAATTCGACTTGATGAATCTTCCTTCAGATTATCCAGGCTTGATCACAGAAAGGGGTGATATCACATTGTCTATCATTAGCTATCTTCAGTTTAGCTTCAAAATCTCCTCTCTGTGTCACTAGCTTTTCAACTTGGGTTCTTAGTTCTTCCACTTGACAGATTGCGGCAGATTTTTGTGATTCCAGTCTTGCAATATTATCTTCGAAATCCTTTTTCTCTCCATCCATGATGGTCATCTGCACCACTAATGCATCCCTATCTGTTTCTAGATCTTGATACTCCTTTTAGAGACTCTCCTTCTCATATATTGTAGCCTCATGCTTTCTCTTTAACTCTCGGCCTTCTCCTCTTTCCTTGACCAAAGTGTCTTTCATTTTGAGCATCCTTTCTTTATAATGCTATGCATCTTCCATCAACTTGTCAACATTATCAGTGTTCACTGGAGCGGCTGCTACGTTGACCGATGCCAGGAATTTGGGGTCCTCATTTATGCCTTATACGACAGTATTCTTGGTCACTGTGACCACATCAGGTTGAGCGTCGATCTTTAATCTCTTTTCTGATATTCTAACAATGGTTTTCGTGTTCTTGTTGAAGAATATAGTGTACAGGCATGCCACTATGTGATGCTTGGATGGAGTAAAAGGAACTAGCCCTAGTTCTGCAAGAGGGATGTGGCCTCCAGTGATCGTGCCACTCGATGAGGAAAGAGGGTCTGTTGGATTATCTTGGGAAGTGTCCTGGTCCAAACTCTCTCTGTCCTTTTCGTCTTGTTCTTTCTTTCTCAATTCCTCGGCTACTTTCTCAGCTTCTTCTCTCAGTCTCTCTTCTAATTCCTTTTGTAATATTTCTTGCTATTCCTTTTTCCTTTGAGGCTCTTCGACTAGTTGCTTCTCAGCTTCTTCCAACAGCCTTCAAGCATATTCTTCTCATTTCCTTACAACCTCTTCCTGCTGCTTTTGATGTTCGGTTGTGTTGCTGCTACCTTTTCCCCCAATGGTGTTGATCTTCTTCTTGAAACGCTTACTTAGAGCAGTCATGTTGCAGGAATTCATGTATGTCGCCTCATCTTTATCAAAATGATGCAAATATTCAAAATGAACTCCTGTAGATGCACAATGGTTTGCAACCTTGTCAAAAGAGTCATTTATGTGGAAACTCTTTTCCCCAAAGTGGAAATTTTCTAAATCTTTTACGAATTCCGATGCATTTTTTACCCTCGTGAATTTATAATTGCCTATGCAGAAAGGCAGTGCTGGGAAAACTGCCTTCTTCATGTCAAACAGGAAATTTCCTACTCCATCTATAAACAACTATCGAACTACTTCCTTGTGGACTATATAGTATGTGGCATACCTAGGCATTAGTGACAAGGCTCTAGATCCTCCATACATCCTTAGGTAAGTACCTTCCTTAGAGAAATAATAATCCCCGTAATCACATATGATTTCCATGGCGCATTCAGACATAGAGTTGCACTCTTTGAGGAAAATTAGCTCGTGCAGAGACATCACAAATTCTTCGCATATGATAGTGTAGAAGCTTGAGTACTTGTGCGCCCAAAGAATTTGATAGGTCTCATATATGGGGGTCTTAGTGTAATCCCAAACACAATTGAGCTTTGGGAATGGGTGTAGGCATAAAATGCAATCAAGTAAGAGCCCATGTAAAATTATGACTTTCTCTGAGTCAGGCCTCCCCGTGCAGCAACTATACATGATGAAAAGCTTCTTGATACAATATCCGCCCAGTTAAAAATGGTTCCTTCCAAGGCCACATGGTATATCAATGGGATCCAACTTAACTTGTACCATTTCCCATTTTCCCTACAGAATATCCTATTTAGCATTAGGGCTATGGCCCTGTAAGGAGTGCGTAAACTTACAGTGTCGTACTCTCCAGTGGATTTCTGACTTAGTTGCTTTCCTACTACCATCATCCGTTTAGCACATTCAAAAATGTCTAAATTCACACTTTTCACCCAGTCATCCATCATCATAATCTATGGAGTGGGTATTTTGCAGGCCTTGGTTATATATGTCGGAGTGAAGGAAGCAAAGTATTTCCCTTCTGTGTTGGAAATAATAATGGTGGTTGAGTCTGTTTGGGTTAGGATCCATCTGATTACTTCAGCACACGAGAAGATCTCTAGGCACGTGGCTACCTTCGTGATACCTGATTTTCTTATATTGTCATATAAAGGCATATCTTCCAGGACTACATCAAGGACATTCTGATCTTTGATCATATGATATATTTGACCCCACTTAAACTCTTGTTCCTCTCCTGTGATGGATTTTGTGTCTTCATATATGATTTCAATCCTAGGCATTACCTCCATGTCTAAATCATATTTGGTGGCCTTAGCCTTTTTCTTTCCACTCTTCTTCGACATGGTGTAAGGTGAGGAATAAAATTGCATCATGATCATAGCAAGAGATGTCTTAGTGAGAGTAACATGCATTTTCATCAATATGAAATAACTAAAATGATAATCCAAGTTATAGAATCATTGTTAAAAAAATCTTTTATTCTTTTTCAAAAGATGAGATTACATCCAATGTATAATATAATAGAAGCAAACATAACAATATTTACCATTCCATGATCATCCACTCAGAAACAGTCTCATGAGGAGAAGTGAGGTGACTCCCCAGTGGTTTTCTAGCCATTTTACTTGCAACAAAGGTGAATACTTGGTAAAATCTCAAATGAAACTCATCAACAAAAGTGTATATTTTATTTTGGGAGTGAGATCTATGTTCTAATACATTCATTTTCTGCTTCTAAATTGGTCAAGATACTAGAGGATAATAAATTTCAACTAGTTTTTAAAGCATTAATAGCGATTGCCTTATGATTGTGTTTATAAAGTTTACCAAGCTTATTTCTACTCTTTATTCATTTGGATTTAAAACATTAAAACATTGAGATTTCTTGACTTCACTTCCAAAGAGTAATCCAGGTAAACGCGGCAACGAATCAATAATCTTGAAACCGTGGACATCTTGGGGAAACTTGAAACCCTGGATTGAACCTAAAACCCATGAAAACCTCTTAAACAAAAGCGTCAACCCTAAGGGGAAAAGTATGGAGTCAAACACTTCCTGAAAAGAAACCCTAGGCTAAATCTTTGAAATGCAGTGATACTCAAAGTGCAAATCCACCAATGGTTTCCCTATCACTGCATACAAAATCAAACCAAACAAGGCGCAGTCAGTGAAACATCCGACCTACCATAACTTCATCATAAAAATCCAGAGGTTTGACACATATCTATGACTTGAACAACAAAATCAAATGGCACGGTGAAGGTGGAGACGAAACCCATGACAGCCTAGCTAGAAGGATTTAAAAACACTCAATGAGATGAAGGGTTTTGTTAGAACCAAGCTAGGGAAGATCTCGATGGTTGACCAATTAACTGGAATCCCTATGGGCTAAGGTTTTGGATTTAACACAAGGCCCCAGACAGCGACAACAGACAACCTACCATAGTAAACCTAAACCTCCAACAGTGCAATTCTTTCAAGATTTTAAAATAACACGCAACAAAGACAAGTTTTAGGGTCTACCTGGCAACTGTTGGTGTGGGTACGACGCTTGGCAAGGAAATCCAAAAGCTCCAAGTGTCTAACGATGATTGGATGCATCTAAAACGGGATTATGGTAACAATCCACAAAAAATTACCATGTTTATATATAGAAAAACATTGAAATTAAAATTAATGTGGTGGTTAGGATAATAAATGTCAAGAGATTAAAAATGTCGTTTCAGCACCCAACTTAAAAACTCCATCGAAAGTGCTCTCCCAAGCTTTTCGATGTGTCAGAATCAAATTCCGAGTTGTCTGCAACAGTGTCAACTAAGCAAGTTGAGTTTTGCCAACACTATCGATGGAAAATCCACAAATTATTTCGATCAAGGCCTCATTGGCACAACGCGCGAAAGTGTTTCGATGACAAGATGTCGACCGCAAATTCTAAGTTTTGTCGGACGCGTCGGCTGCAAACATAGAGTTCCACCGACACCGTCAACAAAACTTGGTGAGATCCTCCGATGGACTCCATAAACTCATCCGAAAAAAGTGTCGGCAAGGAACTATAAGTTTTTCCAATAGTGTCAGCTTAAAATCCTAAGTCTAGCCAACATTGTCGGCAGAAACTCGTCAAATGTTTTCGATAAAAACTTGTTAAACAAAACAAAACCAATTAAAGAACATCTGACCAAAAAGCTGAGTTCTTCCAATGTGTTGGCTTGACTCGATGAGTCTTTCCGACACGTTGGAAGAATAATATGATTTTTCTAACTAAGTGAAAAAAAAGTCTGGCTTGTTCAAAGAAAAACTAAGTTATGGAAGGAAAAAAATCAAGAAGTAGTACCATTCTAAGGAATGCTTAAAACCAAAATTCTAATGAGGGGCCCTAAACTTATAAAATTTTGGGGAAGCGGTTGCAGCAGCAACAGGAACCAATTGAAGAATGTGAAGATACATAACTTCGAGACTATATAAGGGTTGCGCAAATCAAAGAAAAAATTGAAGCAGTCGAAGAGAATGTCGAAGAAGGAGAAATTGTAATGACTACCTTGAATGGTCTCCCTAGATGATGGGACTCATTTATTCAAGGAATCTCTACAAGAAGGTGGTTGATATCTTTTAGCAGAATCTGAGAAGAATGTGCACAAGAAGAATCTCGAATCGTAACAAGAGAAGAGGAGATGGGAGCAACTAAAGATCAATCTCTCATAGTTCACAGCTAGATGACCTACAAGAAGAAGGAGAACAATAACTTTCATCACAACAACATTGAAGGACAAGAAACAAAAGAAGACCAAGAGAGATCCTTCCAATGTTCGATGCTACACTCGTGATGAAAAGGGACATTTTGCAAGATACTGTCCCATCATGAAAAAGAGACACCATGCTCATATTGTCAAAGATAATGAACCAACAAACAAAATATTTAGAAGAGAGAAGGATGATTCAGATGAAGAGTATGTACTAATCTCAACACTTACTAGCACTATCTCACACTGAAGCAATGATTGGCTTACGGATAGTAGAGCTTATAAACACATGGCGGGATACAAGGAATCATTTTTCAATATGTGTGAGCATGAGTCACCTCACAAGGTGAAACTTGGGGATGGTTACCAATTCCCCATAAAAAGGAGTGGAGAAGCTTCTTACAAGCTAGAATCCGGGAAATATTTAAAGATGAAGGATGTGCTATATGTTCTAGGTTTAAAGAATAATCTTCCCTCCATCTCTGCACTAGATGCAAAGGGTATGAGAGTTATATTTTTCAATGGCCAAGTTCTGAAGTGACCTAAAGGGAAGACAATATATGATGCAACAGTGATTGGAGAAGAATATGGAGGCTTGTACAAGACAAAGGTACAACCTGAATAAGCATTGGTTCATGAATAAATTGAACCAAGCAAACTGTGGCAGAGAAGGCTTGCACATGTGTACATAGCAATACCGATGGAAAGAAAAAAAAGTATCTGGAACACTAGAGATCCAAGAAAAGCATGAAGGAATTTGCAAAGGATTTGAGCAATGAAATAATGCAAAGAAGACATTTCCTAGAAATGAGAGCAAGGCCAAAAGAATACTGGAGATAGTACAATCAGATGTATGTGGAACCATGTCTTCTAGCTCATTAAGTGGGTATGTATACTATGTTTCCTTTATAGATGATTTCTCACGTAAGACTTGGATATATTTATTGAAAGGGAAAAATGAATTTTTTAGTAAGTTCAAAGAATATAAAGCCTTGGTCGAGAACCAAACTGATAGGAATATCAAGACTCTACGGTCAGATAATGGCGTAGAATTCACCTCGAAATAATTCAAGGGAATCTATAGAGAGACTGGGATTAAGAGGGAGTTTAGCACTCCATACAATCCTCAGCAGAATAAGGTTGTGAAAAGAAAGAACTGAACCATCAAGGAAGCAGCAAAAGCACTGCTACATGACCAGTTTCTTCGTATGCACCTTTGGGCAAAGGCAGCAAGGACATTTGTGTATGTACTTAACTACACTCCTCATCGAGTACTTGAAAACAAGACTTCATAATAAACTTTCTCATGAGAGAACCCAGAAGAAAACCATCTGAGAATATTTGGTTTCCCAGTGTACATACATATCCCAAAGGAGAAAAGGACCAAGCTCGATCCTTATGGGAGGAAGGGTATATTCAACGTTCGTAGGATACAGTGATACATCAAAGCCCTACCAAATATAGTTCCCAGGATTCAAGAAGATTGACATCAGTAGAGATAGAACCTTTGATGAAGACTCGGCATACTTCAGATCCAGGAGGACGCCTATTCAAGAGGACAAAAAACCTGAAGATACGAGAGGCTGAGGTATGGAAATTGGAGAAGCAATTCCAGAAGACCATGAATATCATGACATGGCATAACCACAAGAGACAATAGAGACAATCCTTGAGAAGGAATCCCATAAGAGTGTTAGCACTTAGAATGTACCCAGGTTGTGAAAAGGTAGATCCCGAGGTAACAGCAAAAACCACTTTAGAATGTATTTCTGACCTAATACAATCAGAGAGGGATCTCTCACTATTTACAAAGTTTTTATACTCAAGATATTCAATCAAATACACTCAGAAGGTCAGATTTCTGATGGGACAAATATGACAAGTTTGTTTTAAAAGACTTGGCAGGACGGTCATGGAGGAGACCATTGGGCAATGGAGTTAATAATCAGATCTGAAATAGGTTGCAGGAGGTAGGGTTTTGAAAGTTTATGAAAAGAGGCAAGGTAGGCACCATTTCCTCAGTCTTGAGGTATTAGCAGGTTGATTAGTAGACAAAGGAAGACATTCCATCAAACAGAGCACCTCTAGGGTGAATTCTGCAAGACTTTAGAAGAAAATATTTTTAAAATGCTTGAAAAATGGACCTAGAGCATGCAAGATGAAATCTATCCCATAAAACTAATGCTCAAGCATGAAAGAAAATATAAAATGGAGTGGGAAACAGGATAAACAATCACATAAAGAAATTACTAACTGAAGAAAAGATGGCACAAGAATCTCTGACATGAAAAAGGTTTTACATTCCTCCTCTGCAAATTTCATTCATTTACTGAAAAATTGAAGCCATTACAATGTAGAGCCTCTCCTCTCTTGAAAATCCTCCTCAAAATCAATTACATTCTCATTTATATAAGAAAAGTCTTTACCTAACTTCTGAATTCAAAACCTAACCCTACTTCTAGATATAGAAACAATTACAACAAAGTTTCTCTTGCATATCTCCCATGGTGACAGCTGTATGGAATCTGGGAGAGGTTTTTATAATTGGACATGTGCCCAACAAAACCCATGTCTTCATTTCTCCATAATAATCTCAATCTCCTCAAAATATTCCTTTGAAGCTGATGACTCACATAATAAAATTGTATATTTCTGGACAAATGACCTGTAAAGATATTTTAAATTCTCCCAATATGTGATTACTGTGTACAAACTGAAGGAGGTTTTTGATTACAAGCCTGTTAAGAATAAAAACCTCTCTCAGTTTTGTCAAATTAAATCTTATTTGTCCAAAACAATTCTTTGAAGTTGATGGCTGAAATAGTCCTTTGGAAAACATGAAAACTGGCCTATACAACTGATTTTGTTTTTGCTAAACCATAGCACCTGTGTGAAAACTAAAAGAGGTTATTGTATATAGGTACGTTTTTAAGAAAATCCTCTCCCAGTTTCGCAAAATACGTCTTCATTTGATCTAAACAATTATTTTTGTTGGATGACTAGAACAGTCATTTCGAAATCTGAATATTTTCCCTCTGAAGATGACTTTGCTGCTCCTAATATGTAGCACCTAGGTAAAAACTGAGAGAGGTTATTGTATAAAAAGATATTATGATGAAAAATATCTTTCAGTTTTTGAAATTTCTTCTTAGTTTGCTGGAAACAATTCGTTGAATAAAATGACTAAAACAGTCATTTTTTAGAAAATATGCTATGTTGCTTTTGAATCTTTGAACTGTTTGACTTCATGAATGCTCCCACTGCAAATATTTCTGCAACTCTTCTGGGCTGATTTGCTTCTGCATTGTTGAATGGTGGCTTCCCTTCTCTTGTTCTAAAAAAACAATTTCCAGCTGACTCCTTATCTCCGCCATTTCCCTGTGATTGAAAACACTTAAAAGTTAAGCTTTGAAATATGGTGGACTGTTTCCTCCCTTCGGCGCGTGCAGCAAATGAAATTATTTTTAAAACCAAGTTTAAAAAACCAAGTCGAATTTATTTATATAGGATGGTTTATTCCGGAGCCTCCTTTCCAGATTATCTACCACGCATCTTTTTATTCTGCATTCCTTTGTGACCCTTGATCTAATTACTTTTAGTTTTCAACCGTAGGATCAAGTGCCATGTACTCCTTTTCACCAGGCTTCCTGCTTTTAACCACCGTGCAACTTCATGCTCCGGAATCCCTCACAGCCGTAGATGCGATCAGCCTTTATTCGTGAGCCGTTGGATCGGATGACACGTACCGAATTCCGCTGGGCTCCGTCACTTTAACCGTCGTGCAGCTTTGATCTCCGGAACCATCCTCAGCCATTGATGTGATATGCCTTTAACCTTCCATCGTCGGATCATGCACCATATAATGAATTCTGCTGGGCTCCTTTCTTTTATCCAACGTGCGAGTTTGGGCTCCGGAATTATTTTCAGCTGTTGATTACTTTTCACTTTATTTTTTAACCGTCGGATGAACTTACCCATATACATTCCACTGAGCACTTTTTGATTTAATTAACGAGCAACTTTACCTTCCGGAAATAATATTCCCCGTTGATTTAATTTACCTTTTTACATTAGCCATAGGATTATTTCATGCGCTAATGTTTAGATTATACCTTAAGAAAGGTTATAACCTTATTTTAGCCCGTAAAACTTTATTAAACTTGGTTTGTATGGATAAAGCCCGCTCTTTGACTTTAGAATATTCAAAACTATTAATTTTTGAATATAAATAAAATGAAATCTTTATAAAGCCCATTTTTTAGGTTTCCTTCGAAAATTAATGAAATTTTTTGCCCCATTTGTGTAAAACTCATTTGTCCTTTTCCCTAAACCTCTTTACCTTCTCTTCTTTGCCAACTTGGACATATTTTAATGAGAAAACTTTGGAAACCAACTCAATCACCCATGAGAACTTAAAATTTTGAAGGCAATAGGAGCAATTCTGACAAAAATAAATTTAGTGTTAACAACTGGCTCCAACTAGGGATGCTATCCTCCTTGCGAGGTAGCAAAGAACCCCGTAGACCAGGTGCCAAATCCATTGGGTTTCTCTTAACCTTTCTCTGAAATCCTCAATCTGTTTTGAACTGAACCATCAACTGAAACCATTTTGCAACCAAATCCCACTCTGTCAACCTGTAACCTGTAACTGAATTGCACTTGAAACTGAAACCAAACTGAAAACTGTTGAAAGAGATGCTCGCCATGTCGAGCTTATTCATACCTACCTATCCTACTTAACTAAGCACAAATGCCCAATCAAGCAAAATCTGACTTCCAATGAAGCCAATCAAGCAATTTATCCAATAATTCCATTTATTCCTCATGCTTGATCAAAATTAGAACATAAGAACAAAATAGATGAAAAATTTGTCCTTTGCTGCAAACATATAACCAATTACTCCATCTGAAAAATTTATCCATGTACTCTGCTACTGGATCATAAAAAACATGACAAATTTTGAAATACTCAATCACTTGTTTGTCATGACAAGGCTGTCCAAAAGGTAACTCCTCTTGCATACTCTGAAACTAATATTTAAAAGAGTTTTGAAAGGAATTCTCATGATTGTTTTTCAATGATATATCAGCAACTTCATTTAATATTTCTACATCTACAACTCCTTTCTTCTCAAGCACTTCAAGAGGAATATCATTTTGTTCTTCAACAAGATTAAGCAAGAAGATGTCTTCTTGACAAAATATTTCTGAATTGGAAAGATTTAAGAAACATCCTATTGAGAGTCCTCATCTCCTTCTTTGTGATCCCTTACTGTTGGTTCTTTCACATACTGAGATTGATGCCATGATTGCTCTTCATTTTCATTATATATAAATAGGCTAAAATTTTCTTTAAAGCCATCACTAACATAATTTTCAACCAGCTGACCACAATCATCAAAAAAACCATCAAGAGTATAACCATCTTCTTTCACATCAATAGGCTAATCATCTTCATGCTCATATCTTTTTTCCAATTCTAATCCAAGGGCTGATTTCTCTTTAAATGTATTTTCAGAAAATAAATATGTGGAGGGACTGTAAGACTGAAAATTTGTAGAATTAGAATTCTTTATGTAATCACCCACAGAATCATTAGAATTTAGAGGAGATTGCTGCTGCAAAAAGGAATGTTCTGATTGGGAATAAGCAGCCTCATCTTGAAACAAAAATTCAGAAGTTGAATAATAAGAAGAAGGGTTTGATTGACCATCCCAAATTCCCTCTTGGTCACACAAAGAATGACAAGACTGCTGCAAATTATCATCTATTTCAGCAAAAGAAATGTAGCTGCTTGAATCAGAGTTTTGGCTCATGTCTTTTTCAGTAGAGGAAGAAATTATTAACTGCTGAGATTTTTCTTGAATGTGAAGACAACTAATTTGTGTTTCTTTTTTCTGAAATGGATTCTCATGTAAAATTTCTAAAAGCTCTTCATCCACTAACTCATCATCGCTATACCTGTGTTCCAAATCTTCAATGAAACCTTTAGCATGTATACAACAATCTTGAACCAACAACAAGGAGGGGTATTGATTTTTGTACTGTATGAAAATCAGTGAGGGAAAACAAACTTTCTGATGGTAACCCTTCATACCATGACCTTGCATCTCCTTCTAAAGTAGCCATGAACATTTTCATTAAAGAATCCTCATGCAATTTAACTCCCAGCTTATGTATATGTATATGAAATCTAACTAAATGAAGGGCAGCATTATCATTCTTTTGGTCTTTAAACTTTGGGAGACCTATTTTCCAATCCACTTTAGGTATTCGATTTGGAAAACCAGGAATGTGAGCACGATTCATAGGAGCATACCTTGCAGACAAAGAACTCATCTGGATAAATGAATATACTAAATCAACTCTTCAAACTTTACAATCTTTTGACAGTGGAGTCACCATAGGAATTCTGAAAACTGGATTCTTCGAAGATGGAGTCGCCAGGTGAAATATGCACAACCTTGCTGATATCTGACTGTTGTTCACCATCAACAGTCAAATCTGAAAGTATGTCGTTTATACCCAGGGAAGATTTGAACCTTCGTTCCCCGGCAACGGCGCTAGTTTGTTAGCACTCAGAATGTACCCAGGTTGTGAAAAGGTAGATCCCGAGGTAACAGTAAAAACCACTTTAGAATGTATTTCTGACCTAATACAATCAGAGAGGGATCTCTCACTATTTACAAAGTTTTTATACTCAAGATATTCAATCAAATACACTCAGAAGGTCATATTTCTGATGGGACAAATAGGACAAGTTTTTTTTAAAAGACTTGGTAGGACGGTCATGGAGGAGACCATTGGGAAATGGAGTCAATAATCAGATATGAAATAGGTTGCAGGAGGTAGGGTTCTGAAAGTTTATGAACAGAGGCAAGGTAGGCACCATTTCCTCAGTCTTGAGGTATTAGCAGGTTGATTAGTAGACAAAGGAAGACATTCCATCAAACAGAGCACCTCTAGGGTGAATTCTGCAATACTTTAGAAGAAAATATTTTTAAAATGCTTGAACAATGGACCTAGAGCATGCAGGATGAATTCTAGCCCATAAAACTAATGCTCAAGCATGAAAGCAAATACAAAATGGAGTGGGAAACGGGATAAACAATCACATAAAGAAATTACTTACTGAAGAAAAGATGGCACAAGAATCTCTAACATGAAAAAGGTTTTACATTCCTCCTCTGCAAATTTCATTCATTTACTGAAAACTTGAAGCCATTACAATGTAGAGCCTCTCCGCTCTTGAAAATCCTCCTCAAAATCAATTACATTCTCATTTATATAAGAAAAGTCTTTACCTAACTTCTGAATTCAAAACCTAACCCTACTTCTAGAAATAGAAACAATTACAACAAAGTTTCTCCTGCATATCTCCCATGGTGACAGCTGTATGGAATCTGGGAGACGTTTTTATAATTGGACACGTGCCCAACAAAACCCATGTCTTCATTTCTCCATAATAATCTCAATCTCCTCGAAATATTCCTTTGAAGCTGATGACTCACATAATAAAATTTTATATTTCTCGAAAAATGACCTGTAAAGATATTTTAAATTCTCCCAACCTGTGATTACTGTGTACAAACTGAAGGAGTTTTTTTATTACAGGCCTGTTAAGAATAAAAACCTCTCTCAGTTTTGTCAAATTAAATCTTATTTGTCCAAAACAATTCTTTGAATTTGATGGCTAAAATAGTCCTTTGGAAAACATGAAAACTGGCCTATACAACTGATTTTGTTTCTGCTAAACCATAGCACCTGTGTGAAAACTGAAAGAGGTTATTGTATATAGGTACTTTGTGAAGCAAAGCCTCTCCCAGTTTCGCAAAATACGTCTTCATTTGATCTAAACAATTATTTTTGTTGGATGACTAGAACAGTCATTTCGAAATCTAAATATTTTCCCTCTGAAGATGACTTTGCTGCTCCTAATCTATAGCACCTGGGTAAAAACTGAGAGAGGTTATTGTAGAAAAAGATGTTATGATGAAAAAAATCTTTCAGTTTTTGAAATTTCTTCTTCGTTTGCTGGAAACAATTCGTTTAATAAAATGACTGAAACAGTCATTTTTTAGAAAATATGCTATGTTGCTTTTGAATCTTTGAACTGTTTGACTTCATGAATGCTCCCACTCCAAATATTTCTGCAACTCTTTTAGGCTGATTTGCTTCTGCATTGTTGAATGGTGGCTTCCCTTCTCTTGTTCTAAAAAAACAATTTCCAGCTGACTCCTTATCTCCGCCATTTCCCTGTGATTGAAAACACTTAAAAGTTAAGCTTTGAAATATGGTGGACTGTTTCCTCCCTTCGGCGCGCACAGCAAATGAAATTATTTTTAAAACCAAGTTTAAAAAACCAAGTCGAATTTATTTATATAGGATGGTTTATTCCGGAGCCTCCTTTCCAGATTATCTACCACGCATCTTTTTATCCCGGATTCCTTTGTGACCCTTGATCTAATTACTTTTAGTTTTCAACCGTAGGATCAAGTGCCATATACTCCTTTCCGCCAGGCTTCCTGCTTTTAACCACCGTGCAACTTCATGCTCTGGAATCCCTCACAGCCGTAGATGCGATCAGCCTTTATTCATGAGCCGTTGGATCGGATGACACGTACCGAATTCCGCTGGGCTCCATCACTTTAACCGTCGTGCAGCTTTGATCTCCATAATCATCCTCAGCCATTGATGTGATATGCCTTTAACCTTCCACCGTCAGATCATGCACCATATAATGAATTCCGCTGGGCTCCTTTCTTTTATCCAACGTGCGAGTTTGGGCTCCGGAATTATTTTCAGCCGTTGATTACTTTTCACTTTATTTTTTAACCGTCGGATGAACTTACCCATATACATTCCGCTGAGCACTTTTTGATTTAATTAACGGGCAACTTTACCTTCCGGAAATAATATTCCCCGTTGATTTAATTTACCTTTTTACATTAGCCATAGGATTATTTTATGCGCTAATGTTTAGATTATACCTTAAGAAAGGTAATAACCTTGCTTTAGCCCGTAAAACTTTATTAAACTTGGTTTGTATGGATAAAGCCCGCTCTTTGACTTTAGAATATTCAAAACTATTAATTTTTGAATATAAATAAAATGAAATCTTTATAAAGCCCATTTTTTAGGTTTCCTTCAAAAATTAATGAAAATTTTTGCCCCATTTGTGAAAAACTCATTTGTCCTTTTCCCTAAACCTCTTTACCTTCTCTTCTTTGCCAACTTGGACATATTTTAATGAGAAAACTTTGGAAACCAACTCAATCACCCATGAGAACTTAAAATTTTGAAGGCAATAGGAGCAATTCTGACAAAAATAAAGTTAGTGTTAACAAAGAGGAGACCAGCATGGGCATGGGAGCTCATACGAGAAGCAGAAAGGTATGGTGCTCCAAAATGAATACATAGAGAAAGAAAAAGGGAAAATACCTATAACAACTGTGTGGTTCTGTTGTGTGACATCGTTGACATAGAACATTCCACCTATGAAGAGGTTGCAAAAAAGAAAGAATGGAAGGATTCCATGATCGAGGAATATCAGTCGATCATGAAGAATGATGTATGGGAGATCGTTCTGAGACTGAAAAAGAAGTTTGTCATGACTTCGAAGTGGATCTACAAGATCAAGCATGCTGCATAGGGCAGCATAGAGAAATACAAGGAAAGGTTTGTAGCACGAGGCTTCTCATAGAAAGAAGGCATAGACTACGAAGAGACATTTTCAACCATGGTGAGGTACACTTCCATTAGGACCATACTTGCATTAGCTGCAGTTAAGAAATGGAAGATACACCAAATGGATGTTAAGACATCTTTCTTGAATGGTTTAGTCAAGGAGGAAGTGTACGTGGAACATCCACTTGGATTCGAGACACATGACAGGAAGACCCATGTGTGCAATTGAAGAAGGCCTTGTATGGATTGAAATAGGAACCGAGGACAGTATGGTACGAGAGGATGGATAGCTTCCTGATGAGTCTAGTATTTACCAAGAGTAATGCAGATTACAACCTTTACTTCAAGGTTGAACACGGAATACCAGTGATGCTCCTGCTATATGTCGATGACCTGTCCCTAACAGACGAAGAGGAACACATTAAAGATGCAAGGAGGAGACTTGATACAGAGTTCGAGATGAAAGACATAGGTATGATGCACTACTTATTAGGCATGGAGGTGTGGTAGAGTGAAGATGGGATATTCCTTGGTCAAGGAAATATTATGAAGAGATTTTGAATGTTGGAATGTAAGGAAATAGCCACACCTATGGAATCTAGCTTGAATCTTCTGAGTGATGCTTCATTTAAGTTGTTTGATGCCACGATGTATCGTCAAATGATTTGCTCATTGATGTACCTAAAAAATACGAGTCCAGACATATGCTTTACGGTGAACACCCTGAGGCAGTTCTTAACGGATCTGAGACATGTTCGCTTGATAACTGCAAAGCATGTACTGAGGTACCTAAAAGGTATAGTGGGTTACGAGCTCAAATATGATGTGAATCAAAAGATTAACCTACATGGTTATGTTGATTCATATTGGGAAGGTAACGCCACTGAAAGGAAGATCACTTCGGGTTGTTGCTTCAGTTTGGGATCTGGCATGATCTCCTAGTTCAGCAGGAAGCAATCATGCATGGCGCTGAGTACAGCTGAGGCAGAGTATATTGTCGCTTACTCCGCTAGTTGCAAGGCAGCGTGGCTATGAAATTTGTTGTCTAGCTTGTTTGATATCCAGTTGGATGTGACTTGTATCTTCTGTGACAATCAGAGTTGTGTGAATCTGTTAGAAAAATATGTGTTCCATGACAAGTCAAAGCACATTTAGATCAAGTTCCACTTTATCAAGGATATGGTGCAGAGAGGAGCAATAAAGCTCCAGTACGTGGAAAAAAATGAGCAGTAGCCGATGTGTTGACCAAGGCTTTAGCCATAGTGAAGTTCAAGTACTTCAAAGAAATACTTGGTGTGATCTAGAACGAGGCCCCTCAAAAGAGGGAGTGATGTGTTCTACAATAGATGGAGAGACAGGTCGTCTGAGCGTAAAATCCTGGTGAAGATCATAGGTTTCTCAAATGTAATCAGTCTTGTAGGTTTTCCTTGGCTGTAATCAAACATGGTGAAGCTCGCAGGTTATCCTTGGATGTAATCAGTCCTGATATGTTTCTATGCTAGAAATAATGAGAGACAAGAATACACAGATACATGATATCTCACATGGGAAATGAGACATGTTTTTCAAACGGGAAAAATCCTGGTGAAGCAGGATTCTCGAATGTAATCAGTCCTATAGGGTTGTCTTCAGATGTAATCAGTCTTGGAAAATCTCGCAATTTATCCTTGGACTTAATCAGTCCTGAGACAAGCTATTTGAGTGTAAATATTATCCCTTGCGTGGTATGCAGGTTACTCAGATGTAATACGCCCCAAAGGTTGTCTGAATGGAAAGATCCTAGACGCAGGTTGTTCAAGTGTAATAAGTCCTTGAGGTTGACCTAGAATGTAAAATTCCTGATGTAGTAGGTAGTTTGGTCATAATCATTCCTTACATATATCTATATATGTGTGTGTTCCCATGTTAATATGATAAGGTCACGAATCACGTGAGGTGCACCTAGGCAGTTCTCCTTTGCTGGTAGAACGCAAGTTGATCGTGCAGAGATGTAATGCATTGAGTGTGATCATGGTGATTCTCTCATAGTAGAAGCTATAGGTTGTCTTAATGATGTGAAATTATCATGGCTTACTTATATCGTGATAGAACGCAAGTGGTATGCATCTGATCTGTGCTTTGTTCTATTTTTTTTTGTGCAGGACAAAAGAATTGATTTGGATACGACGGGATAAAGGTAGGAGACGCAGGTTATTCTCATGGAAATGTAAAGAAGGGCATGAACAGTTCCTATGTGATGGCTTGCTCAAGATGTGATGAATACCTGGATGAGGACTAGGCCTACACCCAACATGAAAAAGGGGTGTCTCTATAGAAACATCCGATAACAGATACTATCATTCAATGATCGATAAGAAGATGATGATGGAAGAAGCTATGATGATGACTATATGACTCAGTGATGATGACTCTGCGATGATGACTTGACCAGATGTGTTGATGATTTTGGAAGAGAGAGAATACCTTCCTACTTAAGAGGAAGTGTTGATGTATTTGTAACTTTGGAAGATATTTTGATGTATATTATCAGTGTATGTTGTTGTACCCCCATTGGATATGTGTTTTCCTCCTTGCGGGATTTCTTTATTGTGTCTATACCTTGAGATACAACCTTTGTTGTAATTCAAGGCAATAGTCCCCAGTGTAACATCACGTAATGTGTATTTGGAGTCTCTCTAGGAGAAGTCAGCCCTGTTAGGGTAACAGGTCGGCCCAGTCATGTAAAAGGTCAGTCATTTTATTAGTATAAATAGGGAAGCACCCTCCCTCATTTATACACACCTAACACTCACTCAAGTTCGCATGAGAGAGAGAGAATGGAGGAGAGATAGATAGTTGTTGAATATGTCTTATTACTGGGTTTGTTCATCTTATGACATAGTCTTCGTGATTGTACTATTCTGAGGAAGTTTGTGGGGTTTTCTCCTTTATAATTTCCTCGGTGAAAATATGTGTGTCTTATGTATCTGTTATATCTTATGCATCTTGTTGTACTTGTTATTCTTTTAGACAAAGATCCTAATTAAGATAATAATATCTAGAAAAACTAACAATCCTTACATTATAGGATCCCACTCTGAGTGCCACTAGCAGTCACCTTTAGTTGGTTGTGGTAGGTAAGTAGTTATGTCGAGTTATCCTCTAGTTACTTTTAGTTATATCACTATCATTTAGCCTAGCGCCAGTTTTGCATGCATGCAGGGAGTGTGGCACCTTTTTTCCACCTACCTCATTAGTTAACTAATTGTAGACTGATTTAGACATCTGGAGTTAGATTAGTGAGCTCCAACTATGATTTTTCCACATTGAGTTAGCTAAACAGTCAGTTAGATTTGGTAGATTTGAATCCTATCCACATTATTCGAATTTTGTTTATTGTACTACCATTGTATTACTGATTAATGAATGAAGATTAACGTTATGATTATCTGATCAAGTATTGTTCAATTTATCTAAAATTTGTGTCATGAATTCTTTGCTCAGTTTACATTCATCTTGATTATTCCACTCCATAATTACTTTCCAATAGCTCTCATCATATCCTGTAGATATATGGTTCTCAAATTTAACAAGGTTGTCAACACTTTGTTAGATTACAACCTCCTCTTGGGATGTAGTTGGATGTATCTTATGACAGTTATAGTATTTCCAATCTTCCAACTGATTTGTCCCCCCCCCCCCACATGGGAAAAATAAACAATATAGATTAGTTATCATATTGCAGTTCGGGTCCAATTATGACTATGGGATCGAATGTTTTGTTGGTTGATATTAATTCCATCAAGGTGTGTGAAATATGGGTGCTGGATTGTGTTCCACCTTTATGGGAACTTTTGATCGTCCTTTGCTCGTTGATTATGTAGACTCTTGATCAATATAGGTAATCTTGTTAGTCACCGTAAATCCTAGTGATGCATCGTCAAGTAGGAGTATTGAGATAATTTCCAATGTCTTTTAAATGCCCTATTTAGACAATGAACCTTATATTTTTCATGATCCATATACATTCATATAAATTAAAATGGATGTATTGGACCAATTATGTTGTTGTCTACAATCAAAATTGCTTACCAAGCTTCACTCAACTATTGTAGATGTTGATCAAGTTACTTTCTTGTGAGAAGAACTTGATCAATTTACCTCACATATTCGGGCCTTCAATTCTCATCCTTCACAAGACTCCTTAGACTCGTGTCTTGCCCTTTGATGTGGATATTATCAAAGTGACGACTAGTTCTAAGAGACTATGGGAGAATATGCATCATCAATCATATTTCCTCATGTGTTATATAACTCAAAAGATGAAGAAAAGAGTTTGACCAAGTCTGTATATTTCAATTGGTACAAAAGTTTCCTTCCTTCTAATGTGGTATATGAAGAGGGGAATATGGAAAATATCTCGAAATTATGCCAATTGACATCTCCAAGACTACCAACATTGTGGAAAACTTCATCACATGAGTATATTATTCTCCTGAAGAAGTTAAAATATATATTACTCTCTTTAATTATTTTTTCTATGTTTTCATTTGGACCTAGGAAGAAAAGCCAAGGATTAACACCAAAATTGTTTAGCATGGGATTAAGAATTATAAAAATGTGAAACTTGTTCAACAAAAGTGAATAAAGCAGTCTCCATTAAGGTAGAGGTAGAGAAACTATCAAAAAATAGTTTCATTTACCTAGTCCCCCTTACTGAATGGGTGCCCAATCGTATTCCTATAGATAAGAAGCAAGGGACCATTCATGTTTATACTGATTTTTGTAATTGTATTAAGGATAATTGCCTAACTACATTCATTGATAAAATCATTAATGTGTGGGCCAGAGGTGATATATTTTCCTTCATGGATGGATTTTTTGACTATAAATGAATCCAAAATCACCTAGAAGACCAGCATAAAACTATGTGGACCTATCCTTGGGGATTTTAGCTTATCGAAAGATCTCTTTGGCCTTGAAAATGATTGAGCTACTACATTCTAGTGGAATATGTCTAATTATTTCCATGACATAAATTATATTGTGTGATCCTACTTGGATGAATTGGCCACTCAATCTAAAACAACAGTCAACCATCTAGCTCATCTTCAAGCATTTTTCAACAGATGGCCTTTCTAAATGATTTGGTTGAATTAAAACAATTGTATTTTTTGTGTTATTGCCATAATATTACTTGGTTTTACTGTTCCCAAGTATGGTATCATGGTTGATCCCTTTATGGTTGAGGTAATAGTTCAGTTCAAACCCCCCCATGTAACATCATAAAACTCCAAACTTTACAAATAAAGGTGAACTTCTTGTGATGATTATTTATAATTACACCGAATTCACAAAAGGTTTCATGCACATTTGCAAAAAGGGAGCGTTTATGTGGGATGGCATCACTCAATGATCTTTCAAAGCCTTGAAACAAGCTCTAATGTCAACCCCGTTATTTAGTCTACATTACTATAGTAGGGATTTCCTTCTATACCTAAAGGATTTTGAGTCTACTATTAGTATGTTTTTGGTTCAAGAATATGATTTGCATCAACAACACATGACATGCTATCTCAACAAGATCCTAGTCGAACTTGAATTGCAGTACTCACATTTGGAGAAGTTGGTTTTGGAAGTAGTACACATTGTACAAAGGCTTCGACGCTACATTCTCCTTTGACATACTCTAATTAATGTAGACACTAATTCATTTGAGTATATATTAACCCTATGAATAATAGGGGGGAATTATTCCAATTGGATAATAATCTTGCAAGCATTTTATCTTTGAGTTTACATCATCTAAGTTAAAGAAATGTCTTATGTCTACTTAACTCATTTCAAAGTTCCCCAATATGATGAAGAACAAGTCAAAGTTGAGACAATGCCCAATGAACACTTGTTCCTCGTTGCATCTAGTGATCCTTGATACAAAGGATTCCTAGTGTATCTCAAGACCCAAAGGTTTCCTTCCCATTTTTCTCATGACGAACATTGATATATTTGTCACCACACGAAGAGCTACCTTGTTATCAATGACACTTTATATCATAGTGGGGTTGATCTTATTTTTCAGCAGTGATTGATCCATGAGGAGCATGATAAGGTTTTAAAATATTTCTTGGTGGATCCTATGGCATTCATTTATCTAGGTTATCCATTGCCCATAAAATCTTACTTTCGGGATATTTTTAGCCATACATTTTCAAAGACTATGAAGTAGCTAAGAGATGTTATATGTTCCATATTTACAAAAAACAAATGTGCACACACCTAGATTAGTCATCCCCTTCACCAAATGGGTTGTGGATTTCACAACGCATATCCCAGCTTCAATAGAAGGCCACAAATATATCATTATAAATGTTGATTACTTCACTAACTTAGTGGGTCGAAGCTATGCCTACCTTTTCAAACGATGGAGAAACAACAAAAATATTTATATTCAATCAATGGCATCGACAAGTTTAGTGTTCTCAAAGAGATTATCACTAATCATGGAACTCACTTTCAGAGTAAGATGATGACGAATTTAGCTACCAAGTTGGGTTTTCGTTAAGAACACTCATCCAATCTTATTATCCTCATGTCAATGGACAAGTAAAGCTATGACTAAAACTTTGAAAATCATTCTTCAAAGGAAAATTAATCAAATTAAAAACAATTGGCATTGAATCATATTTTTTACTATGTGGTCTTATCAAACTTTAGTTAAGATTGCTACTAGTTTCACCCCTTCACAACTGGTTCATGAAGTGAAGGAAATCTTATCAATTGAATGTGAAATTACCTCATTGAAACTGGCTATAAAAATTCTACCTAACATGATTGTTGAAGAAGAACATCTCATTTAATAGGGACAACTTAATGAACATCATAGAGATGTGGTGACAATGAACGAGGCTCATTTGAAGTGTGTTAAGGTTCAATATCATAAATTTGTCCATATTAGGGATTTCCCTTGAGACTCAATCTTGGTTTATGACCAGCATAAATATAACCTAGGGGTGTGTAAATTCAATCTCGTATGGTGCGGTCCTTACATTGTGATGTGTGCTCTTAGAAAAGAAGCATATGAGTTAGTATATTACAATTGGAATGTTTTGAGTGATCCCCGCAATGGGATCTATTTAAATATTTTTTACGCCTAGTCAATATAACTAATAAATACCCATGTACATGTTTATAAGTATATTAGTTGCTTTATTTTTAGTTGTATTATTTTGTTTTTCAATTTTGCTTACTAATGCTTCATGATTGATTGGCAAATTTTGTGAGATACACTTGTGTATGTGGGATTTATGGATGGTGCTAGTAATCAATATAGTTGGGATATTGGTACCACAAATTTGGTGATTTATTCTCGCATAGGTCAAATTGTGAGCTTGAGCAAGATTTGTATTGATCGAGTGACCAATAATGTCATTGAATATAATGTAGTTATTGAAATACTGTCAAAATCCATTTCACTTGGAACTGGACATTTGGTAATTCACCTGGACTTGCAGTTTCCAGTTTCACTATTGAATAGTGCTTTTTTATGTCCGTAATCCCATTCTTCTATGGAATTACTTAAGTGTGATACTTCTCAAACAAATATTTGAACTAATAATATATATTCATAATCTTCAAAGGTTTAATGACTTAATTGTTGCATTAGTTGATTATGTATTGGATTGGCATTTATTGCATTAAAAGTAAAATAAACATGCATGTTTGTATCATGGAAATCAATCACATCATTGTTTGCACATAAGTAGATTCGAGAGACCATATGCATATAATAATAATAAAACGTTTACATCATGTCCAAAATGGGTAAATTCATAGACAAAATTAGGCTCTTGATCTCATGATGATACAATATAATCCTATCAATACAAAAAAAGGATATACATAAGTTATGCCTCAAGTGTATGCTTGACATGCATATCACAGTAGCAAACTATGGTAGAGGATAGGCACCAAAATATTCAAACCCAAGGTCATCATGCTCCCATTATCTACCTCTAAAGGCTCTAAATTGGGTCCTCAATATGTTGAATGGATAACTTGTGGATCATACCCTCCAAGTTCTTCTAAATGGTGCAAATCACTCTCTTAACCTCCACCATATCTCCTAGTTGACTTGTGGATCTGGCCCTGCATCAGTGTCAAGGATATATTGTTGGTTGAGCTAGTCCTACATATACATCATGAGAATAATTTGTTAGTGAATTTACATAGTTAAAAATGATATACAACTTGAAAATAATTTTTGTATATAATGAAAATATAAAAATTATAAAACATTTTAAAATGAAAGTGTTTTTTTATTGATGTCTCTCATTGTGAACCACAAAGAACATCTAGCTCAAGATCATTCCCGAAGTCCATGCTTGTGTAAGGATAATCGTATATGGTAATCACCTATCATGACCACCAGCCAAAGAACTTGTCATTGAATATGGTACATCATGTTTTCCCATACAATCATGTGGGGATTTTATCACCCAGTGGGATGATAGGTATCCCATGGGTGTATCGTTGGGACACTCCCCATGAAGAAGGATATTAGAACGGTCCTACATCCTAATTTTTTGTGCCTCCCCAATCTACAATCAATTAATTGATATATCATGTCGATAAGCACATTTGTGGACCAATTAAATATTGTGGGTCTCAATCACTCTACTAAATAGTGCATCTGGGACCGTGAAGTTGGATATGATGAATTTGATACCACCATCCATGTAATGGTTAAGGCTATGATATTGAGGCTAATATCATGTATCTTCTCAATGGTGACTTGAGAGATTACTTGTTGCATAGGAGTTCAATATGTGTCAATGTACTCCTAGATGGTAAGAGTTTCTCCTCGTCATCCTTCCTCCTTTCATGATTTCCATCACCCCGTCATGATATAATCCTATGAGGAATTGGATGTCCTAGACATCAATATTTAAGATGTAGTCATCAATAATGAAGGCATCTTGGTTTAGTTTCTAGTATCTTATCAACATTTCAAGGATTTTTTTTTGCACCCGCATGTTGGAACACTAAAAGAACTTTAAGAGGACACAATTTTGAAGCATATCAATTAATTCAGGTGCATCTACGGAAATAAACTCAAACACGAGGGCATAGATGGGGGTCTTTACAAGGTCTCCTATCAATCAATTTTTTACCAAATTTAAAATTTAAACCATGAAAATGAAAGAGAATGAGAGAGAGAATTGCCTAAATATAACAAAATTGAGTTCCAACAGTCGCCTCTCTTGGACTCCGCAGTTGAAGATTGAGGGTAAATAGGTGTTTTGGTGAACTTTTGTGGTGAAAATATCTTGGAATGGTGAAAATGAATCATTTTAATTATTATATCATTTTTTACCCATGTGTAACTTTATAATGAGCCTATTTTATTTTATATTGTGTGGTTGTTTAATATTTTTTACTTGTATGAGTTCTTAGAACTGTTTCCCGATTCTTTTGCGGGTTGAAGGAGTCCCAAAATTCACATGCATATAAGATAATAGGATTGATGAAAGTCTCAAAGAGGAGTTTCTTCTTATGCCAAATCCAAATGTCCACTGATTTACAACTATTTTCAAGCCCATAATAAGATTTTCACCCATCATTTATCCTTTTGTCAATGTTATAGTTCCAATTAAGCTTGTGATGAAGAACGATTTTGAGATATTTGTATGAAGTCACTTCCTCCAAGTTGTTGTTTCCATACATGAAAAAAGCAAAGTGATATTTTTGGATTTGATCATCATAGCCTTTGTTTTGTCAATGTTAAAAGTCACACCCATACTAGAGAAAAAAATACTTGAGAATTTTAGTTGCTTATAAATATCATAAGGACTCCTTGTCATAATAACAATATCATCAACATAGAGAAGAAGGATGATGACTATACCAACTAGTGTTGTGCCAACACAACCTACTCCTTTCAAACAACCCTCTAAATCATTAGTGTATATTTTCAAAAGGGAAGGGGACAAGGGACAACCTTTGTTTATTCCTATATTACAATTAATTTCTTCTAACCAACCCTCAGAGTTCCTAAACTTGGCAATAGCATTCTCATACAACTTTATCACAACATTTTTTAACTTGAAAGGAACTTTTAGCTTTTCTAGTCTATTCCAAAGGTTATTTTTGCATTATGATCGTCCCTAGAGGTGTAATGGAGGGTCGAAGGGCCCTTTAGAGTAAATAATAGTGGAATCCATTTAGTGTAAGGAGGATTAGGTCCATTATGTTTTTAATTTTTCAATAAGTTCCACTATGGTAGTTATTAATGAATGAATGTAATGGTGCCTCATTAAAGAAGGCCCACTAGGTATTTAAGAGGTTGTTATTATTAGAGTTGTATTGTGATATATAAATAATGTTGGATTCCTCCTTATGAATCATGTGTGTAGTATATTATATTTTAAGCTTATCTCAGATAAGGCTTTCCCCTTGAAAATGTAAGTGAACCACTTATACTATGAAACGAGAACTCGACACAGTTCTCGTTTTTCTCTCTCCTAATTTTAGTAGCTATTTTTACCCCCGTTTCAAAAATGGTTGATGCCAGTATCACACATTTTCATTTTCAGACATTTTTTGGGGCCTTTGAATTATCTTTGTTGTAAAATATTTTTAATTTCTATTTTCAAGTGTGTTTTTTGAAATTTAACAAAATAACATACATTTTTAAGCAATTTATAATGAAAAACATATACATTTTACGATTTTTTCTATAAAATAGACATTTTTATGTACAAAATAAGGCATTTTTATTGACAAAATTGTAAATAATTCCAGAAAATAAAGACATTTAAAATCATTTTCAATGAATTTTCAGAGAATTTTTCCTAAAAAATGATCATATTTCATATTAGTTATCGAAAAGTGACGACTCACATAAAGTCGAGAAAAAATATACAAATTATTTGTAAAAAACATATTAAAAACGTTATATT
>LPNX010908530.1:2998-17449 GCA_001517045.1 Pseudotsuga menziesii
GATCGATTACGCATCTCATAATCTTCTTGATCCAGGCCATAACACACCTTGTGACTTCATTCATAAATATAGGGTTTACTTCACCTTACACCTATAGAAATATTGACAAAAAAATCAGATTTTTGCCAAACACTTAGTTAAACCCAGATTTCAGACTTTACTGTCATTAAGTAAAAAATACTTCACATGCATAAAACCCAACAACCTTGAAGCTGAAACACTGAAAAACTAAGTCTGTAGCAGCGGAAATACACAAAAAAAAAACAGCAGACTGATAAACTCATAAAACAGTAGATTTTTGGTCAATGTGACCCTGGAAAAACCCCACCCCGGGGATAACCAATCCAAGAGAATTTTATTGCAGCATTTATCAAGCAGAAAAATTATTTACAGCAACATTTATTTCAGCATTAATGATTGTACCAGATTTCTCGATTTTCGTGCCCACCTCGAATTTTGTGCCCACCTCGTTTTTCGTGCCACCAGCGAAATGTAGGGAACGATATGGACTGTATGGAATTTTGTGCTTGATAAAAAATAAAATAAAAAATTCTGCTTCTCCTCGAAAAATGTGCCACTGTTGTACCGTACGGACTATACGTAACACTACAACTCAACTGAAAGTAAATGCCTTAAAAACTGCCTAGCTCCTTGGGATTCGTGCCCTCCTGAGAAAAAACAATTCTCCTTGAGATTCGTGCCCACTTGAGAAAAATTGCAACTCCCTCTCTCTCTGCAAATAACTCAGCCAAATGCTGACTCTTGGAAATGCTTTCCTTCAACTTGTCTTGCACACTACCCTAGGCTCTCTCTTATAACTTGAGAGTGACTTTTCACCTTCCCAATCCGTAAATCCAAAGGCCAAGATTAAATCTTGCCTTTTCAAGATCAAGGGTTGAGAAACTTTCCCTCCAAAAGTGGTCACATTTAATTTTAATAAAGTCACATTTACTTTATGAACTAAGTGCACTTTATCATAAAGTCACTTTATAAAATTAAAACAAGGAAATACTTTATAAAAAGTCCCATTTACATAAGAGTCACTTTATACTTTATAAAACAACATTACAAAGTAAAGTAGCCTAGCTAGCGCATGGACACTTCCGCATACAAGACAAAAACATGCGGAGTGCCTCCAGAGCTAAATCTCTAACACTCCCTCTTAGTGAGGGAGGTACAAACTGCCATCATCATCAGGTCCCATCCTCAAATCCATCACACTGTTCACTGTAGGAGCTCCCTCTGAACCTGGAACCAATGCTACAACCTGCACTGAACTCGAATCTGAAGACAACCTTCTAGCAGCCACTCTGAACCCTGAGCTCCTAGGAGAATCAAATCCCCACTCTTGAGCATTGGTTTGCTCATGCTCGCTGAGCCTCCTGCCAGCACTCAGAAGAGACTCCCTCTCTTCCATCGGAACTCGAGACTATACCCTTGGCGCCACTGCAGCCTCAGGAGCCTCCTGCTCCTCGTCCAAATCATCAACCGTGGGCTGTGCACTGAACTTGTACAGCTCACCGAACCAATCACCAATCAACTATGGATCAATCAGTCCCGCTCTCTCCGAGTATATATAAACATGTCCCAGATCATCTCTATCTGGAAAAATGTACACATGTCCCCTCCGAAACAATGTCGAATACCCTGCATCTTCTAGGGCTGAGACAGGGAGCAAATTTACCCTCATCCCTGGAACAAAGAGGACCCCATCCTGATCAAGGTATCCTCCATGACTAAGTTGGAATCTGACTTTTCCAACTCCTCGCACAGCACGTGCATGTCCCCCTTCTGACTAAACAAACCGATCAAGACCAATCTCAGCAATGATACGAACTATATGCCATATTCCAGTCATATGACGTGAGGGAGAACAATGAGAATTCCTTCTCAAATCTTCTCGCAAAGTCCGCCTCCTCTGCTGTAGCTGCAACAACTGTATCTTCTTCCTTCTTCTTCTTCTTCTTCTCAGGACACTGAGAAGCATAGTGTCCATACTGGTTGCAAGCAAAACATAAAACTTTGCTCAAGTCCTTCTTGGACTTCTTCTTGCTCTTAGCAGAAAGAGCAACATTCTCTTCACTAGCACCCTCCTTCTATCCACTGCCTTGAGATCCTTCCCGAATCTCCTCTTGAGTGAAATCATCCCATAATCTGCTCCAATCTTGAAAGTTTTCTCGAGCAACCACACACTTCACAAAGACTTCCCATTCCTTTGTGAAGCCTTTCAAGGCTATCCGCACTAACACAGAATCAGAGATGACTTCTCCAACTGCAGCAAGCTCATCTTTCATTTGGGCCACCCGAGTAAGAAAATATGCTACACCCTCACCCTTGGCCATCTTAGTTCCCTGCAATTTTTCCTTGCGAGCCATTATTCGGTTCTCATTTTTAGCCTCATACAAGCCTTTCAATATATTCCACATTTCATAAGCAGTCTTCTTCTCAGCTACATGTGGAATAAGCTGGTCCCTTATACCATCCAAAATCAATCTTTGGGCTTTGGCCTCTTTGGCCTCTTTTACCTTTGGAAAAACTCCACCCCAGGGAAAACCAGTCTAAGAGAATTTTATTGCAGCATTTATCAGGAAAAAAAAAAATTTACGGCAACATTTATTTCAACATTAATGACTACTAGATTTCTCAATTTTCGTGCCCACCTCGTTTTCCGTGCCACCAGCAAAATGTATGGACTATACGGAATAGTGCGGACTGTACGGATTTCTATGCTTGAAAAAAGTATTTTTTTCCCACTTCTCGAAAATCGTGCCCAGAAATTTTTCCTCGAAAAATGTGCCACTGCTGTACCATACAGACTGTACGGAACAATGCAACTCAGCTGAAAGTAAATGCCTTGAAAATTGCCCAGCTCCTTGGGATTCATGCCCTCTTGAAAAATAAAAAATTCTTCTTGGGATTCGTGCCCACTTGAGAAAAATTGCAGTTCCCTCTCTCTCTACAAATAACTTAGCCAAATGCTCACTCTTGGAAATGCTTTCCTTCAACTTGTCTTACACACTAACCTAGGCTCTCTCTTATAACTTGTGAGTGACTTTTCACCTTCCCAATCCCTAAATCCAAAGGCCAAGATTAAATCTTGCCTTTTCAAGATCAAGGGTTGAGAAACTTTCCCCCCAAAAGTGGTTACATTTAATTTTAATAAAGTCACATTTACTTTATGAACTAAGTACACTTTATCATAAAGTCACTTTATAAAATTAAAACAAGGGAATACTTTATAAAAAGTCCCATTTACATAAGAGTCACTTTATACTTTATAAAACAACATTACAAAATAAAGTAGCCTAGCTAGTGCATTGACACTTCCGCATACAAGACAAAAACATGCGGAGTGCCTCCAGAACTAAATCTCTAACAACACCTTACGTACTTCATCTTCCATTGATTTGATCTGGTGTCTTGGTTTGATCTCTCCTGTTGGGAGTAGACCTGGGTCTCACCCATTGTTATCTCGGGCTAAGACAACATCAAGTGAAGATTCCCTCGATTGGCGTGACAACCATCCATTTGGGAGTCGAGGCTATCTTGGTTTCACCTCTTGGTTTCCCATCCATCTTGGATCCATCTCATAGGGGCAACTACAAGTCTGGTGATAACAAGTACATTCTGTGTATTGTGTTTATGCTTCCTCTGTTCATTTTCCAGATATATGTGTGAATACAGTTATGTGAAGAATTTAAATTCTGCAAATTAAATAATTGTTTGTTTATTTGAGAACATAAGGACAAAATTCACCTAGGGTTTGAAAAATTTACATGATATCAAGGCTACACTGATTGAGAGGATCAGAACTTAGAAGAGTAGGAGTTTATGTTCAGATCAGTGATGGCATCCTCAGGTTTGAGGGCAGATTGGACGTGCCTTGAATTTCCTATCATGGAAAGTCAGAGTAACTCTTCTATTAGAATGATCTCTAAAATATTGTCAAGGATGCAGTAACTATGCTGACAGGTCTGCAACTTTTGGCAACTCACAAAAAGAAAGAAAAGTGAATTGAAAAGGTAAATGGTCAGAGGATGAGCACTCACTCTTTGTATAGTGTTCAGCTCATTTGCCCCCACGAGGCACCAGGGTGAGACTAGCCTGCAAAAGGTTGGGTCTTTATCAGTACTAGAAGCCCAGAAGGTTTCCAGGGCACTTGCCTTTGAAGGTTGACCTAAGTTGCAAATAAAGTGCAAAGGAAAACTTGTCAGAGTCTAAGGGAAGCATATCCAAGTACTTTATCCATCTGTGAGACACCTCCATCACCTTAGTTCAGTGTATTGTTTATCATTCAAATAGATCACTTAATCAAAGTCAGTTAAAAGTCATTCCCCTTTGCCTTCACCTTGTTCTTCCATCCTGACCCATCTGTAGCACATTGTTTACCCTTTGTACGTATGGCATGAACAAGCAGACTTCCAGAAGGTTCTAAGATTCTTCAGAAGCACAGGTACATCTCGTTATTATTATTATTATTTGTCACAATGATTATGAATAACTGATTCAAGCTTGGTTTTGATATACACCATTGGAGCATTTCTTACCTTGGATGGTTGCAGGATCATATTGATGTAGTATCTCACCTTGATTTTGCGTACTTTGACCTGGTCAACCCAGTTGACCAAGTCAATCACGATTCCCAAGACAGCGACTCAAAAAAACCAACATGATCTATATTTGTTCTAGACATGCCCAGGACCAATACTGTATTTTCAGTTTTGAGAGTTTGGCCTCGGTTCTCCTGATAAATGATTATTATCACTTAATTATTGGCCAAATGATCAAATTTTATCCCAGATGGCAGTACGATTGGTTCTCGTAGAGAAAAGTAGTGTTCCAGGGGGTATGAGTAGTCACTTATACCATTCTTTCTATGTCTCCAGATCATCCAGAGTAGTCAGCTTGCCACAGTTTGCACCTTAGACAGAGTTAGGGTGGATTTATCAGTTTCTAGGGATTGTACCAGCAAAAATGAACTAGAAAAATCACTGAAAAATCGATTTGGCCTCTTGGTTCAAGGAAATGGCTTGGAATTTTGACAGATGATGTGTCTCAGCATACCGAACAGTCCTCCAGCAGTTTTCAGTTTGTAGATGTCCGGATTATTTTTATCTTGGCTCAACTAGTGACAGAAGCCCCCTAAGGGGTGCCCCCTCTAATTGGCTATTGATGTATTTCATTGTTATATCGTATATTATGAAGTTGTAAAGGGGCCTAGGGTGAATTAATCCCCTAGTGACCCCCTCCTATGTAGTATCATGTCACATCTCATGTTATATTGTGACATTCACTTAGGATAGGCGTCCTTGAGCAAAGTGCGCACCCTCTTTGACTTAGTCACTTGATCCATGTATTGATCTATGTACCAGCGTAGATCCAAATCCTAGGCTCTATCAAGCGCCGAGATGGATCAAATCTCTCGAGGTGCAGACCTCTTCTTAGGTATCCATTGATTTGATTCAAACCAAAATACACATCTATCTTTTTATTTAAAGTGCACATATAATTTTATTGTTATTAATATTTAATATTATTTATGGCCGACACATAATATTTTTTATTATTTTTTATTTTGTTAGGAACGACCATTGCATCATTTCCCCACACATGGTTTTAAAACCATATGCAAGGCCCTCCTACAATCATGGGTTGTTTAGGAGGCCTTGCACAAGGTCTTAAAACCATTTGCAAGGCCCTCCTAAACAATGTACAATAGAACCATGGGTTGTTTAGGAGGCCTTGCACATGGTTTAAAAACCATGTGCAAAGCCTCCTAAACCATGTACAATAAAACCATGGGTTGTTTAGAATGCCTTGCACATGGTTTTAAAACCATGTGCAAGGCCAACATTCTTTTGCGAATAATTCAATTTTGTGTTTTTTCTTGACCCACATATTTTTTTTACGGATAATTAAATTTTTACTTTTTTATTGTTTTGTTAGGTAGGAAGATTACAACATCTCCCCCATATTAGATTGTTTTTGTGGCCAACATTTATTTTGGCCTATTAGAAAATTTATTTTTTATTAGATATTATTTTTTATTTTGTGTTACAAAATCTCTCCCATAATATTCACTATCACTATTTTTTTTGCCGACATGTTACAAACTTTACTAACATTACATTATATTACAAGATCTCTCCCATAATATTCACTATCACTATTATTTTTTGCCGACATGTTATAAACGTTACATCACATTACAAGATCTCCCCCATACTGAGCTATAGAGCGCCTCTCGGCGCAATTAATGATCTCCATCGTTGATGATGTTTTAATCTCAACTGTTGGATGAAAAAGTGAGTTAGGGTTTACGTCTCTCTCAAACTATTTAAGAGAGGTGCCACCCCCCCCCTCATGAGCTTTGGCACCGGAATTAGAATAAAGAGATTTTTGTCTGGGATAACACTCTGAGTTCTTCTGATGTGTTGATGATTTGTTGATTGGTATTGCTATTCTTCTATATTGAGTTTATGTCGAGATAGACCTTATATATTTTCTTGCACCCATCCATCTGCAGGTTGAAGGAGGGGCACTTGAGGAAGGCGCACTGGTGGGGACACTCACTCTATGCCGGCTCTTGGGTTTTGTGTATCAAGGAGTGATTCTTTCTCGATGATTTTTCATTCATGTACTTTCTTTATGCTGCAAATCCCATTCGGTTGTCTTGCTGATTGATTTCTTTGGTTGGACCGGTTGAAAGGGGCGCTAGAGTCATTGACGGAAGCAGAACTCCATCAAGATCTTGCTCGAAAACTCTCATTTGATCAAAAGGACGACATTCTTCATCATCTCTGAGGTCATCTACAAGAACTAGATAGGTTTCACAGGTAATTTCTCCTTTTATTTTCTGCATGCATTGCCCATCATTTCCTGTATTGAAAAAAGTTAAAACGCTCATTTAGTAGTAGGAAAATCACCGGACCAATTTGCACCACGAATTGGCAAATTTGGCAATCTAGGCTTTGTTCAGCATACTGAAAAAACCCCTCTCCCTCAAAAACGTCAAGCTTGGACTCCTCTGCCCATCTCCAGGTACTGGTTTCAGTTTGGGAGAAAACGTCGTTGTTTGGCTTGTTGGTCAATTTCCTCTGTTTTGGTTTCGGTTTCATTTGGGTATTTTTATTGTCGAATCCTTTTACCCAAATAGGTGTGTTGAAGCCTTAATTTCATTAAATCAACCTTGTCATGGGCATTTCCCATATTTCTTATTAAATCCCCCAGGGTCCATGGTCTAATTATCTGAACAGGCACACTAACCCTAGATCTGGTTAAACTTCTTAAGTCACTGATCTAAATTGTTTCGAGTAACATTTCCACATTCCTTAAACACTCGTACCTGAATATCCCTTAAATTGTGGCTTATCCTTTAAACCTAGGGTTACCAGCTCTCACCTTATGTATTCACATTTTTGGGCTTGATCTGGTGATTAGCTGTAGATTTGTCCTTTCAGACCAAGATTGGGTCTCCCCCATTGTCACTCAGGTATTCAGTGGCATAAAGCAAAAGAATCCCTAACCGACGTGACAACCATCCATCTTTTGGGGGTTAGGGTTTTCGTAGGTCACAGCTTTGGTTGCCTATCCCCTCTGCCATCCTGTATAGAATTCATTTATTGGGGCAACTACAAGATCTATGATAACAATGCCCTTTTAGCTTAAGTGTCTGTGGTTGGCTAATGCCGATCATGACTGCCAAGGATATTTTGGGTGTGTCATCGACTTCAGTTACAATATTTTGGATATCTTCCTCTTCATTTTCTGATTCGTCTTGTTCTGATTCCCTCGAGGAATAAGAATGTGCAGGTGTATGGGGAGCCAATCCAGATCTGATACCAAATATTACATAGAAGAAAGAACCGAATTTAATAAATGAATATTTGATTATGATAAATGATGATCATATTACAAAAATGGCCTACCTTAAATATAGCTTAGGCAACTATTCGAGTCGCATCTTCTTAAATCATTTATAATTAACGTTTATTAATTGTTTATTGTATGTTATCAATTTATTTATTTTTAATTATTTTAATATTTGTAACACCCTTGCTCCCTTCCACGAACCCTACCCCTACACACTTGGATGAAAGTACTTCTCCAACCAATACAATGAAATCTCACTATCTCACTCTATGTGTCTTCTCCTCTCCTTAGGCTTTCTTTTATAACATCTCAATGACCAAAACCCTAACTCCCAATCTCCAAAAGTGATGGATGACTAAGATTAGATCTCAAGCATTGTGACTTAATCTAAAGCTCACTTTTAGTCATTAGCCAACATTACGTTAATTAATGTGTTTTTCCTAAGTTAAACTTAAGAAAGAGATACAAAAGTCACTTACTCAATAAATTGAGCAAGTACCTAGAGGACTAATGGACAACTCCTGCATGCCTGACACTTAGCCTATGCAGAAGTACCTATCTGAGCTACAAACATCAACAAGTTGCAGTCATATCATCAAGTTCTAAACATGAATCCAAAGCAGAAAATTAGGAAACAGACTTCTTGCCATGCCACCATGTGCAATATGTGCAAAGCTCATACATTTGCTTTGCAGGCTCATAAGCTTCTTCTTATTTTGCCTTTTGGTAGCGGGATTTTGCCAGTGCCCTTCTTGTTTGCATGATGTAATTTTCTGGTTCATGTTATATATATTTGACATTTGTCCTATGAAATAATTATTAATATATGCAGCATTTTCAATAAAAATATGTGTAAGCTCATACAGTGGGAACAACTTCCCAAATATTAGATCCTAGAGAGATTTTCAAATAGTATCCCAGGCATATCTAGGTGAAAGCTTAATGAATGAGAAGCAAACTCGAAGAAACTTGATTATGTTCCATGTTGGAGACAATGAAATCTCAGTTCTAATATAGTCAACCCTGAGTCTGTAGTGACGATACTTCTGAATGGCACAAAAATTCTCAATATTGGTTTAGTATATAGTTAAGGGTAAAGGGACTTGCCTTAACATCTCCCGTTCCAGGGAAAAACAAGTCACCATACTTGTGAAAGCTCACTGTCATCACCCTGCACATAAATTATGTAAACTTAGTGCACATCACAACAACACAGTTATCAAAAATTTAACAATGATGAAGCCTGATTAGAAAAGTAAAACAATTATTTAGAAGCTAAAACTTGGAAAACAAAAGCTTTTAAAAAGAATCCCTGCTGGATGCAAATGACTAAGCTGTAAAAAATTGTTATAAAGAAACAACTGAATCAAAAGGTTCACAAGCAAACAATTGCTCGGATGATGGACTTTTCTCCAGCTGATCGCCATGAGGACATTTCTTCAAAGTTATATAACAATATATGCTACAAGAGTATACTACAGATCAAAAGAAACGCACACTTTAAGATGCTTAAAATAAATAAATTTTTCAGAGACATGAACATAGAGGAAAACATGGATATCAGAAAATGCACATATGATTTTAGATTGAGGAGAACATTTCAATATACAGTTAAAAGGATAAATATATTCTAACAGTCAAATAGTATAAATAATACAGATTTCGGTTGATTCCTCAAAGAAGTTGCCACTGCACTTCTGCAAGGGAGCTATCCATTAGCAGAAACCATCATGACCATTAAGACAGGCCGGGTGTTACACACTGCAATGAAATATATGGAAGCATCAGCCTCTTGAAGGGCAGTCGATGCAGTAATAGGAAGATTTATCAAGTTTCATAAAATACAAATTTCTTATTATGTAGAAATTGAAATTTATATTAATGTCCACTTGAGACCAAACTCGTTCAAAGGAACTAAAAAATACATCCATCATGAGAAGCCCACACAAAAACACAATTAATAAAAGGGAAGGTAAAATAATGTGGATAAAATGCATTAAGTTTTGGAACTCTGTTTGAGTAGATAAATCCATACAGAAGGGATCCCTGTCAAACTGATGCTATGCCGATATCAGGCATTGCACAGAGTCTCCACGTTAACTCCTTCCCATAAACCAGAAGGTTTTCTGTCAATAAGGAAAACAGTAACTTATTCAGATGATACTGATCTACATAACCAAGCACCAATAGGAGGAGATTGCTCAAAGAACACCGTTAAGATGTTAGAAATCGAATACAACATTGGCATATGAACTAGGCTCTTAAAACATATAACAGAACATTCATCAGCTGGCATTTGTTGTCAACCACAAGAACCCACAAATTTGGACCTGGTTGGCGGCAACACCCCTGGTACAACTCCATTTTTCTTGACAAAATGCACATCACAGGAAAACTCCGGCTATTCCCCCAGTTTCGAGGATGGTACCAGGGGTAAATCGTTTAGTTGCAGTTTTGGCAACCTAACCAGGTGGGGACATCAAGTGAGGCCTACAATATTCATAGAGGCATCCAACCCGGGGAATTGACCCCATGACCTCCTACTTGCAATCAATGTTTTAAAACTCGGACTTGGACTCGGACTCGGAATCGGTCAAGGGTCAACTCGGACTTGGACTCGGAATCGGTAATGAATTGGTAATGACTCGGCCGATTTGAATTTAATGACTTGGATTACTTAAAAAATACATAAAATTTTAAATTTTTAAGAAAAACAATATTTTTAAGATTTTAGTCCATGCTTGCAAAGCATTAGAGACAAAATATCCAATGTCTGCTCATGTATATACCATATAAGGGTGAATATATCAAAATGGCACCAAGTGTACTGTTGAATACATATCTAGAACAAAAAACATAATCAATGAGGCCTAAATGGCCTGTAGAGTCCAAAAAACATCATGCCATGATGCCACTACATCATATGTCAATGATCATACATCTCTTTCTGTTTAGCCTTCTCCTCTTCAAATTTATCAAACTGTTGTTGCAACTCCAACCCAATCTCTCCAATCAACTCTAAATCAACTTCCCATGGGGCAATATTTCCTCTAACAGTAGCCAACTATTGTTTAATGCCCCCTCCTTTAATCTATTTCTTGCAATACTTGCAAATACAATTTCCCTTCAATGACATCATCATGGATCCATGCCTGATCTTTTCCTTTGGGGCCAATCTAGAATCTAAATGCAAAGCAAATCTAAATATGCAAAGAAAAAATAAAAAAATCTTCTTATTTTGGCAGCAAACAATATAAAATAGGACTGATATTTGTCAATTTAATGAGAAAAAAAAGAAGTAGTGGCTAGTTGGCAGCTAACATATATCTAGGAAACAGAAAACCGGTCTCCAACAGTCCAACTCGTCTAATCTTGTTGACTGTTCTTCAGAGCTGGACACTCATCCAAGCCTCCATGAATCCAAACAACAATAATGCCAAATGCTCATAAACATCTTACAGCATAAGTGTGAGGCAAATAGAGGGGAAGGGGGTCATATTATGCCCTTAGGTTAGGGTTAGAATAAGAAAAATCTTAAAAATAAAAAATAAACATGTTTTTATGGAGTCCGCATGCGTGTGGGTGTCTGCCACAGCTGATTCGGCTGACTCGGGTTGCAACTCGGTCAACTCAGACACTAACTCGGCCGACTTGGACCCCAACTCGGCCGACTCAGTATCAAATCGGCCACCCGAGCCAAGTTGCAGGCCAAGTCAGCTTGGCTAGGGGTCAACTCGACCAACTCATGCTCAAACTCGGACGATTTTTAAAACACTGCTTGCAATATGCAGCATTCAACCACTCCAACTAACCCACCAGTCTATGGTACAACTTCATTCAACCACCAATGCTTAGTAGTGACAGTGGTTGGAGTTCAATCCTCAAGCCAACATTGGTTAGAGTGCAAGGCTTTCTAGAAATCATTTCCAATCTTGGGCATATTTCAACCCTTGTGCACTAGGCAATCCAGATAATTACCACAGGAATACTTCCCCATACAAACTAGTAATCTGGAAGGCCTTTCCACCATATCTTTAATCAACTGCCATTAGCCTATAGTTATTACCACTGTACAGGATGATATTACTAGGTCCCAAGGATCATGGAACAGAGTCACATGTTCTTACCAGGAGACAGGATATCCAGCACAGACATTCTCCAATTGACTTTGACATCTTATGCCACTCTCTACTCAACGACCTAGGTTTCAACATAATCTAGGTTGCTTTTACCCTATATGATAGAAAATATACATTAACCACATTCAATAACAGCATTACCACCACCAAATAGGCATCGTTTCACCAGAAAAAATACCCTTCTGCTAGGAACACAAACCCCAAAACATTAATTATTATATCCTCAGGGAATCAATCAAGTACAATTTTAAACCTGATTAAATAAATAATACAGAATGCAACAATAACAAGGACCAATCATATTGACAACTGGGTAGGTTTATCAAGGATTTAGCCTTACATAATACAACACATTCCTCATGGAAAGTAAGGTCAAAATGGCCTGCTGCAGCTTCTATAAATGTTATGATATACCTATATGTTGAACCAACCAAATCAGCTCCTAGAAGCCCAGCAAGTTACTCCAATGATGGAAACAAAACATAATCAGAATGCTATAAATATACCTTAAAATCACTTAGCCTCCTAAAATCCACCGAGACCTGCATTAGAACTGTTATAAAGGCAATAAATGTGATATAATGGCAGGATTTTGAAAATAAGTATTGTGACATGCCATCATTAGGAAATTAAAGTCTATATGTAGTATATTCAATATAGTAATGTGCCAATCTATGGAAGTGTGGAGAACCATAATCATCTACTAATCAACTCATGCAACTCTGCTGCACGTCATTCTTCACAATGGGACAGCTTCCAATCCCATATCCAATTTCCTGGTAGCTCTTCTATTGTCATGTATGTAATATTATCTCAGATAGAACAAGATGAGAACTGAACATACCTTTACTGATCCAAGAGGACCCTGATAAGATGCTTGGAGAATAACAAGTTGTATTCTCAACTCTGATAAAATTGACATGGAAGATTCCTCGTGAGTGACATGTGACCTCTTCTAATGTTAACTAATGTACATACAAAATGTTACACTTAGGACATGTCAGCTAACTATATCCATGTTAAACTGTATTATTTTTGTTTTAATTTTAGCGATAAGTTACTTCTAGCACTCCTAACACTGCTGTAACTTGTTTATGCACTACAGTCCCATTGAGATATTTTCATCATTTGTGAACATTAATAACATTGATTTATTTCTTGCCTTCTTTCTATCCAGTATCCCAATTTAAGGAAGGACGTGGAACAAGTCACATGTCTACTAATACACATAGGACAGATGACAATATATACAAAATAATGCACATTATGATGAGTACTTACAAAATCAAAGAAGTATATTAAAGTACTTATCCATTTTTCCCTGCTTAGGAAGAAATTGTCCATGTTTTCTTGAAGGACATCACCCATTATGCCTTCTGGCCATAGCAGGTGATGAGATAACCTGAATTCCTCCCTACCTAAGTGGTGGTGCACTCTTCCTTGACCCAGTGCTCTAGTTTGCTTGCACTATGCTCTGAAGGACGTTAGATATCTGCAGTTAGGAACCTTCTTGATATTATGAAAACTGAACTCACAAAGAAACCAAGAACAGAAAGAGAGAATTGAGATAGAGAAATGTAGAAATTTCTGAGTTTTACTGTTTGCTGGTTTATGTCACATTTCGTGGTTTTCACTTACAGCCGGTTTTGCATTGGCTGTAGGTTACTTATGAAATATTTCTGAACAATTAAACACACAGTAAAAACACTAACAAGCTGAAAAACACATTTTCCAATCACACCATAAAATAATAGACTCAGAGATTTTTGGCCAATGGCCCTGGAAAAACCCACAAGGGGAAAACCAGTCAGAGAGAGAGAGAGAGTTTATTATTAGCTTCAGGAAAAAATCAGACATTAATTTTTACAGTCAAAAATCCAACTTATCTCAACCCAGAAATTTGACCAGCAGACTGTCTCGGTTTCCATGCTTTTGCTGCCTCGATTTCTGTGCAAACCTTCTCGGAAAACGTGCCAAAAATATCAGCAAATCTCAGCCTCGATTTCTGTGCAGAAGAAGAAAAATCTGCCCTCGTTTTTCGTGCCCAGAACAGCAGAAAAAACGTACTGTACGGACAGCATTAAATGCTGCCGTACTCCTCGAAAACTGTGCCTGAACCGTACAGAAAACTGCCTTGAAATTTGTGCCTGTTATTCACCTCGAAAACTGTGCAGAAAAGTACTGTCCGTACAGACTGTACGGACCTCGATTTCTGTGCTGTACAGCCTGTGTATGGCCTCGAAATTCATGCAGGGTATGGACTGTAATAAATGCAGCCCTCGTTTTCTGTGCCCTGCTTGACCTCGAAATTCGTGCCCTTCAAACCGTACGGTACAGCTGCCTTGGGATGCGTGCCAACTGAAAGTCTCTCTCAGCTGGTTGCCTGGAAACTCGTGCCCTTCTCTCAGCTCTCTCTTCTCTTCACTCTTCTCTCAAGAAT
>LPNX010908530.1:19627-67282 GCA_001517045.1 Pseudotsuga menziesii
CCTATTCATTCTCTTTGCTACTCCATTCTGCTCAGGAGTGTAAGGAACTGTCAACTGTCTCTGAATGCCCTCCTGTCTGCAAAATTCATCGAACTCCTTGGAGGTATACTCACCCCCATTGTCCGATCTCAATATCTGGATCTTCCTCCCCGTCTGCTTCTCCACAAGGGCTTTGAACCCTTGGAAGACTCTCAACACGAGCTCGGACTTCTTGCTCCTCAAGAAGTAGATCCAGGTCTTCCTGGAGTAGTCATCAATGAAGCTAATGTAGTACTCAAAGCCTGTCAAAGACACTGATGACATAGGACCGCATATGTCAGTATGGATAAGATCTAGCACCCCGACAACTCTCGTGTCACTGCTCGGAAAAACAGTCTTGGTGTACTTTCCCAAAGCACACCCCCGGCACACATCACTCTACTCAATGTTGAACTCCAGTAATCCTGTAACGATGCTCCTCAACAATCTGAGAGCTGGGTGATGTAGGTGGGCCATCCTCCGATGCCAAAGCTCACATAGCTCACTGCTGCTGCTGTGTGCAAGAGCGCACTGTGGCTGAAACAAGAGCTTGTACAGCTTTCCACATCTGACTCCAATGTCCATGGCACTGGACATACCTGTAGTCCTGGGATACACCTGCACTCTCCCATCTGAAAAGCACACCCCAAGACCCCTGTCCTCAATGGTGGAAACTGACACAAGGTTCTTCTTCAGCCCAGGGACATACAACACATCCATCAGAGTCATGAGACTCATCGACTCCCTCTGAAATGTAATGGTCCCCCGACCAACAGCTCTAACAACGGTGTTGTCTCCAAGGACAACCTCCACATCTCTACCTGTCTCAGATAGCTCCGAGAACATCTCTCGAGCTCCAATCATGTGGCTCGAGGCTCCGCTGTCAATATACCAAGTAGTGGAGGTGGATGGACTCCCCTGATGACTTGCCAACAATGAATGCTCACTATCCATATCCATGTCTATGCTGGTGGCTAAAGAGACTCTCTCTCTCTCCATCTGTCCAGCATATAGGGAAAACTCCCTCTGAAATGCATCACTAAACTCATCAACCTCTGCTGAGGCTGCTGTCTGCTGTCCCTGTCCCTTCTTCTTCTTCTTGCTTGGACACTGTGAGGCATAGTGCCCAAATGCCTGACATGCATAACACTTGATTTTACTCAAGTCTTTCTTCTGCCCACTCTGCTGCTGCTGCTTGGCCCCACCCTTCTTGGGACCCTTCTTCTTCTTGCCCTTAGCTGCCAAAGCCACATTCTCGTCATCAACCCCACTGTGAGATGTACTGCCCTGTACAAGACCTCTCCTAGTCTCCTCCTGCACAAAGTCATCCCAAAGTCTCTCCCAGTCAGGTAGGTTCTCTCTGCCCACTATGGCTTGCACAAATGCACCCCAGGGCTTTGAAGCCCCATTCAGTGCAGTGCGAACAAGCTCTGTAGAGGCTACCTTCTCCCCAACTGCTGCAAGTTCATCCCGAACTGCAGAAATCCTGGTAAGATATGTTGTGACTCCCTCACCCCCATTCATCTTTATACTTTTGAGTTTCTCTTTGAGAACCATCTTTCTGTTCTCATTGGAACTCTCATACAAACTGATCAAGGCTGACCACATCTCATGTGCCCTATCCTTGCCTGAAATGTGAGGGATTATGTGGTCTTTAACTGCATCTAGAATGATCCTCCTAGCTTTACAGTCCTGCTTGTTGAAGGCTGATAGAGCTGCTGCATCTGTTGATGCGGGAATGACAATCGGATTTGCTGTAGTGTTCCTAACTACATCCGGCCATAACTCATTCTCCTCCAGTAACAGTAAAATTCTGGCCTTCCACGGCACAAAATTTCCTGTCCCATCCAGCCTATCCTCCAATCTAAGACCTGTGGCCATCTCTACACCAACCCAACAAAGTGTTGCTCACTAACAGAAGGTAAAATACTAAAATTTCTAAGTTCTGAAAATTTCTGTGTATCTGCAAACTATCACTGTTTTCTGCCCCCAAGCTCTGATACCATGTAGAAATTTCTAAGTTTTCCTGTTTGCTGGTTTATGTCACATTTCGTGGTTTTCACTTACAGCCGGTTTTGCATTAGCTGTAGGTTACTTATGAAATATTTTTGAACAATTAAACACACAGTAAAAACACTAACAGGCTGAAAAACACATTTTCCAATCACACCATAAAATGATAGACTCGGAGATTTTTGGCCAATGCCCCTGGAAAAACCCACAAGGGGAAAACCAGTCAGAGAGAGAGAGAGTTTATTATTAGCTTCAGGAAAAAATCAGACATTAATTTTTACAGTAAAAAATCCAACTTATCTCAACCCAGAAATTTGACCAGCAGACTGTCTCGGTTTCCGTGCTTTTGCTGCCTCGATTTCTGTGCAAACCTTCTCGGAAAACGTGCCAAAAATATCAGCAAATCTCAGCCTCGATTTCTGTGCAGAAGAAGAAAAATCTGCCCTCGTTTTTCGTGCCCAGAACAGAAAAAAACGTACTGTACGGACAGCATTAAATGCTGCCGTATTCCTCGAAAACTGTGCCTGAACCGTACAGAAAACTGCCTTGAAATTCGTGCCTGTTATTCACCTCGAAAACTGTGCAGAAAAGTACTGTCCGTACAGACTGTACGGACATCGTCTTGTACGGCCTGTGTACGGCCTCGAAATTCGTGCAAGGTACGGACTGTAATAAATGCAGTCATCCTCCTCGTTTTCTGTGCCCTGCTTGACCTCGAAATTCGTGCCCTTCAAACCGTAAGGTACGGCTGCCTTGGGATGCGTGCCAACTGAAAGTCTCTCTCAGTTGGTTGCCTAGAAACTCGTGCACTTCTCTCAGCTCTCTCTTCTCTTCACTCTTCTCTCAAGAATGAATGAGTTTTGCCTCCCCCAAGCCTTTTTGTCTAAACCCTAAGTGGGAATCTAATCCAACGGTGGAGAAAGATCCAATCCAATGGCTAAGATTCAATGAGAGTAAAAATCCCATTTATTTAAATCACTTAAATAAATTTACTCACCCACTTAAATTTATCAAAAAGTGACTTTAACTTTATAAAGTCTCATTAAGTAGCTTTTAATGTGAGGGTCACCTTTTTCCCTCTTCTAAGTGACTTAGGCAAAAAGTCACTTAGGGAACATATTCCTAGGTACAAAAACTAACAAGAAAATGGTTCTTCTATATTATCAACTGAAGTGAACAACCTTCTCTTTATAATATATACTAATGAGATGACATAAACCCTAACTTCTCAATCCCTAATAGCACAACCCCTAAAATGACTTATGCATACTTTAATAAAATAATTAAATATAAAGTAACCTAAAGTCACCAAGTGACTTTATTCATATGCATATGTCTATAGTCTAGATGACCTTTATATTCTAACACCCTCCCTTAATGGTCAATCTAGAAAAAACCAATATCGCAACTATCTCCGATTTCTCTTAATATTTCTGATTTCTCTTGAGTTTTTCAAGTTGCCAATTTTTTTATATTTTCGTAATTCTTCAAGTCTAAATTTCTTCTTGACGATATTTGTCATTAATTTCCTATATTTACCCCGATATTCCCGATAAATTTCTTTGCAGACCCTTGGTGATATATTCCCCAAAATAATGTTTGCAACATTGGAAAAAACACCAAGTTTGTCCCTGAATTTTATAATAATAAAAAATTGGGCACAAAGACTTGGTGAGAATGTTGCAATCTGGCCCTTGGTAGGATAGTGTTGTAGCTCAAATATTCCATCTTCTACAAGCTTCAAATGACGTGACAATAAACGTTTATATGTTTGGCACACTCAAAAGATTGGATTATTTTCCAAGTCAAGAACTCCCTGATTATCACAGTACAAGAGGGTAGCCTAGTTTTGTTGGATCTTAATCTCTATTAGAATTTAGCATGCATCTAAGCCAAACTGCTTCCCATGCTCCTTTCACTATTGCCCGATATTTTGCTTTGATTAAAGAAAGGGAGACAACATGTTGCTTCTTACTTAGTCCATGTAACTTCTCCAATACCATGATTAAAACCATAGCCTAATGTGGATTTCCTATCATCCACTGATCCTGCCCAATCAGAATTTGTATAACCATGCAACTGAGGTTCTTTGTGTCTGCCATATAGAATGCCAAAAGCTATTATTCCTTTCACATATCATAGCAATTGTTTTTTTGTTGTCCAATGTTCTACTTTTGGAGTGGTCATGAATTGGGAGATGTAAGCCGACTGCAAAACTCAATCCAGGTCTAGTGGTCGTAAGATAGATCAAAATCCCCACTAGTTGTCTGTAGACCGATTCATTAACTGCCTTAGAACTGGTCTTGGCTTAAAGTTTCAAACCTTTCTCCATAGGTGTAGATGATGTTTTGCAGTCTACTAGCTTGAACTTGTCTAACAAACTTTTGGCATACTTTCCCTGTGAAACAAAAATATGTTTCTCTGTTTGCCAAACTTCTACACATAAGTAGTAATGTATGAGACCTAAGACAGTCAGGTCAAAAGCTACACATAAATTGGATTTTACCTATGATATTGCCCCTTCCTCACTACCTATGATAATGATGTCATCTAGCTATATCACCAGAATAATTACGTCATCTCCAATGCTCTTGATGTAAAGATTGGGATCTGAAGGACTACATTGGAACGTTTTTTCACCCAATTTTAATGCCCCATGCTTTGGGTGCCTACTTCAAGCCATAGAGAGCTTTCTTCAATAGACAGACCAGATGTTCTTTCCTCGGAACTTGAAAACCTTTTGGCTAGTACATGTATACTTCTTCCTCCAAAACTCCATTAAGGAAGGCACTCTTCACATCCATTTGGTAAGTTTCCAACCAAATTGCACTACCATGGCTAGAACTAAATGGATCGTGCTCATCTTTAATGTGGGAGAAAAAGTCTCTTCATGATCAATTCCTTCTTTCTATGCAAATCCCTTTGCAACCAATCTTGCTTTATGCTTGTTAAGTGTTCCATTTGCTTTGCACTTGACTTTATACACCCATTTCTAGCCAATGCGTTTAGGGAGCTCTGTGTGAACCCATGTCTGATTTTTCATTAATCCCATGTTCAGCTTGCATAGCCTTCTCCCATTTCGATCTTCCTTTGGCCTCTGCATATCCCTGAGGTTCATATAAGTCTTGAATGTTAGCCATCAGAGCATAATTGACTATATCAAATTTCTTTCCTCTTCTTGGTCTTTCTAAATGCCCTCATCTCATCTAGCCAAACATATTGAATGGTGTTGTGGCACCATTTTGGTCTCTTCTTCCATATCAACACCAGCATTGTGTTGATTTGAAGTACCAACAACAGTTTCGTGACTGGGAATTTCCAAAGACTCATCCTAAGAATTCTCCCCCTCTTTGGGTGGAGATTGTACAAGCATCCTACCTGAGCTACCAATCAAAACTTTCTCGTTCCCATAAATTTTCAAATCCAAATTCGTTCGAAATGGCCCTGCATTCTCATCAACCACATCTCGACTAAAGCTTACTTTGTCAATATCAACTTCAACTAATTCATATGATTTATGAGTGTCATTGTAGCCTATGAGCATTAATTTCTTGCTTTGGGATCTAGTTTGGGTTGATGTTCTTTAGGGGCCCAATGGCTCATGCATATACCACTGAACCAAAAACTTGGAGATGACTTACTTGTGGTTTTCGTCTGAACTATGCATCCTCTAAAGTCTTCTTCTACACTACCTCTGCCAGAGATCTATTAAGCAAAGACACTACAGTGTCCACTACTTCATCCCAACACCTATAAGGAACGCATTTGTTTCCTAGCATACAATGTGCCATCTCGACAATAGTGCAGTCACCCCTCTCTACCACTCCATTTTTCTATGGAGTGTAGGGTGAATTGTATTGCCTATAAATACCCTCTTGAGTACAGAAGTTATTAAATTCCAAGGAACAAAATTCTCCAACATTATCAAACCTCAGAATTCTAATTCAACCCCAAACTGGTTTTCCACCATTGCTTTAAACTTCTTAAACTTAGTAAATACTTTATATTTCAACTTTAAAAAATACACCCACATTTTTCGAGTTAAGTCATCGACAAACAACAAGAAATACCTAGCACCAAAATCTAATGCTGTCATCATAGGCCCATGAACATTTGCATGAATCAAATGAAGAACCTCCTTGGCTCTCCCAGCGCATGCTACTTTCCCACCTGACAAGCTCCGCAAATTCTCTGTTGCTTTTGTTGAATCTCCAAAAGATCATCTACTAACTTTTCTTTAGCTCAATGAGAAAGATGGGACAAATTCAAATATCCATACCTTTGATGCCAAAGTGAACTAGTTTCTTGAACACTCTTGGCTAGCAGAGCATGTTCTTTGGTTTCTTCTATATCAACCAATCGAAACAGTATGTGATCTTTAATACAACAACAATTGTCGTTTTGTTGCCCTTTCCAAGCATGCAGCATTTATGGTCGCCGAAAATAACATGTAAGTGGGGCTTTGCCTCATAATTTCACTTACTGAAAGCAAATTATGCTCCATACCCGGCACACAGTAGACATTAAGGAAGACCAGCGATGTACCTCCCAAGGTAATCTGTACATTTCCTTTGATGTCTATTATGCACTCCTCCCCACCACCAAAAACCACAGATGAAACATAAGCATCATAGTGAACAAACCAATCATGTCTATTGGTGAAATGATGTGAAGCAACATATCAATATACCAAGCAGATGACTCTCCATAATATGCTTTCTTAGCCATGAAAGTGAAGAGAGAAGTCTCTTCCTAGTGTTCTACAACATGGGCCTTCTCCTTCTATTCAGAGCCTCCCTAATTGTGCTTTTTACCCCACAATTGCTTTCTGCAAAACTCCTTTTGATGACCTACACATTTCCACAATAATGACATTTGAAAAAAAAATATTACTTGATGAACCAATGTTGCCTTCACTGCTTCTTCCATCATTCTTTTGAGCAAACTTGCCCTTAACCTTTGACATTTGTTGCCAATGCTACTTCTGAACTCGCTACTATATTTGCACTGGCAAGTCACTTTTTCAACCTATCTTACTACAAAAGCTCTGTGCATAGCTCATCAAACTGTATGCTTTTTTCAACAACAATAATGTTAAGTGTTTCAATAAAATGTTCAAATGCAAATGGTAAACTCTTAACAGTAGTTACCACCATGTCTTTTTCTTCCATCTTTCGTCAAATGGCATTCAGTTGTTCTATAATATCCTTAATCTTTACCAAATGTTCATGTAAAGATTCATTATCATTCATCTTACTACAAAACTATATATCTTTTCAGGAAAAAGGCTCCAACTTAGTCTAAGACTTCATGCGAGTCTTTGAAGAGGTTCCTAATCGTTAGAACATCTTCTATAGTCACATCACCCTGCACTTATGGAAACATCTCATAAGTCAGATAGTTTTATTAGCATTACCGCTTCTCTATTTCGCTCATCATATTTGTCCTAGTCTTTGGTTATTGTTTTCAGTCAAATTTCCTTCCCCAACACAAGCTAATCCACACACTTGTACTCAAAAAACGACTAACATACATTGTTTCTAGATATTATAATTTTTACCAGAGAATTTATGGTTACCCTCCAACATGATATTGGACAAACTGGCCATTTTGTCAAATAATTTGTGTTAAAATGGATACTAAACTGCTAAAAATATGCCCAAAAAACAAAAGGTTTTATCACAAACGACCAATCCTACCATTGCTCAAATTGCTACCAAAACTAGATAAATTTATCAAAATACAGCCAAAAAAACAAAGATCTACCCCAAATCTACCAATCAACTTCTGAAATATAGGGACTTCCCTCCTGTTACATGTTAGATTTTTTGCAGCACACCCTACCAGATGTGCCAAGAGGGGGTCTTTTCGCCATTGTAAAAGGCCATGTTGGGGCTTTCCTTATGTAAAAGTGTTGGTCTACTTATGTAAAAGTGTTGGTCTAGCAGGGCTCAAGGCCCGTGGTCAAAAGCATGGAAGGTCCTCTTCGTCCTAATTTCAAGATGTGTTGGTACTGTGGCTCAATTGACTACCCCTTGATGGCTGGTAACTCATGTGTTCATCATGTCGAGCATTTATGCCCTCGGTGGGTATCTAGTGTACATTGGGATGAATCCATTAGGACACATGGCTTAGGAGCCCCTATCCACACTTATGGTTTTATGCTTTGTAGAGGTGATTGAGCTTGTAAGGGTTGTCACACCAGCTTTAGCACACCTCATTCACACCCCCTGGACCTTATTTTGTTATGTAACTCCTCCCTCTTGGTCATCTTGGTCAAAAAGAGCAAATCATCCACCTTGAAAGCAAGCTTTGGAGGTCGTACCAACTTAAGGAGGGCATTGAGGGAAAAAGACCAGTGTTACAAATATCACCGATATCTCGGCAACATCACGAGATATCGCGATGTTTTCCCCGAGTGGATAATATCGGCAAACATCGCGGCGATGTTTTGGCGATTTTTGCAGTTTTTTTGGGGTTTTTGTTTGCATTCGAACTTCGCATGTCCGCCGAGTTGAGAGTTGTCCACCAACCTGAGAGTTGTCCATCGACCTGAGAACTAGGGTTAAACTTTACGCTGCCGTCAGTTTGTGTGAATTCAGAGGAGAAGGGGCGCTGCTTGGAGCCAAAAGGGAGCCAAAAGTTTGACTTTGAACTTTGAAGTTGTCCAAGTTTGAAGGATCAACAAGCTATGTGCACAATGCACACTAGAACCCTCCTCTAAATTCGTTATATTTTAAATTTTATAACTATATCTGATATTTAATAATTTATTTTCTGCCAAATATACAAAAATTTAAAAAGTCATCTTAAAAAACAAAAAAACTACTATTTTGGATGATGGATATACTATCATTGCCATCCAAAAACTCCCCAAAAAGATGAAAGAGGTAAACTCAAAACTGTGCATGCAAAACCAAGTTATGATATTGAAGAAAGAACATTATAATTTATTATTAAATTTTAATAATAATGATGAATGTATAAAATTAAATGCACATTATTTAATTTTATACAAATACATCACAAGTTTAAGTTTAATAATAATAATACAGATGCTATTTTTATTTTTATTTATGTTTTTTTTTTGTAGGTTCAAAGCTATGAAACCGGATTCGTCCAAAAGGGCCTGTGTGTCCCGTGTCCGCGTGTCGAACACGGACACGCTGACAAAACGTGTCCGACACGTCTTTGCAGCGTGTCCGAGCATGTACTGTTTTCGGACACGCGTGTCCGAGGACTGTCAGTGCGTGTCCGGAAAACAGGACACTTTTTCCACTAAAAAAACGCCCAGAATTGCTTTAAATCAAAATTTTCACTTTCTTTTTATCATTTGCAAGTGTGGAGAGGGTTCTAAAGTGTGTTTGGTGTGCAGGTGAAGAAGATTTGAAGGATTTAAATGTGTAATTACTAATGTTAAATGTGCACTGAAGGGTCCTTTGCCATCTATTTGTAGCTTGGAGTTCCACATTAGCAATATTTTCACAGACAATCTCAATGCTCCATAAACCTTCAATATATTAGACAATAAAATATTAAGAAAGATTACTGCAGAAAGAAGTGATAGCAATAATAAAAACTCATTAAGTACACTAATCAGCCATAGCTATCATTGTCAACAAACTAGTGTTCACAGCTGAAACAAGAAAAAATGAATAAACAAGTTAATTGGCATGTAATCAAGCTAATGCATCACTAGTCTACTATAAAGTACAATTGATCACTAGAAGCAAAGAAAAGGCAAAGAAACTAAGTAATGGAAAGAAAAACAGTTGTTTTCTCTCACAGAGAGCAAAGAAATGCTTCGGTCCTTTCTTACATTTATAGAAGACAATGTTAACTTGAGTTGCAAATAAAGTTGGCTTACCACAAAGAGCCTCTTATAATTTGGCAAAAACAATATGAACAAAACCACTAATCTTTCATTCATATAGTAGAATAACATCTGCCTTTTGCTCTCTAAGGTGGCCTTCTACTTGGAACACCTTTTGCAGTGCGGGGATGGGCCCATTGTCCACCCCGAGTACACATAGTATCATTGGCCACATGGTCTCAAGTTTCCATTCAGCCATATCAGGGTTTGCTCTCACCAACATCAGGTCAAATTTTATCATTGTATTGAATAGGTGAAGAGGATATGTCAGTTATCCCATCTGCAGGAGGTGGAGTTTGAAGAGCATTTCGTTTTGAGATGCATCATATACTACAATATCCATTGGACATTTGAGTATTATGTGAATCTGAAGGGTCCTTTGCCATGGGACATTTGAGTATTATGGATAAGAGGATAAATGTGCATTGATTTTGATTTCTATTGAATATTTGTAAAAATTTGGATCTATATGTCTATATTTTTAATATATATAATATTTAAATATATATATATAACGTGTCCTAATTCCGGGGGTCACCGTGCCCGTGTCGGACACTCGAATCCCCGTGTCCTTCATGTCCCGTGTCCCCGTGTCAGGTGACTTAGGTTCAAAGTTTATCACAAAGCTACAAACATGCCGAAGGTTTTGGATCCATTCTGGGAGTATGCAAAGCCGATTGATCCACATAATCGACAAAAGCTTAGATGCAATATGTGTGGAAAGGAGATGACGGGGAGGATAAGTAGGCTCAAATACCACCTCGCACAACTTGCAGACCATGAGGTGGATATTTGTAAAAACTCCACTCCTAAAATAGTTCATAGGACCAAACTTGCAATTGAAGGTATTGGCAAGAAGAAAGATGAAAGGGAAGCTTTGAGACAGGAACTTGGAATGAGAGCAGCACTAGGATCCGGGACAGTCGAGCACACTTTAGGGGGAGTGGGGAATGAGACCTTATCCTCATCTTCCTCCATGCCTTCAACGACACATTCTATTTCTCACTTTTTGTCGAGATTGGTCTAGGTGGACAACCAAGTATAAAGTCAATGTACATGATAAAAGAGAAAAAGGAAGCAAATAAATTGTGGGTCGATGTCTTTTGTGGAGTGAAATTCCATTCCACTTTGCAAGGAACCCATTCTACGTGCCTATGTTCGAAGTTGTTGCTACTTTTGAGCCAAGGTATAAGCCCACCACTTATGAGGAGTTGAGAGGGCCCATCCTTGATGATGAAAAGGTCAATTGCCCTTCTAGGTTGGAGGAGCTTCGACGTTCATGGGAGGCCACAAGATGCATCGTGATGTCAGATGGTTGGAGTGATAAGAAGGGTAGGACCCTTCTCAACTTCTTGGTTCATTGTCCTCGAGGCATAATGTTTATAAAATCCGTGGATGCATCTACACAGGTCAAAGATGTAGCATTACTATGTCAGTTATTGGATGAGTTCATCCAAGAGATACGTCTGCATCATGTTGTCCAAGTAGTAACGAACAATGCTGCGAATTATGTGGCAGTTGATAGGATGCTTATGGACAGGCATCCTACTTTGGTTTGGACACCTTGTGCAGCACATTGTATTGACTTGATCTTAGAGGATATGGGGAAGATCCAGTTTATCAAGAATGCCATTTATTCAGCAAGAAGCATCACCAAATTTATATACAACCATGCTTCTGTGCTTGGCTTGATGAGGAAGTTCACTCATGATAAGGAGTTGGTCCGTCCTGCCATCACTCGCTTTGACACTTGTTTCATCTCTCGTCAATCTCTCCTTACTTTTCTATGTGGGACTTGCAGACTATGTTCCTTTCAGCTGAGTGGCATGTTTTATCAATTAGCACTAAACCGGAGAGACATGACATATTCATGCTAGTGTCATACCAGGAGAGCTTCTGGGATGGGGTGAAGGAGGTGTGTACTGTATGTGAACCTTTTGTAAGGGTTCTACGCTTGGTTGATGGAGACAAGCCCGCAATGGGCTACTTGTATGAGGCCATGGATAGGGCCAAAGAGGCCATTCATGCCTACTATGAGGACAAGGGGGATGAGGAGCAAGCAAAACAACAATTGATATGTGAGGTGATTGATCAACAATGGAATAAAACACTTCATCGCCCCATTCATGCTGCAGGCCTATTCCTGAACCCCGCATTCTCTTACTCATGTGGCTTCAACTTTGATGCAGAGGTAATGGATGGGTTCTTAGAGTGTGTCCAGAGGATGGTGCTAAGTGCAGTTGATCGTTCAGAGATTTCCAAAGAGTTGGAAGTCTATAGGAGGGCCATGGGAACATTTGGCTTGATATGGCTATTAATGACAGGAAGAACATAATGCCAAGTAAGTTTTACCTTGATTCAAAATTTAATTTCATTACTTTCTTTGTTTTAAATTTCAAATTTTCAGTGTCTTCTCTTATGTTTCTCCAATTCATTGTAGATACTTGGTGGGAAACCTATGGCAGACGAGTACCCCATCTCCAAAAGCTTGTTGTTCAAATCCTAATCCAAACATGTAGTTCTTCTGGTTGTGAGCACAACTGGAGTGTATTTGAAAAAATACACGCTAAGAAGCGCAACAGGTTTGAGAATTTGAAATTAAATTCTAAATTCAGTAGAACTTGTAATTTATGTCCCATGGGTAATTTATGTATTCTAAAATATAATTGGATAAATTGATGGTCATAATACAGGTTGGATACTCAACGCCTGAATTGATCTAGTGTACGTCTCCTACAATATCAAGTTGTGGGTAAAGCAACTTGAGAAAAAACCTAAGGTAGAGGCCATTTCATTGGATGACATTGACACCACTGCTGCATGGAGAGTGGAGATTGAGGAACCTATTATGGAGGCAACCCCTGATTGGTATTAAATTGAGCACATAGATCTGTGGACCAACACACAACTCACAAGATAGATCACACAATTTACTCAGAAATTGAAGAATAAAAGAGTGCAAAAATGGCTTGCAACTGTGAATGCTTTCATTAATCAAAAGTAATTAGATAATTAATTACAATGAAGTACAATGGCTAGACAGCCTCATGCAATTCGAATCCATGTGAGGAAATTCGAATTGGTTTGACTCTACTTGACTTAATGGTTAACTGACCTTGTCTAAATCATTATCGAAGTTCATCGGAGTTCAAAATCCAAGCTCTAGTGTCTAATTCAGTGTTAACTAGTCTAACTCACCTGCATGCAGCCATGCAATCCTAGCACTAACTGAGTAGAACTGAATGTAACAGACTAGAACTAAATGTAACTGACTCCTAACTGAGCTTGACTAGTCACCAACTCAACTCAACTAATGGAGGTTGGTATCGGCACTCCCAGTGGCTCCTAATTTGTAGGGATTGATCTAGGAGGCTCCTAAACTGATGCATGCAAGTGCAATCAATGGCAGTTGGCCTCAATTAGTGTTCCGCACACTTTAGTAACTGATACATGTGCCCCAATTAGGCCAAGTGGACCCAATGGTGCTAGTGACTAAAAGTAGACTGGAATGACTCCGGATTTAGACATAATTGACCAAATTGGACAAGGGAGGATTATAATCCTAACACCCCCCCTGAATGCTAACCTGGACAATTTGTGGGCCCTGGTAACTAAGACCATAGGTCACCCATTACAGCAAGTAAAGTAACTGCTCAATACAAGGAGTTGGGGAAAAAGCCCCCCCTCTAACTAAGCAGATAGAATCAGGATTCAAGTTTGAAAAACTTGAAAATATGTTGCTGCAACCTTCATCTCTGTGATGTAGCGAAGCAGCATGCATGATGTTCTGTGCACAGGTATCCTGGGCCTGGCATGTAGACTTCTCCATCTTCTCCCGAAATGATGATGGAAGGAAGGAGGAATGTAACCTTTGCCTCTCTCCAGATGAAGAGGTGTATGATCCACTCTATTCTTCTGAAGGCAGTGTAACTGATTAGCCCTTGCCATGTAGCATCTCGCAGGGAGTTTGTTGCATCTCTCTGAAGGAGGTAAGATTGCATGACATAGCACAAGGTTCTTTGTCTTCTGAGTGTCAGATGGATTTCCAGTCATCTTCCTAGCTTCCCGCATGGGAGTAGGGACTGGATCTGGATCTGAATCACCCTGAATCTCAATATCATAAACTGATACAACTGGTTCTGCAATACTAGTGGAAACTGCAAAAGAAGTAGATGGAATGTTTTTACCTTCCCTTTCAAGTGGCTGCTGAGAGTGCACTAGTTCTGAAAATGGCATGAAGTGTGAGAACTCATATGCCTTAGAGGCATGATTTGCAGCACCCTTCGCTATGATGTTCCCAGTAGAGATATCTGTGATCTCCACTAAGTCAGGACCAAATATCACTCACTTTGGAGAGCCAATATGAGTCATCTGATAAACAGATAACAGATTTGCAGCTAAGGAGGGTACATAAAGCACATCTTTGAACTTTCCATGCTCAAGCTTGATAGACCCCTTCCCTTTGGCTCGAATTTGACTGTTATTACCCATCTAAATACTAGGACCATCAAAATACTGCAAGGAAGAGAATGATTCTCTAAATGCAACCATATGATTGGAAGCTCCAGAATCAATGAGGAAGGCATGTGCTGTTGAACAGCTAGCCTTCAGTGCATGGCATGTCTCTTCATGTTCTTCAATTTCTTCTCTATGGTCAGCCTTCCTTGCGCTAGCAGGTACAGTAATGTTATGTTTCTTCAGAAGAAGAGCCATCTCATCAATTGTTTTTCTCATATAGGAGCTTTCTGGATGAAAGCCCCTTCCACAGTAAGAACAAAGGGTCTTTCCTTTGCCATTCTTCTTGCTTCTCTTCAAACCTAAAGGCTCATTTGACTGCTCTTTCTCCACAGGAGACTCATCCTTTTGCTTCCCTTTGTCATTCGCTACCTTAGGTCCACCTGCAACCAGTGCTTGATCTCTGGAAGATTGAATGATCCCCATTTGGATCAACTTGTCATGCTCCTGAGTGAGAGATTCAATGAAGGAATTTAGAGTAGGCATCCTCCAATTTGGAGTAGTGAGCTTCATTGAATGAAAGGTTGATACAAAGACTGAGTAGTCTGCACCAAGTTTTGAGAGAATGGCAAGGATGAGTTGATCATCCTCCTTCTCAACCTTGCACAGCTTCAACTGGAACACTAGATGCTTGAATTTGGTGAAGAAGTCATTCAGTGTTTCGAAGTTGGATGGATGAAGAGAAATCAGCTCATTCTCTAGTTGATAGATCCTCAGGTCATCCTGCTTATCAAACAAGGAAGCAAGCTTATCCCAAACCTGCTTGGGAGTCTTCAATCCATTGATGTGGAAGAGAAGATCTTGAGAGATTGAGAGGCACAAGCATCCATATGCTTCATCAAGCCTATTCCAGTACTTTTCTTTGTCAACATAATGCATTGGCTCTGCCTCTATCTCCATTGTGAGTCTGAAGAGTCTTTTGGAGCGAAGCTGCATCTCCATGTCCTCCTTACACTGGTGGTAGTTGAAAGGAGTGAGAAGCTCCATTGGAGGGGCCATTTCGAATGCAGTGAAGGAGACTGAGCTGCGGTAGCGAATGCAGTGAAGGAGACTTAGCTGCTTGAAGCAAATGCAGTGAAGGAGACTGATAAACTTGTAAATCACACAATCAAACAGACAAAATGAGGTCAACAGCCTACATTTTTGGAATTTTCATCACACCCAGCATAGTTGATCAAGCAAGCTTGATCAACAATTCCTTTACTTGGGATATTAAGTGGTAAATTCTCCGCTTTTGGTGCAGTACTGGAAGGAGCAATTTTGCTCAAAAATAATTTTTGATCCAAGTATGAATCTGTAGTAGGAGAAGTGCCTTTGTCCTGCCGAGGCTCTGATACCATATTAAATTGAGCACATAGATCTATGGACCAACACACAACTCACAAGATAGATCACACAATTTACTCAGAAATTGATGAATGAAACAGTGCAAAAATGGCTTGCAACTGTGAATGCTTTCATTAATCAAAAGTAATTAGATAATTAATTACAATGAAGTACAATGGCTAAATAGCCTCATNGTGGGGAAATTCGAATTGGTTTGACTCTACTTGACTAAATGGTTAACTGACCTTGTCTAAACCATTATCAAAGTTCATCGGAGTTCAAAATCCAAGCTCTAGTGTCTAATTCAGTGTTAACTAGCCTAACTGACTGAGTTAGGTGAGAAATGCGCCTCACCTGCATGCAGCCATGCAATCCTAGCGCTAATTGAGTAGAACTGAATGTAACTGACTCCTAACTAAGCTTGACTAGTCACCAACTCAACTCAACTAATGGAGGTTGGTATCGACACTCCCAGTGGCTCCTAATTTGTAAGGATTGATCTAGGAGGCTCCTAAACTGATGTATGAAAGTGCAATCAGTGGCAGTTTGCCTCAATTAGTGTTCCCCACACTTTAGTAACTGGTACATGTGCCCCAATTAGGCCAAGTGGACCAAATGGTGCTAGTGACTAAAAATAGACTGAAATGACTCCGGATTTAGACATTGACCAAATTGGACAAAGAAGGATTATAATCCTAACAATTGGTTAGAGGATGATACACAAGAAATGGAGAGTGAGACATGGGACGATGAGTGATTAGACTCGTTTGAGATTGTGCCACCACCGGAGCCACCAGTTGCACAACCACCAGTTTTTGTTTCACAACCACTAGTTTCTGTTTCACAGCCACAGTCTCAGTCAGAGGGAGCTAGATATATGGAAGAAGCCAAAAGAATCGAAGGCTCTCTTACTAAATAGTTGATGGCAACTATGAAGGAAAAAGAAAATCGTGAGGCTGAGATAGTATCTCTGAAGACAAAATTACAAACGAAAGATATCAGCAAGAGTTATGAAAACAACTCCAAGATTCTAGAATAGATTATCAGCAATCAAAAGCCTTTCTCTGACAAAACCAGTATAGGATACAAGCAAAATACCGATGAGGCCTCAAGCTCAATGACGACAGGTAAAGAAGAAAAGCCAAGAAGCTATGCAATGTTGTCAAGGACTCCACCAATGAAGAAGAAATCAATTGCGAACCAGAACAATCCATACCAAAAGGAAGGCCAGCAGAAAGACAAGATCTCAGAAGGACAGTTCCTGCATCTGTTCTTGGGTATGGACATTTCTTTTATGGGTATTGTTTTACATGTGGAAGATTTGGACACAAAGTTGTAAATTGTTTTCAAAGAAGAAACTTTGAAATAAGAAATAACTTTGCAAGCCTCAGACGGCCACAGTACAGTAACAGATTTAGTCCCTTGAGATCAGAAATAGAATGTTACAAGCGTAACAACTTTGGACATATAGCCAAAGATTGCAGAATGAAGATACCAACAGTAAGAAATGAGGAAAGGTCCAAGGTATGGATCAAACACAAGGCCAACTACGAATGTAAAATTGCTCTTCAAGCTTCGAATAAAAGCTTTGGTGAATGGTATGTTGATAGCGGTTGCTCCAAGCATATGATAGGAAACAAAAGTGCTTTTGCAAATATTGAAAAGGACATAGAGTCTCTCTCCTTCGGAAACAACAATTCAGCAAAAGTTTTGGGGAAAGGCACAGTAAAGCTTGGAAATAAAAAGTCCCTGCTTGAAAATGTCTTGCTTGTAGACAACATGAAGCATAATCTGTTGAGTGTCAGTCAGATGTGTGATCAAGGACATGAACTCCTCTTCAACTCAAAAGGATGCAAAATAAGGAAACAAGGATCAAGAAAGTTAGTAGCCACAGCCACAAGGACTCCCAACAACATATACGTGTTGGATAAGATTGAGTCCGAGAAATGTCCCTTTGGAAAAGAAGATGAAAGTTAGCTTTAGCACAGAAGGATAAGACATATACATTTTGATCTCGATATGCTTGGACTTGTCATGAAAACATTGGGTTCTCGGATTACTTTACACAACTCTGGTTGTCACAAAAAATACAAGTCGCCTCTAACTCGAGATCAAGCAACACTACAAGTAACTTCTAAAGTCACACTACTTCATTGCTAGTTGAACACGCTGCAATATATTCTACCTCGATTGTACTAAGTGCGACACTAGTCTACTTCCTACTAAACCTCGAAATCATGCCTGATCCCAAACTGAAGCAACATCCTGAAGTGCTTTTCCTGTCTATGACACAACTGGCCCAATCTGAATCAACATAGCCTTGCAAGCTAATCTTCTGATCTGACTCATAGTTGAGTCCATACTCAAGTGTACCCTTCAAGTACCTCATCACATGCTTTGCCACAATCAAGTGAACACGTCTGGGCTCAACCATGTATTGACTCAAAGTGTTCACCGTAAAGCCTATATCTAGTCTAGTGTTCATCAAGTACATCAACGAACCAGTCATTTATCTTTATAATGTGTCATCCACTGTCTCTAAAGAAGCATCACACAACAACTTCAAGTTTGATGCCATCGGTGTAGCCATAGCCTTACAATCCAACATCCCAAATATCTTCAGGATCTCCACAACATATTGTCCTTGGCTAAGGAAAATCTCATCTAAACTCTACCACACCTCTATACCTAAGAAATAGTGCATCATACCCAAACCTTGCCTCGTATTTCTCGACATTGTTGTCTGTTGCATGTTTTATTTTGTAGATCCAATTGGAAGACACTATTGACTTCCCTTCTGGTCTCTGAACCACATCCCAAACATCATTCTTCATGATCGACTGGTTCTCTTTGATCATCCCTTCCTTCCATAATTTCTTCTCGATTGTTTCTTCATAACTAGAAGGCTCTGCATCAATGATATCACATAGTAAAGCCACATAGCTAGAATATGGTGGAGATCTCTTGCTTTCTATGAAAGTCCCATCTGGAGCACCATTATTGTTTGCATCTTGAATAGCCTCTTGTGCCCAAGATGGTATTCTCTTGTGTGTATTCACCTCTCGAGATGGATCTACAAGCCTCTGTGGTTCTGCCATATCATGATCGTCTAGACTCTGATCTTCTAGGACCATATCTGCTTTTGGGACCGTCACTCTAGGAGCTTCAAGCTCCTCATGAACTTCTTCAAAATGAATCTTGATCTGTTGAAGGTTGCGTCCTCATCAAAGGTGACACCTCTACTTGTCTCAATTTGCTTGTAACCTAGAATATAGATTCTGTATGCCTTCGATGTTTCACTGTATCCAACAAATATACCCTTCATGCTTGAAGGATCCAACTTTGTTCTATGTCCTTGGAAACTTCTACACATACTGGACAACCAAATATCCTCAGGTGGCTGATCTCTAGTTTTTCTGCTGTAAACATTTCTTCTGGTGTCTTGTTCCCAAGTACATGGTGAGATGTTCTATTCTACACATATATTGTGATTCTAGTTGCTTCGACCCATAAGTGCATCAATAGATCCTGATCATGGATCATCGCCTTCGCTGCTTCCATTATCATTTGATTCTTTCTTTATGCTACATCAATCTGTTGAGGATTATAGGGAATGTTGTGATACCATGTTAGAATTTGCACCTAAGTAGTAGTTACGTTAGATCTTTAAACAATTTCTACCATATCACAATAATAAACAATAGGATCACTAAAAGAAAAACAAGTAGAGCATACAAAAGAGACACAAAAGTTTCTCCTCTGGGAAACCCTTAAAGGGAAGAAAACCCAACAACTTCTTCAGTATAGATTTGTTAGCAAGTACAATGTCAATTCAGTACAACAAAGAGATAAAGCTCTTCCACACAAAGATCTCAAGAATAGATAAGATAAGAAACCCCAAAGATAAGATGCCTTCATTATGTAGCTACTCTTCTCCTCTAGCGAACTTGATCTTTCTCTCTCTTTAGCGAACTTGCTTGAGTGTGTATCCAAATGAGAAGTGTGCCTCCCCTATTTATACTTGACTTTAGGGTTACTTTTCCTTATGGGGCTGACTTCACTAGGGAAACATTAAATAACGCTTATTTAATGTTTCTTCTGGATTCTTCAGAGCCCACTTTACAAGTAGGGTTTGCATTTGTTCTTTAGGAGTCTTTACATGATCAAATACAATATGAATGTTTCCGTAAGGAAGTACAATAATAATTCATCAAGAATATCTTCCGAAGTTAAATAATCTTCAACAACTTATTGTTATCATTTTCACGGGCTTGATTCAAGGTTTTATCCAAGTTAATGGTGTCGATTTATACTGTAGTTCATTGGGATACATAGCAAGAAGATAGTACTAAGTTTCATTGCTCCTAACCTCCTAGTCATTGAGTATTTACCAAATATCTTGTCGACTCCACAAGGCACTAGGTAATCTATCTAGTAGGAGGATTTCATTAGAAGTAGAGTTGTTAACTTCAATGTACTTTATAGAGCTACTTCTATCTTGTTTCGGGAAGCCTATCATAGCCGAAGGAGTTGGCCTAAAGAGAGAGAAGAGTGCATTGTGGTGATAGTAAGTGCATCTCCTAAAAATTTGTTAATATTAGCACCGACCCTCGTGACCTAATTAAAAGGGTGCATATTTGTGCGGTAACACCTCTAAAATTGCAAAAAATACTTTTAGAGATATGAAGTTGATAAATAAAACCCAAAAAATTTAAGGTCTGTCCATACAATTATACAGCATGAAAAAATATTTGCCCAAAAAAACTACCCAAAACCTCTTTTTCTAGTTTTTAATCTGCGATTTAATGCAGAAAATATTTAAATCTAGTCTTGAATCGAAATAAAACAATTCTCTATTTAAAATCTAAACCTAGTTATTGAAATAAAACTAATTCTCTCATGAAAATCTAAACCTAGCTTTAAATTGAACAAAAGCATTATCTTTTAAACCAATTAAAGAAAATAATGCCTAGTTTCAATTGGTCTGAAACCCCTTTGGCTTCTTAGTGTGTAACAAACGAAATATCTTGGTATGCCATTAAACTTGGCAGTCCTTAGGCCCTTCTCTTACTTCGCATAAACTTCTTCTCTTCATGGATTTTGTTGACTAAATCGTCATTGATGCCAACAGGTGTGTGTCGGTGTGTCTTGGTGCCCCTTGAGGAGCCCTTCAGGGTTAGAAGTCCTTCAATGTCAAAGAAGACATTTTGACCTTATCCAAGCCCAAGTCTGAATCCCTTGGAGCCCTTAGGACAATGCCAAAATCCCTGTACAACCCTTTAGAGTGTCTAAGTAACCCTAAGTTGTTTCTATGGTTCCCCAATTGTTTCTTTGGTTCCCCAGTACCACAACCTATGCCCTAATACCCTAGAATGTGTCCTTGGTGGGTTGAAGAAGTTGCAATAGGCCAAATGACCCTTCAGTGGTCATTTGTGTTTATTGAGGTCATGGTACCCTAGGAGAAGTCTAGGCACCCCCACACCTTGATGGTTATGTGTCTTCACTTGTGACCCAACAAAAAGGCCCTACAACTCTTACCTTTGGTCCCTAAGTCTACAATCTACTCTATGTTGTATGCCTTGCCCTTAAAACACTAATAATGCCCTAATGTTGCATAATGATGCCCATTGCACCTTTACATTAGTCCTTGAAGCCCTCATGGTGACCCTTAAACCCACAACCCTAACCATCAAGTAATGGTGTGTTAAAACTTTTTTTTAAAAGATAACAAACACTTAAACCCTCCTAAGAAGCTGGCCCTTAGTAAATGTTTAAACATTAAAACAAGTTTTAAATTAATAAAAGTTTTGTTACCCTCCTTTAAGGTTGGCCTCATTAAAAGCTTAAGAATTATTAAAGCATTTTTTTAATTAATAAAACCTTTAAACCTCCCCTAAGGTCAGCCCCATTAAATACTTAATTGATAAAATAATTTTTAATTTATTAAAACATTTTTTTAAATCAATTTTAAAGATAAATAAATCCTAAAACCCTTCATTAGGTCGGCCCCTAAGTCTAGCTCTCCCACGCATATCTTGGTGTATAAATACACCAACACTTGTCACTTTCAAAAAAAATGAATGCAACATATTGGAAGCTTAGACTAAGGTATTTCGTTGGTTTAAGGACAAGAAGTTCGTTGAACTGAGGTAACAGTCAGCAAACAGAGATGGAGTGACACCCGAGCTTCACCAGCAAACCCTTTTTGGTTGTGGAGTCAACAGTCAGCAGACAAAAAAGGAGTGACAACCGAGTTTTTCATCCTATTGCATACCTGAATTCCACAGAGATTATCTTTTAAATGATTTCTTCAGGCCTTTTTACAGCACTTACATAATCAGGTTTTTGGTCCTTCTTAACACTTGAATAGTCTGTAATTCTTGGGTGATTGACTACTTATGCAGTCCGAACTTTTGCAAGCTTGAGCATTCCAAGCTTTGGGGTATACAACCGGGTTTTGGTTGATAATTTTTTTTTGCTGCCTTTGGAGCAGTGGAAGGTTAGGTTTGGGGTCTTCAACAACAGACCTACACAAACATACAAAGGCAAAGTAATATACTCAGCCAAGTGAACAAGTGATGAGGTATACTGAAGTATGATATGATGATGCAGGTTACACCATGCCCTCTATGATACATGCATGATGCACTCCTACACTACTTGATGACGATGATGTGATGATACATGCCATGATACACTCTATGATGATGATGATGTGATTATACACTCCTATGATCTATGACACATACACTATGATGAACATGCATGCTGTGGTGTGATGATTCTCTTCTATGCACTATGATGTATACTTGAAGTTGATGTTACATACACACTACACAGTGAGATGATGATGATGATGATGATGATGGTGCATACCCTATGACGATGATGCATACCTATGATGATAATGCATGATGATGCATGCATTGTGTTCAGTGAAAGCAAAGAAGAATTACTTGTTCAGTGATTATGTATGACAAGGTGTACAAGGATGTACATGAGCAGTGTGTGGCAGTGATATGACTTATCAGTATACAAAGATGACTTGGCATTGATCAGAGAGGAGAGGTTATCAGCAGCAGATTCAGTGATTGATTTGACAGGTCTACAGGTTCAGTCCTCTTTTTACTTCAGGGTGGTAGGGTGGTGCTAGGGCTCACAATATCGTGAGTCAAGCTGTTGTACAGCTTGTCAGTTGTAGCTGACGAAGCCTAGGGGTTGTAGCCCCTTTCAGTTGTAGCTAGTAAAGTTGTATTAAATTTGTTTACCCTAGTTGTTGCTGGGTCAAATTTATTTTTAAAAGGCTCCCGTGGTTTTACCCCCATGACTTCGGTTTCCACGTCAAAAATATTGTGTACTGTGCATCTTATTATTTTTGTGTACATTGATGATATGCTATGATTGGTGATTAGCAGCTTTCTCTTGATTAAAAAATTTATAATTGTGCAAATATTGATTCACCCCCCTCTCAGTATTTCAACAATTGGTATCAGAGCAAGTTCCTTCAAAACAGTCTAACCACTGGAAGGCAGTCATGGGCAAGTTTGCTAAACAAAGCAAAAATGGAACACCCTTGTTTGATGGGAGCAACTATGCATTCTGGAGCATAAGCATGAGAGCCTTCATAGAAGCTCAAGGAATAGAAATATGGCAAAGTATCGAGAATGGGTACAAGGTACCAAAGACCGTACTAACAGATGCAGATGAGTTGGCTCAATACAACAACAACTCAAAGGCCAAAAATCATCTTCTAGATGCTATAGATGAATGCGTCTTTAACGAAGTACCAAACCAGTCAACTTGACCAAGTCCCAACCTAAACCTGTCGAGTTGACTATAAAAAATACGCTTTGTTCAGTAATATTTGGTAATATTAAATTCGTAAAGTAAAAGTAACATTCTCCTTAACTTTCTTTTTCTATCCTTATACTTAATTTTTTAACATTGCTATTAATTGTTTCATAATGTTTAAGAGTGGTTCCAGCCTCATTGGACTTCATATGCAAAAAGTAGAATTTTAGATCCCATTTTAGACTTAATATAATTTTGGACTTAATAGTTTTCAAGATTTCAGGATTGCCAAGTTTCCACCAAATTCTATCATGTATGAGAGTATGGGATTGGGGCATTTAATCAAGCACATCAACCCCTCTATATACCTTGATGTTGGTAGTGTTGATTGTTGAACTCTATCATGATCTAAATAAAAATGTACTCTTCACTCAAGAAAAATCAATTATTAAGCATGGGGAGCTTTTTCTACCTTATTTTAATGATTGGATTAAGAAGTTTCATCAAAATTGTAGGGTGTTGAGTCATTGACTAATGTCCTTGGAGGATCAACTTTGAGATTCAAGGTAGAAGCAAGGGGTAGAGCCTAGGGGAGGGAGGCATAGGGTGTTATTGATGAAAAGGATTCCAATATAGGCAATGATTCGCCGACATGCATGATTTATGATTTATGTTTCACATTCATTTATTTAAATGCCTTTTACTCGTTTATTAATTTAAAATATGCACATGCACATGCACACACACACACACACATAATGTGTTTCCCCGATTCCAAAATTGGGGGGGCTCACGTTTCCAAGTCGTCCCCGTTTCGAAAACTCATCCCCATTTTCTCGTTTCATGCAACTTAGAATCTAACCCTAAACCAAAAGCTATAATATGAACCCTAACCTCGTGCTTCTAGGCATTCAGCTAGTACTACTACTGCAATGGTAGATGACCTTGAGGAGTCCGAATTTGAGCCAGATGATGATGCCATTGCTAGTCCTGATTCTAGTTCTAGCAGTGGTGATGAGTTTGATGATTGATCATGTTGATCAATGACATGTATGATCATTGATGTATGATGTATGATGTAGTGGCATCACAGCATGTTATTTTTTGGACTCTACAGGGCATGTAAGCCTCATTGACTATGTATTTTGTTCTACATATGTATTGCACAGTACACTTCGTGCCATTCTAATATATTCACCCTTATATGTGTTGACCACCAAAACCAACTAGGTGGGCAACGATGTACCATGCACATGTTGGATGTGCCTTGAAGATAAGAATGAAGCACTTAATGATTATATCAAGCGAGGCAGGTCTTCTTCTCTTCTTCTCTTCTTCTCTTTATGAAATTTCCGCACCCCTACGGAGGATTTTGTAAGGATATGTCAGCATGAAGTCTAGTTTTTTGTAACTTAATCACCTAAGACTTAGTCATTAGGGAAGTCCTTTCATCGAGTGTTTTTTCCCTTGGATAATTAAAATTTCTTTTTAGAGATTTTAATTATTTGAGTTCTTCACTCAAAATTACCTCCAAAGTGGTTAAAGGTGTTCTAGTGATCGAGTTCATGGGGTGATTAGGGCCTAGGATTGTTCTATATTACCATGCTAGACATTATCCAAAGTCATGCGGAATTTCATTAAGTTTTGCATAGTTTTTTTTATATTTTTGGTCATTAAAAAATGTTACTCAAGGCAATTTGTTGTAATGTAAAAGAGGGCTACTTGGTCCTTTTTATGTTGTATAGAGGTATGGGTACTCAAGACAAATGGCGTGAGACCCCCCTACACCCTTGGTCCAAGTTTGAAGTCATTCATACAAGTATTACTATGGTTTTGGTCACCTTTTCCCAGGTCAGTCATGGAAATCAGGAAATTGGGCATTTAATTAGAGAGCCATATTTTGGAAAAGTGACTATAGTCACTTGGGGTGACCAAGTAAAGGTTCTAATGTTTATATTAGGTTCCTAAGACAAATTTAAGACCCAAAGGGGGGCCCCCAAGCAAGCATGTAACAAGTTTTGAGTTGTCGAATCTAGGGGTTGCCCCCTTCTCTCTTTGATTGGTTGGGTGAACTAAAGTCAATGGAAGGGGCCCCAATATGGTGGTTTCCTCCCCATTTGGTATAAGATAAGATAAGATAAGATAATTTTATTAATGTCCACTAATGACCACAAAGGAGGTCAACGGCACTGTCGGTTACAATGATATTTTGTGCATGTGGGATGATCAAACGATCTCTCTTAAAGGAAATACAATATAAGCAATGAAATAGAAAGAAGTAAAAATGTACAAGGCGAGCTAGGTTGTAGCATGGGAGAGCTCTTGCCCCAGTTCCAACACTGTAACCCTGCACAGGGGCGAAGGAGCTCAGGTGGACAAGATCCTGGAGCCAAAACAACCGAGGAAGGTCTGGTACTCCTAACATCCGAGGCTGAACAAGGAAAACTGAGGGAAGTGCAAAAGTGTCTGTTGCCCCGAATAGGAGTTGGTAGGCACGGGGAGCCCTCTAGAGAGATGTCAGTGAGGTCTGGAGGGTCCTGAGCGCCTCTTGGAGAGAGGTCTGGTACGGAGCTGCCGCTGAGATCTCGTGGGTCGAGAACCCTCGGCCTTTATTGATCTGGGAGCTGGATCGATATCGAGGTCAGTAGATCTCTTGGTGCCCCTGGAAGATGGTAGCACGTTGAAGAATTATGTGATCCGTTGTGTGGTATCTGGTCTGGTGGGAGGCTGGAGGACCTGCGCTCGAAACGTGAGAGCTTCCTGAACATTAAGTGTCAGACATCTCTAATCAGTGTATCTGAAGAAGGAAGCTAGAGTTTGAGTTCCCTTGGACAGGAAATCGAAGTGTCCTCTTTTATCTCTCAATTGTGGTAGGATCTTGAACCTCTTGTCTTGCACTGTCGGAGGCATCCAAGGTATGAGCAATTTAGGGTTTTATGCATGATGACTTAGTCATGTTGGTGAGACATCTCTCTTGAAGGGTCTCTCTTATTTTGGGCATTGGCAACTTGTTTGTCAGAATTAGGTCAAAGGCTAACACAACCTAGGGTTACTTAGCCTTGCCCTAATTCATGCAAATATTCAATTGTTAATTGTTATGAGAAACGTTAACCTCGATTGCTCATTACCCGAAGGAATCAGACCTAGATCTAATTCCCTCATCTTCACTAATTCAATTTTATATAATTCCTTTTATTATAATGGAAAAAAGGCAAAATATATATTAAAAAAAACCCTAAAAAATAAATATTTTGTGAAAAATCCAAAAAATGTTTATTTTTGTCATTGTACTTGTTTAGTCTTGAATTTACTTGCAAAAGTTTAAAGTATTTGCCATTGTTATAGAATTTTGAGTTGTTTATATTATTCTAAAATCCATAAAAATTGAAAAAACTCCATAAAAGTGTGTTTTGCAGCTTGTAGAAGCCCTTAACTAGGGTGAAGTCAAACCTAGGAGAGTGACGTCATCTCCTAGTAGCTGGTACAGGTCTGGTTGAAGTGTTTTGCAATTCCATATTTCACAAAGGGACAAGCCCTAGGCATTCGAATTGTTTGTTACTTCATTTCTAAGCAAATCGTGGTTGACCTAGGGGGTTTTCAGGTGTCGAATCATGTCATTTATCCACTTTTGCGGGCTATTACAAATCTAAAGTGTAAAACAGTCATAAATTGCAACAAGTATTGCCATACTCAAGTTACTCAAAGAAGGCTACAAACTTACCAATGGTTGGTAGGTAAATAGAGGTATTTATGTTAAAATTTGCACTTGAATAGTAGTTATGTTATGTCACTACTTCCATTATCATTTGATTATTTCTTTCTGCTACACCATTCTGTTGAAGATTATAGGGAGTGCTCAAATACCATGTTGGAATTTGCACTTGAATAGTAGTTATGTTAGATCTTTAAACAATTTCTACCATATCACAATAATAAGTAATAGGATCACTGAAAGAAAAACAAGCACAACTTATAAAAGAGGCACAAAAGTTTCTCCTCTGGGAAACCCTTAAAGGGAAGAAAACCCAACAACTTCTTCAGTATAGATTCGTCAGCAAGCACAATGTCAATTCAGTACAACAAAGAGCTAAAGCTCTTCCACACAAAGATCTCGAGAATAGATAATATAAGAAGCCCCAAAGATAAGATGTCTTCACAATGCAGCTACTGTTCTCCTCTAGCGAACTTGATCTTCTCTCTCTCTCTAGCAAACTTGCTTGAGTGAGTGTGTCCAAATGAGAAGTGTGCCTCACCTATTTATACTTGACTTTAGAAGTGACTTTTCCTTTTGGGGTCGATTGTTGAATAAATTGTCATTGATGCCAACAGGTGTGTCAGTGTGTCTTGGTGCCTCTTACGAAGACCCTGAAGGTCTAGTAGTTGTCAATGTCAAAGGGGACCTTTAGGACCTTGTCCAAGCCCAAGTCTGAAGCCCTTGGAGCACTTGGGACAATGCTAAAAGCTCTGTACACCCTTTAGAGTGTTTAAGTATCCTAAGTTGTCTCTATGGTTCCCCATTTGTTTCTTTGGTTCCTCAGTACCCTAGAAAGTGTCCTTGGTGGGTTGAAGAAGTGTAGATAAGATAAGATTAACAGCATTAAATTGGGGGTTTCTCTCCTCGTATTTGAGATCCCAAACCATGGTTTTTCCCTCCTTGAGCAAATTCACCCCCCTCTCTCCCTTGTGACACTTGTCTATCAAGCAAAGAGCCTCTCTCTTTCATTTTTCATTTTTAAGGAGGGCATTCCTCCTCATTTTGGCTAGATTCACTTACTCTCTTGCTTCATTTTGCCCAAGATCTCTTGCTCTCTCATTCTCTCATTCTTGCTCTCTTGCTCCATTCTTGTCCAAGAGGAGCCATTGTACTTTCAAGTTTGGATGATAATAGAAGAAATCTTTGGAGGAAGTACTGTCCATGCATTGTGATTGAGGTGATCTTGTTCCATTCTTGGTTCGTTTTGTATTTGGAATCTCAAGCAAATTTTTTTACTTGAAAATAGTATTGTAATAGTTTTGTTGCATGCTAGGTGGGTTGTTTGCTTAGAATTTGGGAAGTTAAAGTATTTCTAGCTTGAATATTTTGTTTCTCAAGTCTTTGTGTATTTCTCACTCCATTTGCATTGTTGAGCTAATTTTGTTACAGGTTTCCCAAGTTTGGAGAGTGGAATACCCCATTGTCCAACAAGTTTCGAAAAGGACTTAGCATCTTTACTAACATTCTTATTCTTATTGCAGCTCTTAAATACTTCATTTTGCACTCAAATATTATCATCTTTCAAGTTTTTACATGCTAGTTTTGCCTTAGAAAAAATTCTGATTTTTGCATGAAAAATTTAGAGTTTGTTTAAAACTCATTTTTATCACTTTTGTGCTATAATAGCTTGTTGTTTTGTGCAGGTTTTTTATCTCGCAGGGGGAGGGAATGCTCAAGTTCTATCACTAGCAAACACCAACAACACCCAAGAGGGTCTACTTCAAGTCCCTCGCAAAAAAAGGTTAAAAAATCACTCATTCTCTCTCATTTCTTAATAAATATTACTGCTGAAATCTACATCTTGTGTAACAGGCCCAAGAGAGTCTCTTGGGCTTGAGTTTGTTGTGCTTCATTTCGAGTTTTCAGCAATTAGTGATTTTGGTTTCGGGTGCATGTAAGTGAAGTGGCTCTGCCCATCCTTGCATGAATTTGTAAGTTGCTTGGATTTAGATTAGTTTACTTCATTGTTTGTTTTCTTTTTGCCCGCACCTCACAAGTGAAGTGGCTCTACCCATCCATGTGAAATCGCGTTGGCTAGCATTTTTATTTCAAGTATTTGCTTATTTCCTTTTGCCTGCACCTCACAATTAAGTAGGCTCTGCCTCCGTTGTGATATCGCGCTTGGCTTGTTTTGTTTAATTTTTGCTTTAAGGATAAAATTTACCACAAGCCCCGTTTTTTGCCCCATATCCTCTCCCCCCGCCGATTTGACCGATCTAGGGTGACGAGAAAGGGAAAAGATTTGTGTTGGCTAGTTTAATAGGCACCTAGATAAGTATCTTCATTAGAAAGGAGAAAAAGAGGCTTGACCTGTGGAGCTAGTGAGGTAGAGGCCATAGGGGGCTTCATGGCACTTTGTGTCCTCCAATTGAGCACCCAGCAAGTTTCGAGTTTGACCCATGGTGCTAGACAAGAACCTTGTGTTCCCGTGTTGATCACCCAGCATTCTCTCTCTAATCGAAGGAGATAGTCTCTTGGGGTAGACATCTAGAATAGTTCATTTCTTTGTAACAACACCTTAATTCCCTAATTCAAAGAGAGACATAAAATTTACTAAAACTTATTGGACCACTTGCATAACATTGTTACAATCATTTACATTTCTCTACTTTGCAATCACTTTAATATAACTTGTTCATTTACTAGAAGTCATCATGTTCTGGTATATTTGTTAAAGTAAACGAGTTGATGCTTTAGGAAAATTATTTGAAGTTGATTATGCCGACTCCATAGCCCAAGTAGAGACGACACTGGTGATTTTGATTATTTGATTGTTTCTCTCTTTCATACATAACTGGTTGATTGTTAAAGGGTTTGCTTGACATTGAAATATTTGCATCACTGCACGTGGATTGTCATTTTTGTAATTTGCAACTCCCAGAAACATTCTTCAAAAAAGAACTTAGTAAGTAGGGACTACCCCCCTTGGCCTTTAGGAGTTGTGGTCTAAACAGAGGAGTTTAGAACCGAGGTGACAGTGGGTTCTCAACTCATAAGTTGCCCTTGGGAACACACATAGCAGTTGGGAGACTTACCCGTGTCCAAGTGTGTTTTAGGCCGCAACAATATGGTATATACATGAGCAGACTTTTGATATTTTTTCTCTAATGTTTTGGAATCATGGATTAGAATCTTCAAAATGTTGTTTTTCTTTAAAATTAAAATACTTTATGTATTTTTGAGTAAACTGAGTCATTATATTCAGATCGGCCAAGTCATTATCGATTCCAAGTCCAAGTCTGAATTGACCCTCGACCAATTCCAAGTCAGTCTGAGTTTTAAAACATTGTTTAAAATCAGAAGACAAACAATGACAATGTCTTTTTCTGTGGTTGGTCTGGTTTCCCTAGTGGCAGACCAACCACATTTTAATATGCACAGTTTTCTTCTGTGAAGTAATATAACATTGATAAGTTACAAAAAACAGCTACAACCAAGTGACTTTAATCATATGCCCAAGTCTATAGTCTAGATGAACTTTATATTCTAACACTCGAATAGAGATAGAGATGTCATCCCTATAAGCCCTAACCAAAAGTAAATAAGGCAATTTGTTGAAATATTTTGGTTGATTTCAGTGTTAGTATTGTTTGAGAAAGGGGACCTGCTTTTATTAGTGTACATGTTTCTATCAGTGTTGCATACGAACTGCTCACAACCCCTAGGGAACCCATCCCAGTGGTGCTCTCATTCCAAGGATCTTTGGGATGAGAGAAAAATGTTACCTGCATGCTTCTTTCAAGCAGCCTAAAAACCACACCCAAATCAGGCAAAACACTATCCCAAAATTCACAATTCTCTTCCAATTTAGTTATTTATTTATATAAATATTAATTTCAAAAATGCGTATTGGAGTACACTGTAAGGTTAGCCTGAAATTGAATTTCTAAAAACAAATATTAGAATACCTCAAGTTCTATTTGCTCTATAATGTTTCAGTCAGCTTGCCGCTTTTCTTTTGTCCAATTTGTGCATGTTAGAAATCCTTCAGTCCATCATTGATCAATGCAGTCCCTCAGCTAACACCCTCTTTCTCTTATGCTCTTCTCACCATGGCTCCAATACCATGTCAGATTCACACACATGGAACATAGATAGGCATACACATACGAATAAAAGAGAGATAGAGAAGAGAATAGTTGCTTGACTTAGAGTAATGCAATGTCTCAACACACATTCTCCTCTGCTCTTCTCACCATCGCCCCGTAACCATGTCAGATTCACACACATGGAACGTAAACAGGCATACACATACAAATAAATGTGTGTGTGTGAGAGAGTGAGAGAGAGAGAGAGAGTAACTATTTGATTTAGAGCCATGCAATGTCTCAGCACATATTAGGAGAGAGAGGCATATGTTACATAAGTCCCGAATACCTAATCACCTAATAACCCAATATTAAGCCATGACTACATCACTTAAATGTCAAATGATCCAAAACAGATCTAGGGAGATATGATAAGATTCACTAAATAGAATGGACACCGTGAAGACTCAATATAGACTCCCTAATGCCCCAAGGAAAGAATGTTATTAGTCCTAGATTACTCTTAAAGGGGCCATGATTAAAATATAGCAGATATTATTAAAAGGAGAACTATGACAAAGTTTCAGCAAGTCATTGTTAAATTTCTAATAACCGTCGGCCACTAAATAATTTGGTTATAAGTCCCAATGACCAAGACTTGTATGAAGGCCAGAACCCACTCTAATCAAAGCACATCCTCTCAACTTAACAACCACAACTCACCTTGCTAGTGTAACTGCCAGCCAGTTGATTCATTCATCACGTGGCAATGCAAGTCTCAACACACATTCTCCTCTGCTCTTCTCACCATCACCTCGTAACCATGTCAGGTTCACACACACGGAACGTAAAAGGCATACACATACAAATAAATGAGTGTGTGTGTGTGTGAGTGAGAGAGAGAGAGAGAGAGTAATTATTTGATTTAGAGCCATGCAATGTCTCAGCACATATCAGGAGAGAGAGGCATATGTTACATAAGTCCTGAATACCTAATCACCTAATAACCCAATATTAAGCCATGACTACATCACTTAAAAGTCAAAACGATCCAAAACAGATCTAGGGAGATATGATAAGATTCACTAAATCGAATGGACACCGTGAAGACTCAATATAGACTCCCTAATGCCCCAAGGAAAGAATGTTATTAGTCCTAGATTGCTCTTAAGGGGAACATGATTAAAATATAGCAGATATTATTAAAAGGAGAACTACGACAAAGTTTTCGCAAGTTATTGTTAAAGTTCTATTAACCGTGGGCCACAAAATACTTTGGTTATAAGTCCCAATGACCAAGACTTATATGAAGGCCAGAACCCGCTCCAATCAAAGCACATCCTCTCAACATAACAACCACAACTCAGCTTGCTAGTGTAACTGCCAGCCAATTGATTCATTCATCACATGGCAGAGGATGGCTTCATGCAAGTAGCTAGAGAATGGCAACGTATCCTTGAAAGGGGGGCAGTTGAGCTTCTTAGCAACGTAAAGCAGCCAATTGTGGACCTGATATGCATTCCCCATTGGGAGAGGCAGCTTCAAGCAAATCCCAACACTAAAAGCCACTTGTTGGAGGAAGTGATTCAAGCAAGAAAGAAATCGGGAGAGACATCCCCTTGCATTGATTGAGCACGGAAGGCTCACATGAAAAGAAGCAGTGGACTATACATTGAATAGGGCACCCGCTTCTCAAACAAATCAATTTCCCCATTAGGACTCATTGTCTAAGAGGGATAAGTCAACAAATGATTCAGTAGGTGGATGAACCGTTAAACCATGGGAATGGGAATCGGTCCAGTCCACAGCTGAATCCAACCTGCCTGGTAGAAGCAAACTATTTGCAGCAGGTGCCAGGAAACACTTGCAATAAACATTCGAGACAGAAATCAACTAGGTGAAATTGAAATCGCTCTGGAAAGAAGATTGACCAAGTGAGAAAGAAGTCAACCTGTTGTGTGGAATCCACTACCACTATTGGAAATTAAGACACAGAGAGAAATGAAGCAGCCTGTTATCACCAACCTTGTAGTTGCCTATGTATGGTGGATCCAAGATAGATGGTAGAGGGGCAAGCAACTAGGGAGGTGGAACCAAGCCTGCCTAGACTCCCAAATGGATGGTTGTCACGTCAATCAAGGCAGTCTTCGCTTTATGTTATCTAAGTCCAAGACAACAACGCAGGAGACCCGAATCTACTCCCGACAGGAGAGATCAGACCTAGACACCAGAACAAATCAAATGTGGCTTCGAGGTACGTAAGGTGTAAGGTAAATGGAAACCCTAGCTCTAGGGTTTAGGTATTAGCAACTGATGAAGATGACCACTGTCTTGGAAAACGTAACTGAGACGAGGTGAGCAAGGACAAAGTTGGGATTGTCTAGTACCAAGGAGATAGACTCGGTGAAAGATATGAAAGTATCAGGTTACCTGAGTTTTCAAGGAATGGTCAACTTTTCAGGGAAAGAGGTGAGGAAGGGCTAGCACTATGCTTGGAGATAAGTGCCTGTTCAACCTTGGGTAATGGAGTCAGTATCAGCACAGCGTTTCAGTGAACCCACTTGGGATATGCCCTGATCTATGGACCCAAAAAAGGATTTGGCCCGAAAGATTCAAGATATAGGGAAATCAACAAAAGGAGGGCTAGCGCTAGGGTTTGGAGAGGCAGATCTGCAGATCTAGAGCCACCGAGAGACCATCAGCTCAGCGTTGGGGTGGAAATGAGATCAGGATGGCTTGATCTACAAACCCAAATCAGAAAATTTCAGGAAAAATCAAATCTGGAAAAGTCAAAATCTGATGAGGGGGGGCTAGGAGGCTGAAAGTCAACTTTTCAGATCTAGGGCTACCTGGCAGGAACTAGCTCAGCGTTGGGGGGTGTTCTGGAATGAGGAAGACCTGATCTACACACCCAAGTAATTATTTTCCGAAAACAGTCAACTCTGGAAAAAGTCAAATTTTTAGTGGGCTGTTAAGGTTTGAGCAGTCAAAAAGTCAGATCTAGGGCAAACCAGTCAGAATTATGGCAGCGTTGAGGATGATTCAGTGAGGGGGATGCCCGATCTACAAAACCCAGAAATGGTTTGCTCAAAGATCAAGCGGTTCCCCGATTAATTTTTTTTTTTGATATTATTATTTAAGAGTTTTTTCATAAAATTGAAGAAAAGAAGGTACGTTGAGATCTGAAAGAGAAGAGACTTACCTGTTAGATCTTACCTGGAAATGCTTGTAGATTCCTTGTTGATGATGATCCCCACCATTCCGATCAATTCTGGAAGGTATGAGTGAGTTCTAAGACCAACGTTGTGCTCCAAGTGACCAATGCGCCCTCTCTCCTGCACAAGCAAACGTCAACAATATCAGATTTGCCGTATCATGAAAGAAAAAGCAAGATCTACAGAAAAGTAACAAGATGCAATCATAAATCACAATGAAACTAATGAAAACCCCCTGTCACAAACGAAACCAGTTTAAGCGAGTTGAGGTCCCCCTGCAAAAACGCCCAAGATGAAGTCGCCCTCCTGTAGACAAGACAAAGATCCCGAAAAAAGAGTATAGATCTCACAAAATATTCCAAATGCTAGGAAGCAAAAGATTTTCCAATCACCACCGAAGAACACCAGATGCAAAGCAGATCCAAAAAATATCCACAAAAAAACTTTCTATTAATCAGATCCAAGAGCCAAAGACCCCTTACAAATGGGAAGCTCTCTCCTTTAAATAGAAATGAGAGAACCAAAATCCTAACCACTTTCAAAACGAGTGGCTAAGATGAAAAGATAAAATATTCTAATCAATGGTTGAGATGAGCTCAACATACAATACATGGATCAATATAACCATAAAGTACCAAAGTGGAATAAATCACCCATAAAGAGGGTACCCCACTCAACAAGAAATAAATGAAGCACAAGGTGGGTCCATGGAGTGTTAACTAACTCTCTATGGGTGCCCCATGGCACAATAAAATAGTATAATATTTTAATTCTTTGACTTTGTGCCCCCTTGAGGAAATCGTGAGCCTCCCAAAAGCTCCAGAAAATAATATAAAAATGCCCAAAAAATAGGTGTGGGCCCAATCAAGTGCTACAACTGCTGGAGAAGATGCGGAGGACATCACTCTCATCATCATGACTCATGTCATTTCCTTGCCTCATTAGCCCAAATCGATTTCTTTAATAGACATTTAATCATTTTTTAATCTGCCTCGGGAAACATGAACCTGCCAAAACAGCCTCCTAGGGTGTCTGCGTTCTCAAACTGAGCCCACCAGGCTCTCTGGGATGGGGGTACTATGGTACAATCAAGTGGATGCACCCCCTATTCCCATACAACACCCTAGGAGATCCAAATGAAACATCTCCCTGCTCAGACACATCACCCTGTGAAGCAAAACTGCATCAAAAAGGTAAAATGAGCCTGATCATCTCTGCAAGTGCCCAGAACTGAAAATAAACTATCTCATTAGACTTAGAGAGTCCAAATCCATCTAGGGTGTATACTCATACCCCTCTCAGGTCTCTACCAGATCATCAACCATATCCAATAGACAATATAACCATCTGTAAATGATCAGATACCAATAATATAACTCAGGCTATCATCCATCTGCTGCAAGTGCTATAAGGCTAAGACATGCTTTGTAACTCATTTAAGCAACAATCACAACAAGTAGCAGTCATTTCACTGGCGGTACATCAACCAAATACATATATAGGGCTTTATTTATTATTACTCAGACTAGACTTTCAGGACTATACTCACTTCATAGTTGTAGTCAGTTTGCTAGTGAAGGGTGAAGGATGAAATTTACAAAGCTAGGGCAAAGGATGAATTCCTACTTAACATCATGACACTTTGGATATGGCAGGGAAATACTCACTATAACCACCCACCGGACAAACAACAACACAAGGAATGGCGGTGCCTCACAAATGGTTGAGTTGTTCAGAGAGTGCTTATTCAACTTAAGCATCATGTCTACATCAAGTTTGATCCAAGTTCATTAGGACCATCAATTTTATTTCCATGGCCTTTTTGGCCTATATGTCCTTTTGGGGACTTCACCAGTGCTTAAAAGCACAGCTAACTGCAGCTTTCATCCAGGACATTGTCAAATTTATAAGGTCAACAATATTTGGATATAGCATATATTTAACCAATGCTTTTTTTTAGATTGTTTCTTATACCCTTCAAGGGGTATTTTTAGCATTTCATTTCTCTTGCCCTTTTTCTCATATGTTAAGAAACACTGTTTAGCATTTTTATTTTCCATGGGCGCATATATAACATTTTCCGATACAAGTAGTACATGAGCTTTTAGTTTTAGCCAACAACATCTCAAGTGACCAGGGGGAGTTCTGCACAGTGCCAAACATCAAGACAATCGACCAGAATGATATAGGCATACAATCCAACTCACCAAAGGCAAGTTCTGTCACCAACTCAGAGCCGAGACACAATATAAATAGGGAGGTTTGTCCAACAAAGGTTCTAGCGGGGAAAAAGGTCCTCCATGCCATAAGTCAAGTAGTAAGTCGGGTTAAAGACAAAACTGGAAGGTAATGGATGGGTGGAGACAATGAATGATGAAGCCAACACTAGCAAGCCAAAACAATGGTGGGAATGACTACCTCTATTCTCCGTAAGGAGGGTAAAACCAATGAGTATAGATCAAGAACTTCAAAGTCAGAGTAGGGACATCAATACATAATACAAATACATCCAAGTCCATATAATTATGACCGCCAGATCATGACACTACATGTTAATACATGTCACAAAGATGAGTATAAAAGCAAATGATAACCATAACACAATATAATAAAAGCTGAGTCATAATCATGCATATAATCCATCTGAACCATCATCTGTCCAATGAAAATGTACTGACATAAAATTGGGCATCAATAACTGCTCTGTAATGACCTAATGGCTATATCGGTCCTCAAATCTGAGTGTCCTCAGACTCAGTCCTGACATGGGAGAGTACAATAGTCCACAAATAAAATAATGATCCATCAAAACTGCTCATCTCAGCATCTCATATGTAAGAGATCTTGCTGAAAAATGTACTGTATCTGAAAAATAGAATATGGTAGCCCGGCTACTATATATGTGATAACACAGCCAAAGACGGAGTCAACTGCCCATAGCAAGAGTTGACTTGGTGAGTGAAATCGACTCAGTCTTAAGTCAACAAGAACTATTGAGTGGGCTAGTGTCCTCGCAGTGATAAAAGTTAATTTGCCCATGAGAAATCAACTGACCTAGGAAGGGATAGGTTCAATTAAATGAATCAACTGGCCAAGAGAGAAATCAATTATGCCACACGGGAGATTTCAATCAATTAAAATTCAACTTGGCCTCCATTTAATGTCAAGGTAGACTATCTCCAAGCCTGAAGAGGAAATTGACTCACATGCAAAGGACATGAATGGATTCTGAAAGCAGAGAGATAATTCCAACTGAGGGGAATCTTGGGCCATAGTTGTTTAACAGAACTGAGATCTCTTGGCTTCCATCTAAACGCTCAGATTTGTTTGAACACCCATTAATCACTTTAGCTGTGAATCAGAGGTTTGCGAGACCAAGTAGTGAACCATAGCATTAGTGCAAAGCTTGAAGACCTTTGGTGTTCTGAGCCCATAAACTTTATTGCATACTTATAGAGCAGCGCCAGTTAAAGCAAGAAAGAAGAATTGCAAGATAGCAGCATTCAACCAGAGTATTCCAGGTAAGAGAAGTATCCCGTCGATCAACTACTAGAGCACCCATCGTTCTCTTGACAGCAGGCAAAGATGGGAGTGGTTTGTCTTGACCGACTGCAGTAGGAATTGTTGAAAGGTTTGACCGTTTTCACTCGAAGAAGGTAATCCCCTATAGTTCGAATTCCAACTCAGGGTAGATGCACAAAAAGAGCCCCCTTGTAATCTGCATTGACAGAACAAATGAAGAACTGAGCAAGCCATCTATTAATTGGTTTTCCCAATTGGGTTTCCAGGGAAATCACTATGCCATTATTGTATGTGTGAATGATGTTCTCTTGTGCTGTATTTATAATATAACACACAGTAACTTGAAAAGATTAAAAAGCAACCACACCTAATCTCACAGAAGAGTCAAAGCATTAAACAGAAGTACAAATTAAAATAAATGGTCGTATGTGTTGATGAATAGTATATACTATAGACCATGGGCTAGGTGATTACAGATCATAAAAAAGTCTCTAAGTTATTTATTATGAACTTATTAAATGGCAAAAATACATTTAATGTACACCTACACTAAGTCTAATTATGACCACTTATATAGAGATCTATCATTCGGGTGCTTAGCCAAACTTGTGGAACTTTGGGTTTGTGAGCTCAATTGAAGTGTATTTCGAAAAATACTCAGAAAGTGCTACAGGTTAGAAATTAAATTTAGTGCCGCATGAGTGGGCCTAACAGTTAAGAACATGAGTTTTCTCCATGGAGATCACATGTTGAATTCAGAAGGGGAGTGGGGTATGTACATGTGAGCAAGCTGTTGTTTGCAGATATTAGTGTGGGGCTGGCAAGATACCAGCACCCTCATTCTTGTTTACAGGCTAGACAGGGATGAATTTTATTTTTCAGCCTGACAGCAGACCTCAATGCCCAAAAAATTTCCATGGAAAAGGTTAGAAATTAAATTTATTATGAATTTATGACCCTCTAATATTCTTAATAAGCATTTCACGTGACCCTCGGGCCTCTAACATTTCTTATGACCCTCAAGGCTCAATATTTATTTTGGCCCTCTTGTAGGTTACAATATTAACGCTTTAATGATATGCCCTATGTCTACTACAATCTCCAGCTGTGGTTGAAGCAGCCTAAAAAAACACCTATTGTGAATGCCATTTCTGTAAATGGAATTGAAACCACGTTTGAGTGGTTGGTGGAGGTCAAAAGGGATATATTATGGAGGATAAACCTGAGTGGTTAGGGGAGGATGAGCTAGTTCTTGGGGAGTTGGAGAATGTCCCAGTGTCGTTATGGGAGGAGGACAAGAGTCAAGAGACAAAGAATGTTAAAAAAGGAAGAAAGTTCTGCTCACTGTACACACAAAGTCACTGAGAACTTTCGTCAAACACTTCTTGTATTCACTGATATCAGACTTAAACAATAGGCCTCTATTTAATACACTACTCATACATTAAATACACATGTAAGTATGCTAATATACTGTACAAAAAGGTAAATTTGCAGATGTAAATAAGCTGATATACTGTACAAAAAGGTAAATTTGCAGATGTAAATAAGCTGATATACTGTACAAAAAGGTAAATTTGCAGCAGAAAAGCAGATATAACAGCAGTCTGTAAATTAATTTAATACTGTATTTTTGGTCAAACTTGGACCCTGGAAAAACCCCAACCCCTGGGGAAAACCAGTGAAGAGAAATTTTATTTATGGACAGCAGTAATACTCAGTACATAACAGCCGAAAAGTACAGCATTAACTCAACAGTACAAACAGAAATTTTTCCTTGAAAACTGAGCCAAAATTCACCTTGAAGTATGTGCATACACTGTCTGGGAAATCTCACCATACAGGCTTCCCAAACAGTACACCTCTGCTACAGCAATCTTCTCTCGAAATTTGTGCCGACTTATCAATGGTATGGCCTCCACTCAGCAGTTATCATGCTGCCTTGAAAACAAAGCCATTCTCCTCGTTTTCTATGCAACCAAACTCAACCGTATGGCCATCACTATTCTGTTGTACGGACTTCCCTCTTGATGACTGAACAGTGTCTTGGGAAATGTGCCAGACATTGGAAATCATGCCCCTCTTCTGTTGTGCCTTCCTCCTGCTGCTCACACAAAATTATCTTCTAGGGATTTGTGCCACATTCCAACTACTCTTGGAATGTGTGCTGCTCACATCTCACACTTGCTCCTCTCAAGCAACTCGACCTTGCTCTCCAACTCTCTTGGTGGTGTGTACAAATGAGGAATAAGGTACCTTTTTAATCTCTTTCCTTGTCCTTTCATTTCACCTTCTAGGCTAGTTGAAGAGTCACTAGATCAAGGGCCCACTTTTAATTTAGTGATTTCTCATCAATTGATGAGAAATATCACTTTTCTTTCCATTAAATATTTTCTCTCTCAACTCCCACTTAAATTTACTCAAAAAGTCACTTTATGACTATAAAGTGAATTAACTACTTGTCTCAAGTAATTAATACAAGGGTCACATCACTTGTCCCCTTTTAGTGATTTAGGGAAAATCACTAGGGGAACAATTCCTTGATACAAAATTCAACACTCCCTCTTACAAAGGAAGGTGTTCACCATCACTTCCAACTTATCTCTGAAGAAGACAAAGTGCTACTTCACCATAGGTGCAAGTCTGCCCGTGTGCTTCTCACACAATGTAAGAATGCCCACCCTCTCTAAACCCCTCTCTAGAAAGGTCATATTTAATGTCCCTTCATGTTAGACATCATCAGATGAAGAACATCTTGAGTTGCAAAACTCACCACTTCCGCTTCCCGCGGGAAGTCCTTTTGGCTTGTCCTCCACCAAAATCACACTCCAGTCTAACACTGTCTATTGTAGAAGCTCCCTCTATCTCTAGAAGTTGTCCCTCTACAAATCTAGTACTCTGCACTAGTGCCACATGTCGAGAATTCCCATCTCGCTCATCCATCAGTGACAAGTTGTACCAGTTGACCCTCCTGCCAACATCATAAGAAGTAGCCTCTCGCATGCTTCCCTTAATCGAAGACTGAATACTCAGTACCACATCAATCTTCAACGCATCTCGCTCTCCCCTCTGAACTGAGGACCGACTACTCAACGCCACATCAATCCTTGAAACTTCACACTCCCCGTCTGTCTCAAACTCTAATCCTGTTATCCACCCAAATCCTCCTGTTGTAGGCTGACCACGCACCACATACACACCATTTCTCCGATGACCAATGAACACAACATCTATCGGATTCACTCACACTGGATAGTTAAATATGTGTTCACTCTTGAACACCACTGCATATCCTGCACCCTCCAAGGCTGGAATAGAGAATCTGCTATATCCAAGCCCTGGAACATAGAGCACTCCTAATACTTCTAGAAGCTCTCCAAACTCTAGCTGGAACCGTACTCGTCCCACTCTTCTAACTGCATAAACTGTGCCCTCTCCATCCTATACGAGCTTCTCTAGAATAGTCTAGTGAGGAATGAATCTCGCACCCCGGTCATGTGATGACAATATGCACTCTCAACTATCCACTTCCCTGCATCCACAAGTCTACTATTGTCGTAACTCGAAACAACTATGACAAGAGAGAATTCTTTCTCAAACATTGCAATGTATCTCTCTATCTCAATTGTAGTTGCAACTTGTTCCTCCTTCCCCTGCTTGCCCCTCTTCTTATTAGGACATTGGGCAGCATAATGGCCAAACACATTGCATGCATAACACCTGACTCTGCTCAGGTCTTTCTTCTACTCACCAAACAAAAGAAAGACCCCCTCTGAAGTCTGAAATCTCTGCTCAGAAATCAACCTTTTCATGTAAATCTCTTGCACATAAACAGTACCAACAGTTTGTTGTCGTCTCAGAGCCCTAGCTCTGATACCATGTTAAAAAATGAAGAAAGTTCTGCTCACTGTAGACACAAAGTCACTGATAACTTTCATCAAACACTTCTTGTATTCACTGATATCAGACTTAAACAATAGGCCTCTATTTAATACACTACGCATTCATTAAATACACATGTAAGTAAGCTGAAACACTGTACATAAAGGTAAATTTGCAGCGGAAAAACAGATACATAGCAGTCTGTATATTAATTTAATACAGTATTTTTTGTCAAACTTGAAACCTGGAAAAACCCCAACCCTTAGGGAAAACCAGTGAAGAGAAATTTTATTTATGGACAGCAGTAATACTCAGTAGTGAGCCTAATGGTTAAGAGCATGTGTTTCTTCTTAGGAGGTCATAGGTTCAAATCCAAAGGGGGGTAGTGTATGTACACCTCTATAGACTTTAGCAGTTAAATCACTGGGCAGAGGGGGGTCCCTTGTCCCACAAACAAGGGGGTCTCATACACCAAATTGGTGTCTCGCTTGGCGGTGACCTTAAAAATAGATTATTATTATTATTATTATTACAGCAGAAAAGTACAGTCATAATTCAACAGTCCAAACAGAAATTTTTCCTTGAAAACTGAGCCAAAATTCACCTTGAAGTATGTGCATACACTGTCTGGGAAATCTCACCCTACAGGCTGCCCAAACAGTACACCTCTGCTACAGCAATCTTCTCTCAAAATTTGTGCCCAAACTTATCAATGGTATGATCTCCACTCGGCAGTTATCATGCTGCCTTGAAAACAGAGCCATTCTCCTCGTTTTCTATGCAACTAAATTCAATTGTACGGCCATCACTATTCTGCTGTACGGATTCCCTCTTGATGACTGAACTGTGTCTTGGGAAATCTGCCACAAATTGGAAATCATGCCCCTCTTCTGTTGTGCCTTCCTCCTGCTGCTCACACAAAATTCTCTTCTAGGGATTTGTGCCACGTTCCAACTACTCTTGGAATGCGTGCTGCTCTCCAACTCTCTTGGTGGTGTGTACAAATGAGGAATAAGGTACCTTTTTAATCTCTTTCCTTGTCTTTTCATTTCACCTTCTAGGGTAGTTGAAGAGTCACTAGATCAAGGGTCCACTTTTAATTTATGATTTCTCATCAATGGATGAGAAAAATCACTTTTCTCTCCGTTAAATATTTTCTTTCTCAACTCCCACTTAAATTTATTTAAAAAGTCACTATATGACTATAAAGTGAATTAATTACTTGTCTTGACTCTCAAGTAATTAATACAAGGGTCACGTCACTTGTCCCCTTTTAGTGATTTTGGCAAAATCATTAGGGGAACACTTCCTTGGTACAAAATTCAACAAAGAATGAGCATAGTCATAAATCCACTACGTACAGAGATAGAGAGAGTGACCAATAGACATTCAACTCCTGCCACAAGACCTTCTAAAGGACAACCCATTACATTTTCCCACAAAAGGGGTATAGAAAATTGATCCTTGTAGATGCCACATGATAATGAGATCCATTTATTAAATATTTGACGTAATTTTGTATTGTGTCTTCAATTTTAAGTCTTGACTGGAGAATTATCAATATTGGCAGTGAATGTATGATATATGATTTGAAATCTTATACATCTCATATATCAATATGATTTTCATATTTATGTGGCAATACGATCATTTGATGTTGTTAGCTTTTTTTTAAATGGAAGTATTTTGTAATTTTTAAGTTTTCCAATTTTCCCCGTTTTTTCCAATGTCCCCAAATTCTGACCCCATCGATTTTCTGTTGCTGCTGATTTTTGCAACACCGATTAAGACAACTCAATGTCAAAGGGAAATAGCTTGATCGGTGGGGAGGTAGATGTTTCACTCTCCCCACCCATGTTAATTCCCCAATGATACAAGCACAAACTAATTGTTAGACTCTTCACACAAACTAATTGTTAGACTCTTCACAAGCTAATAGTTGGTGAACCAATTGTTGACTATATGCTGAAAATTATTGGGTTTCACAAGCATTTGTGCATGCCCTGAAGAATCCTGATTACATTGGGTACCATTCTCAGAATGAATGGGAGTGCCTAGGGGTTGTTAAACTTTATAGCGAGGAAGGTCTTCTACATTGCTTGGTGTCTAACTTTCCTAGTCATTAACTTCAGAGTTATAAAGTTAATGTGAGTTTTTATTAAAGTTGTGAGTGGAAAATAATTTTTATTTCATAAAGCATAATTTGTCCCACCCATGGAAAGTGAAGAGTCACTTTCCATGTGTGAAGAGACAAAGTCACTAGGGAAAGTGAAGAGACAAAGTCATTCTCACCTTTAATTAAAAAGAGTAGTAGGAGAGTTAAGAGTCAAGACACATTTTTTTCAAGAGAGTTTTGGAGAGAAGTGTGAGAAGCATTCCAAGAGAGAGTCTTGAGAATGTTGAATGAGAGAGTATGAGCTGAGAAGAAAAGGAGATTTGGAGCAGCAAGATTCCTAGAGGACGCATATCCCAAAAGTGGAAGGAAGCACACATCTTGAGGTAGAAGACTGCTGCACAGATTTTTAGGAGGGCCGTACAGGGCAGACTGTATTGTAGCACGCATTTCTAGAGCCAGGCATGCTGCACAAAAATCCGAGGCTGAGATAGCACAGATTTTTTAGATAAGTGATTTTCTGTTGTTTGGTGACTGTACAGCAGGTTGTACAGTGACTGTACGGACTATACCTTCTACTGATATTTTCTGTGTATTTTTGGCACATTTTCCAAGGAGAGTTAAGTGCATTTATTGCTGATTGTACTTGCTGATATTTCCATAATGTTATGAAGCTCATTTAATAGAAATCTACCTCATTCACTGGTTTTCCCCCTAGGGAGTTTTTCCAGGGTCTTTGGACCAAATGACTGTGTCAAATTTGTTTCAATGATTGTTGTTCATTGTGTACATTCTGCTGCAGTTAATTTCCAGATTTGCTTAGCACTAATGTTTCTGCTTATAAAAAGTACAATAACATGTAATTGGGCCCTTATATGACTGTTGAAATTTTATTGAAGTAGTAACCAGTGAGCTGCTAAGTGTTTGTCAAAATTCCTAGCTAAGTTTGTTAGTTGTTGACTGAATTTTGATGGGTTTCAACCATAGTTTTAAAAACCGGCCTGATCCAAATTGAAATCGGGCGGTTGACCAGTTTATTACCAGACCAAGTCAAACCGGTCTCCAAACCGGATCAGTCAACTGGTTCGGTACTTAACCGGTCCGATTCAATACCGAATCGGTCGGTTCATGTAATAAATCGGTCGGTTAGGTTGAAAAAATTTACGGTGCCTGAATTTGGTTTAAAGGTCGGTTAGTTGGGTTTTTACCTAACCTACAGTCCTAACCTAACCCAAACCTCAATATGATACTAACCATCCCCCTTTTCACTAACATAACACTGTTGGCATTAAAATTTACCATTTCAATTTTCGATTTGTCAAGGAATGAAGACCCGACAGCGGAGATAGAGACCGAATGACAGAGATACAGAGACGGAGACTGTGAACCGTGAGAGCCTAAGAGGTTGAGATAACCGTGGATGGTGGGAGTGAGTGTGCACTGTGCAAACTTGCAGGCAATTTGGAGTCTTGAACTCTTAGCTAACTTGGAAGTTGGAATTTGCACAGTTGGACTGTGTGCTACAGTGCTACTGTTGGTTTCACTTGGAGGCCCTAGAGGAGGTAAATATCAAAGTTCAAACACTAGCTATGTTAATAATAAATATTTAATTTTTAACGAATAAAAAACTTAAATTGTTAAATTGTTAATGTGCATGTTCAAAATTTTCTCTTTTTTCTTTGCATGTCCAAATTTCTAACAGTCAACATCAAGTTCAGATCAAAATACATAATCTATTTGTTAATTTTGTTTTTATGTGCATCTTAAATTTTTTCTTTTTTTCTTTGCATGTTAAAAATTCAATGACAATCAACTTCAACGGTCAACTTCAAGTTCAAAATTTAGATCTTCATTCCATACTCATGGCCCCAAAAGCAAAAGATCCTGCATGGGCCCATGCAGATGTTGTTGGGGGGGAAGATGTATTGCAAGTATTACAAGAAGCTAATCAAGGGTGGGGGAATTTTCAAGCTTAAACAACACTTGGTTGCAATCAAAGGCCAAGTGAAGGCATGTGAAACTCCTCTAGATGTTATTGGACAGATTAGAGCTGATATACAAGAACAATTTAAGAAGTTTGAAGAGGGTAAGGCTAGGAAAAGAGAGAGATGAAGTAGGAAAGAAGAGGAGGCTTGTTGAAATGATGGGTGGGACCAATGTTTTAAAGCTCGGACTCAGACTCGGCAATGACTCGGCCGATTTGATTTTAATGACTTGGTTTACTAAAAAACACAAAATATTTAAATTTTAAAGAAAAAAGATATTTTAAAGATTAAATCCATCATTCCAAAGCATTAGAGACAAAACATCCAAAGTATGATCATATATATACGGTATACCATATAAGGGTCAACATATCAAAATTGCACGAAGGGTACTGTGCCAATGTGCAAGGCTACAAGCAGCAATACATAATACATATATGAAAGACTGAACAAAATGAAAATACATAATCAAAGATGCCTAAATGGCATATATGATGTAGAGTGAGTCGTGACAGAGTCCAAAAAACAAAATGTTATGATGCCAGTAATAAGTATGCCACTACATCATTGATCAACATGATCAATAATCAAACTCATCACCATTGCTAGAACTAGAACCCAGACTAGCAATGACATAAGCAATGGCATCTGGCTCAAGCTCAAACCTCTCAAGGTCATCTACAATTGGTGCAGTAGGAGCTACACTAGCTGGAGTACTAGCTGAATGCGTAAAAGCACGAGGTGGGCATGGATTAGGCTGTACAGGTGCCCGCATCTGTCCCTCCCTACTAGTGCCTGTCGTATCTAGAATGAAATAATTTTATATCAAGATTCAATAGTTGTATCTAATTATTACTATATATTATATTGAAACACTCATATTATTCAATGATAGAAGAAAAATATTATGGATTTAGATTCTACACCTGCATCAGCATGAACTAATGATGGTATTGGTAATAGTGGATCTGCTTCCACAGTAACATGGTCGGCTGCATCTAGCTCAATATAAAAATCTGGATCAAACTCGGGCTCTTGAGTCTCCACTAACCAATATGAGGTTGGATCAATAGGATCTGTATCAGGTCTTTTGTTCATCAATTGGTTGCGCCTTAAGCGGAGGTTAAACTGCACGAAGACTAGATCATTTAATCAGTTTTTCTCTAAACTAATGATGGTATTGGTAATAGTGGATCTGCTTCCACAGTAACATGGTCGGCTGCATCTAGCTCAATATAAAAATCTGGATCAAACTCGGGCTCTTGAGTCTCCACTAACCAATATGAGGTTGGATCAATAGGATCTGTATCAGGTCTTTTGTTCATCAATTGGTTGCGCCTTAAGCGGAGGTTAAACTGCACGAAGACTAGATCATTTAATCAGTTTTTCTCTAAACTAATGATGGTATTGGTAATAGTGGATCTGCTTCCACAGTAACATGGTCGGCTGCATCTAGCTCAATATAAAAATCTGGATCAAACTCGGGCTCTTGAGTCTCCACTAACCAATATGAGGTTGGATCAATAGGATCTGTATCAGGTCTTTTGTTCATCAATTGGTTGCGCCTTAAGCGGAGGTTAAACTGCACGAAGACTAGATCATTTAATCAGTTTTTCTCTA
>LPNX010908530.1:67349-238266 GCA_001517045.1 Pseudotsuga menziesii
AACGATTTCTCTTCTTCGTGTGAATCCACTCAAAGACAGATCAGTTGCACTCACACCCAGAAGAACTACATGGTTAACTAAGGATTCGAATTGCAAACTTTTGCAATTGAATGCCTTGCCCACCAAATGACTCCTACCAAGTTGTTGCAAGTGCAAATGGAGTTAAATCAATGAATTAGATTGTGAATTTAACTAAATATTGAAGTTATTAAATTTTAAAAATTAAACAACTAAATTTAATAAAAACAATAAAATTGTTTACTTGGTTGGTCCTTGTCTCTTGCAACCTTAGCCACGGGTTTGGCAAAGGTACCTATGGCTCTAGTGAAAGCGGTAAGTTGTTGGTGTATCTCCAACTGCTCCATCTCATTTGGGACCATGCGCCCAAGGCACTCATACAATCCATCTTTGACCTCACCGATCTGATCTTCTCCAAACCGAGCTCTATAATGATACCTTGTGTTCAGGAAATACACAGCTACATGTATAGGGTAATGGAGTTGAGTGTTCCATCTCCTATCGATGATTTCCCAAATAAGCCCATACTTGGCCACTCCATCCTTGTATGCTGCCCTTATTTGCTCATTTCCCTGATCCATGGCCTCATAAATGTATCCCATGGCCAATCTTTCCCCATCCACCAACCGCAACACCTTAACAAGTGGCTCAATAATTTTCAAAACCTCTGCTACTTTTTTCCAAAATGAGCTTTCCAAGATTTTCTTCTTGATGTCTTTTCCATCTGTTCTACGGGCCCATTTACTTGAACTCCTTTCATCACTTGAAACCATTTGTTCCAATTTTTGTCTTTGAGTGAGGAGAGATTGCAACGTGAGGAAATGAGTTGCAAATCTAGTGATGGCAGGCCTAACAAGTTCCCTACCATGTGTGTGTTTCCTCGTCAAGCTCAATACCCATGAGTGGTTGTAGATGTATCTTGTGATTCTTTTGGCGTGCTCTACAGTGTGCTTGATCCAATCTGTTTGCATATGTCCTCAAGCATGAGGTCTATGCAATGTGCCGCACATGGGGTCCAAAATATTGTTGTGTACTTTTCCTCTAACATCTTACCAGTAAGAACATAGTTAGCGGCATTATCCGTGATGACTTGCACAACATTAGCTACCCCCACATCCTCAACAACCTCAACAAAAAGATGAAATAACAGATTTGCATCTTTCACCTTATTAGATGCATCATATGATCTCAAACACAAGGTTCCCTATGGGCAAGAGACAAGGAAGTTTATGATGGTTCGATTCTTTGCATCGGTCCATCCATCTGACATGATAGTGCATCCTGTTATGGCCCATGATTCTTTGAACTCCTTGAAGTATTCACCCAAGGATTTGATCTCTTTCTGCAAAAGAGATCCTCTCAAGTCATGCATACTAGGGCCTTTAAAACCCTTACTAACAGCAACAACAGAATCCCACATAGGTTGGAAATATGGTGAACGGGCAGCATTGAAGGGGATATCTACAAGGGGATATCTACATCATACCACCATCTAGCTATGTACTCATGAGCAGTTACTTTGTATTGATTTTTCCAATGGGCATCTATGGTGGGTTGAATTGGCCGAGAAGCAGCAACATTGTCAAAGGTGTTTTGAGGTGAGAAATAACTTTGGATATTACTCCCTTTTTTGGACACATTTGTTTATAAGGGAGGAACATACTAAAAGGTATCCCTGAAATTGGGAGAAGGTATGGATGAGAGTTAAAAATCTGAGATAAACTCAGTCCAAACACTTTGTAGAACTCTGATATCAATCTTCAACATTCATAAAACCAAACACATATCACATGCAGTAAATTTCATGTATCTGTAAGCTGATAGACTGTAACTAAGTAAACTTTGCAGCAGAAAAATTAACTAAAAATCAGCTGACTGTAAAACACATTTAAGACACAGTATTTTGGTCAAATTTGACCCTGGAAAAACCCCCTCAACCCCTGGGGGAAAACCAGCATGCAAGAGAAATTTTATTGAGCTTCAGAAAAAAAAATCAGACATCAATTTACAGTCAAAATATAACTTATCTCGACCAACGCAAATAACCCAACAGGCTGCCTTGATTTCTGTGCATGAACTGTCTCGATTTCTGTGCTATTTTCTTCTCAAAAATTGCCGAAATAACAGTCTATATCAGTCCTCGATTTCTGCCCAACATGCCCTCAATTTTTGTGCCAGAACAGTCACAAAATCGTACTGTACGGACTGCATTAAATGCAGTCGTATGGCCCTCGAAAAATGTGCCCAAAACTCAACCTGTACCTTGGGAAATGTGCCAGATTTCTTCCTCGAAATCTGTGCCTGATTTTTCTGGAAAAACGTGCCCAAACTGTCCTGGAAAACCGTGCTGAAACCGTACTGTATAGCTGCAATAAATGAGGCCGTACTTCACCTCAATTTCTGTGCACAATAAATGTTGGTCGTACCTTCACCTAGAAACTCGAGCCAGCAGTTAAAGATCTAGGTTTTCGTGCCACTGAAAATCACTCTCAGCTCAGTCTGGGGATTCGTGCCCACACTCAGTCTCTTCAGCAATCTCTTGCAAAATGTGCTTCTCACACTTCTCTCCAAGCTCCTCTCTTGGAAATCGAGCCACTCCAAGAATTCTCTCTAGAATAATGTGCCCAAATGAAGTCTCAGCACTTTTATTTACCCTATTAGGGTTATTCTCATGACTTTTCACCTTCAATGGACGAGATTAGATCTTGGCCAAGAGATCTATGGCTGGGATCTAATCTTTCACTCACTTAAATCTCCTAAGTGAACTTTAAACCAAATTTTTCTTTTGAAAAGTCATATTACCCTAAATATTTAAAAGTACACTTTATGACTTAAAGTCACTTTAAAAACATAATAAAGTGAAACTCACTTTTAAATCATAAAGTCACATCAAAAAGGTACTTTAATTAAAAAAACATATTACTAAAGTCACTTTAAGAATATAAATGAGACTCCAAGTTAATGACCCCTGCACCTAGGCACCTGATGCAGGAGTGCCACCGAGCTATCAAATTCTAACAATGAGGAGCCTTCATATTTAGAATGAGGGGCAGATCTCATCATTTCTGCAAGATGCCTCTTCTTCCCTATTTTTGCGCCTCTCTCTTTTTGGTTAGTCTTCTCCACTTCATACTGTTCAAATTGTTGTTGCAACTCCAACCTTATCTCTCCAATCACCTCTGAATCAGCTTCACATGGGGCAACATTACCTCTAATGGAAGCCAAGTGTTGTTTGAGCCTATGAATGCCTCCCCCCTTGATCCATTTTTTGCAATATTTGCAATATATCTTCCCTTCAACCACATTAGCATGGGTCCATGCTGGATCTTTTAATTTCAGAGGCATTTTGAAATGTAAATGGACAATTCACTGTCAACTGTTCAAAAAAAAATTAAAAACATTTACATACTATACAAAAAAAATTACATTAATAGCATTAATTTACAGTAATTTACATTAAAATATATAATTTACAGTAATTTACAATACTCTAAATTACATGCAATTTACAGTATTGTAAATTACTTGTAATTTAAAAAAAATTAAAAAAAATTATATACCTGACTCCTGAGTTGAAGTTTCAAGTTCCAACGTTGGCGGCACTAGGCAGCAGACTCCACAGCCACTCTACGAGTCCACTCTCCAAATTTCTGCACCCTCCACCGGGCACCCACAGTCACGAGTCATCGACAGCTTGGGAAGCTTGGGCTAGTCGTGCAAAGTGAACATTGGTCGCGGCTCCAACTCCAAACTCCAGCTCCAAAGTTCCAAACAGTAAAAAAAAAAACCGTCGGTAATGAGTTATGGTAGTTGGTTAGGGGTTAGGTTAGGAGTGGCTCGGGTTAGGTTAGATTTTAGGTTAGTTTAATAAAAAACATTAATTTAAAAAAAAAATCAACTCGAGTCTGACTCCCTGAGTTGGCCGGTTCGGTACCGAACCGGCCACCTGACCCGAGTTAAAGGCCGAGCCGATCCCGAACCAGCCACCCGACCCGAGTTAAAGGCCAAGCCGATCCCGAACCGGCCACCCGACCCGAGTTAAAGGCCGAGTCGAATCGGCTCGAGGTCAACTCGGGTGACTTGAATCAGACCGAGTTTTAAAACATTGGGTGGGACCTATGCTCCTGGTTCAAATGAAGGCTCTTCATCTATCCCTTCTACCGATCTTAGGGATCCTTTTCAGTATGTTGCACCCTCTGGGACTACACAAGATAAGGGTAGCATTCAAAGCTATTTTACATCCTCTGCTAGTGCCAACTTCTCAGTTGCCTCCAACACAAGTTCAGTCCACCTTAGATGACCACTAGAAGAAGAAATACAAAGAAGTTGCCTATAAGTACATAGCTAGATGGTGGTATGATGTTGATCTCCCCTTCAATGTTGCTCGCTCTTCTTATTACCAACCTATGTGGGATGTTGTTATAGCTGTTGGTAAAAGCTTAAAAGGCCCTAGTATGCATGACTTGAGGGGATCTCTTTTGCAAAAAGAGATAGTGTCCATAGATAAATCAAACAGTCATGGGTCAGAACAGGATGCACTATCATGCCAGATGGATGGACCGATCAGAAGGGTCGTACCCTCATAAACTTTCTTGTCTCTTGCCCACGAGGAACCATGTTTTTGAGATCATGTGATGCATCTGATTAGGTGAAAGATGCAAATATATTATTTCGTCTTTTAAATGAAGTTGTTGAGGAGGTGGGGGCAACTAATGTTGTACAAATCATCACAGATAATGCCTCTAACTATGTTCTTTCTGGTGAGATGTTAGAGGAAAAACATAAAACCATATTATGGACTCCATGTGCGACACATTGCATAGACCTCATGCTTGAGGACATATGCAAACAAGATTGGATCAAGGACACTATAGAGCATGCCAAAAGCATCACCAAATACATCTACAACCACAGTTGGGTATTGAGCTTGATGAGGAGACACACACAAGGCAAGGTGCTTGTTAGGCTTGCAATTACTAAATTTGCAACTCACTTCCTCACGTTGCAATCTCTCCTTTCCCAAGCACAGAACTTGGAGAAAATGTTTTCAAGTGATGAATGGAATCCATCCCAATGGGCCCACAAACAAGATGGAAAAGACACCAAGAAAATGATTAAAAGCTCTCATTTTGGAAAAGAGCAGCAGAGGTTGTGGCAATTACTGAGCCACTTGTTAAGGTGTTGCGGTTGGTTGATGGAGAAAAATTGGCCATGGGCTACATTTATGAAGCTATGGATCAAGCAAAGGAGCAGATAAAGGCAGCATACAAAGATAGAGTGGCCAAGTATGGGCCTATTTGGGAGATCATTAATAGGAGATGGAACAATCAACTCCATCACCCTATACATGCAACTGGGTATTTTATGAACCCAAGGTATCACTATAGAGATCATATTGATCAAAATCCGACTGGGGAGGTAGCAGATGGATTGTATTCTTGCCTTGAGCGCATGGTCCCAAATGAGGCAGACCAATTGGAGATACATCGACAGATCAACTCTTTCAGTGCCGCCACAGGTACCTTTGGCAAACATGTGGCTAAGATTTCAAGAGAGGTGGACCAACCAGGTAAGCATTTCCATTGTTTGATTGACTTATGTTTTTAAACAGCAAATCTTAAATTGAAAATAGTAAATATTGCAATTCTTAGCCAAATTCACAATCTAATTTGTTGAATTAACTACCTTGACTCTTCACATTTGCAGCACAATGGTGGAAGGCATTTGGTAACCATACTAGACTATTGCAAAAGTTTGCAATTTGGTACCTGAGTCAAACTTGCAGCTCTTTTGGGTGTGAGCGCAATTGGTCTTTGTTTGAGCGGATTCATACAAAAAAGAGAAACCGTTTAGCGCTGAAACGGTTAAACGATCTAGTCTTCGTGCAGTACAACCTCCGATTCAAGCGCAACCAATTGATGAACAAAAGACCTAATACGGATCCCATTGTGTTGGATGATATAGATCCAACCTCAAATTGTGTAGTGGAGACCCAAGCGCCAAAGTTTAATGATGACCTAGATGTTGAGCTGGAGGACTTGTTGGAGGTTCTGTTGGATGCAAATCCTCTATTGCCGATGCCATCAGTTCATACAGGTGTAGATCCTAAGATAGCAGTGCCAAGCATGGCGGGCACTAGTCGACCAGGACCTCGTACTTATAGTCGTCGACGACATCGGCATTCAGCTAGTACTACTACTTCATTAGCAGATGACTTTGATCCTGAGGAGCGCGAGCCCGAGCCAGATCATGATGCCTTTTCTAGCCCTTCTGGTTCTTCTTCTAGTTCTAGCTCTAGTTCTAGCAATGGTGCAGTTGGTGCTGAGTTTCATGAAGATCATTGATGATGTATTATGTAGTTGACTATGTAGCATGTTTTTTGGACTCTACAGGCCATATAGCCTTTACTATATAGGGCCTAGGCCTCATGGATTATGTATTTTGTTCTAGTTCCAGTATCCTAGATATGTATTGCACAGAGTCCAAACTACAGTACACTTTGTGCCATTTTGATATATTGACTCTTATATGGTATATACATGAGCAGATTTTGGATATTTTTTCTTGAATGCCTTGGAATCATGGATTATGATCTTGAAAATGTTGTTTTTCTTTAAAATTTAAATATTTTATGTATTTTTTAGCAAAACGATTCATTAAATTCAAATCAATCGATTTATGACCGATTCATTACCGATTATGATTCCGATTCCAAGTTGACCCTCGACCGATTCCGAGTCTGATTCCGATTTTTAAAACTATGGTTTCAAATAGGTATTCCAAGTAAAAAAAAATCTCAATTTAAATTAATAGCTAGCATCATGTACAGAAATAGAGGACAGCATCATGAGGTGTGTGAACTCTTCGATGACATAGTTGATGGTTGAAGAAGCTCATTTGAGGCATCATGTGGACATTTCTATGCTCCTTTGACGTAAAAAAGGCTTCTATGTTTTAAAGTATATAGCATTGGAAGGAGAGTGCATATGGGTGCAAGTGCCAATTCCATGGGATCATCTATTCTGCATGTCAAACAGCCATTATAGATAGATGGATACATATGCATGTCTGTTTGCACTAGCATTTGCATGTGAATTTGTGCATATGTACATGACTATATGTATCTATCCACACAAATCGTACAGTTAGTACATAGGACAATCTAGCTGGATATTTAACAGATCGTAAAAGATGGAAGTGTTCCTCTCAAGGACCTGGGAGATATTTATGTTTTTCTAAAGTGATGCCATTATCAACTGTTAACATTTAAGATTCAAAAATCTAAATATTTAGCTCTTGCGACAAACAGGCAAGATGAAACTCTGTGAAGCATGTGGCACATGATCACAGACACTCTCAGTGATTGATGCAGACCACCTAGCATCTCTTGTTGTCCATTGCAAATTCTAGTTGTATATCAAGTACTGTATACTTTTGTAGACTTTTTCTTCAAAAGTGGAAGTGAATATCCACTAATTTAATATCATTTTTGTAGTTTAATTGATTATAACGTCATAGTAAGTAAAAAGGACAATAACCATCATGTATAATGTGATGCTCTAAACAAAATGATAGGGTTGCAACTTTTGACAGGTACTGTTGTAATATGGCAGCACTCTTATGTGAAAAGATGATTAAGAACCCCTCCCCTCCAACTAATCTCCTATACTAGTAACATCATGTATCATAAGAGAATCTTAATCTAACTATAGCAGACATACCATTTATGAGAATATATCATACAACCATCAGCATTGAAATGTTCAGAAGTAACCATTCACCTGTCCGTAAAATAAAAAGCTTCCTCAACTCCATCACCATGGTGGACATCAATGTCAATATAGAGAACTCTGGCGTGATGTTTAAGCAACTCCAAAATCCCCAGCACCAAGTCATTAATATAACAGAAACCTGATGCCTCACACTTTTTAGCATGGTGAAGGCCACCAGACCAATTTATTGCAATGTCACAACTTTGGTTGTTCAGTCTGTGAGCAGCATCTGCTTATGAATCAAAGGATAACATTCCTATTAGGTCTCCTAACATGAATTAAGACTAGATAAAGCATATTCTGCCAACAAAGGTTGCAAGTACCTATAGTGCCACCGGCATAAATCTGACAAAACTCAAAGAGGTTCTCAAATACAGGACAATCTTCTCCCATATTATCTACAAAAACAAACAACACAACAGTAAGGATAATACAGGTCTTGTAGTAAAACCAGAAAACAGCAAAATATATTGACTGAATTGAAAAAATGAGTTATGCATCTCAAAAACTATAAAACATTACAATCACTTGATATAGACCAGACAATGGGCACATTTAACCTCCTCTAAAACTCTCAACAATAGCAATATCAATCCATTGAAAATCTTGGTCTAGATTTTATCATCCCTATATTCATCAGGCAAAAAATGCACAGCTTCTATAGTTAAGTCTTTAAGACAATATGATAGTTTATGGAAGAAAAAAATCCCTAATCCATAAGCCTACCCCAAGATTATAGGTTTCATGCATTCAGATATACCCTAATCATAATGCAACCAAACCTGCCCTTTTTAAATGCATATAATATTATAAAACAATCTTCTGAAGAAATATTCTATGGCCATTTATATTATCTAAAAGGAACAGGCCTTACATCTTATTAGCTCCTTGGTGAACATGTGCTGGGTATCAGGTGTTATTCGATGCAAGAACTCCACATAGTCTGCTGAATGAAACTGAGCAAGTTCCACTGGGTATGCTTTGTGTGGTCGCTACAGACAAAAAACAAGAAAAAACTAACATGAATATAGACTAAAATTAAGTACAGCAAAAAAAAATACTTGACAAAGATAAATTAAAATGGCATATTAGAAGGTCGAAACACACATAGATCTCCATCTTCTTGTGAAGCTCATAGGAAAGCACTAGATGGTGTGTCATGCACAATCGATGTGGCTTCATAGGATGATTTGGACCAAAGTAGACACTTCCCACATCCCCTGCGTTATTGAATAAAGCACATTAGCATTTGCTACTAAGATTCTATATGGATGAGAGGAAACTGGCATGCACAAAACGAATAAAACCATTTCAAGTCCAAACAGTATAAATAGACATAGGTATTGTCCCCTGTCCAGTCATGTACACAAAAGAAAATGACCCAGGTTTCTCTTACAAATAAGGAAAAAATAGAAGTTACAGTGACCTATGTAACAGCTCGAAGTAGCAGGTGAGATTAAAGCCCAAAAGAAATAATAACCCAACCACGACTTAGAGGTGTTACCCATTGTCGCCTCTGTAACTACCTCTCTACAATTTAGGTTGGCTTTTCTCCAACTCAAGGGAGGCTTCCCTAGCATAGTATTTCTGGGCTATGGCAATGGGGGATTAAGGGGATTTGAAGAGATAGCTTAGCAAAACAGTTTTGTTGTTATAGTATAGGAAATCAAAGGGAGTGATGGGAGGACCATGAAGACTAGTGCATTGGTGCCAATACAACAGGGCAAATGGAGTCAAGGAAGTCTAGTCTAGGAAAGGGGCGAGTTCATGAAGAGCTATAGAAATCAGGGCTGCATTCAAATACCACAAATAAACCCTAACATGATGAAAAATGAATGTAGGAATTCACTAGGAGGACCCAAGAACGGTGCCACATCAAAACATCACAAACTAGGGGGTGACTTATACAAAGAAGTTTTACAAGCAATAACTCTATAAAAATGATAGGAGCAATGTAATATAATCGTGCATAAGACATCAAAAGGAAATAGAGGAAGCAATTCTCAAATAAACCCCTTCCAATTAGGCAAGTTACTTTTCAATTGGTCTTGATTAACAAATCCTAGTTATTCAACAATCCATTACCAACATTTAGAGCTAGGAACAAGGATGCCACAATTTGAATGGAGAAAAAACCCTTACACTTCAAGTTGCACCATGAAAAATATGTCCATTAAGCTCCAAAGAGAGATAACTCTCAAAATCTAACACATATGAGGGACAGAGCAAATCTTTATATAGCTTTAAGCTCAACTTCTTCCTACAATAAAATATGAATAAACTAGGCTAAAACCCTAGATCTAGCCTAGGAAGGAATAAACAATGAATATCCTCCAATAAATCCTAACAAACTCTAACTACATCCATGAAATATGCATCGAGTAAGGCGATCAAAGACTCAACGCCACAATTACAATATCCAAGAGAGAAAAAAGGCCCAAGAAGGAGGACGCCTCCATGAAACAAGTGTGAATGATGACAAATAGGAACAAAAAATAGCCTCCAAAGGTAGCACTCCAAAGAGAGTGTCCACAAGGATGAATGGAAATGGACAAACCCTAGACTTAGGGTCTGACCAACCCTAAGTCCTTTCCAAATCCCATAGTGGCCTCCAACAACCATTGAAAGGTGGAACGCTAACTTCAAATAAGGGCTCAAACCAGGGCAAAGTTGGATGCTCTCGATACAAGACATGATTTAAGTCCTCCAATGGTGAGCGCCCTCTAAGAGAAACCTCAAAAAGTGAGCCAAGGGTCGTCCATAGATGGATGCTCCAAGGGGAAAAAAAGGTCCTCGAAACATAGAATGCTACTCCAATAAGGCATGAAATGAATGTGAACCAAGTCAAACGATGTCCCAAATGGACAAGCATAGGCCTCCAAGTGAAATGGCTCCATCAAAATAAGGGATAAAGGCTTCTCCAAGTGGACGCTATCTTATGTGGACATTCCCTCAATCAAAGGAGGGCATTTTTAACCAACTTAACTGCCTTATGATGGCTTGTGCCCACTCTTCAAGGAAACATACTTCATTTACAAGACATCAAATGATGAAGTGCCCCTTTGACTGTGCCTATTTACATCTTCATGCTGCTGTTATACAAATGTTGCATCCTCAAACTGTGTTTCAATCATGTGAAGCAGCTGTACCCCGCTGGCGGATCTCCGGATGAGCTAATTGCATCCTTTTTTGATCATTTTAAACTCTGGAAAGTGCCCCTTGAAACATGCTAATGCTTGACAGATTTGGATTGCTCTCAAGACAGTCTTAAATGCTGTATTTTTCAGAAGCGTTTGATATTATAGGCTTTTCTTAGTGTCATGAGCAGCTTCGCATGCTTCAGAGTGTCACCTACAGGCATGGATGGCTTGAAACTGCAGCAAAAAATTTGTTCTGGTAATGGTACCGTTCATAGTTCTGGTAATGGTAATGGTACTGTTTATAGTACTGTAATGCTACAGAAATTCCAAACATTTCCCGTCATTTCAATATATGGCTGCCTGAATAATGCAATGGAGGTCTCGACTCTCTACTGAATAAATGCATGCTCATGCAAGTACATCCTCCAAGAAAACAAAGGTGAAGGATGTCCTGGGGCTGCAACTTTCAGATCTGTCCATGATCTAAGAGAAATCTTTCAGATCTGTTCATGATCTAAGAGAAATGATGTGTTTGCTATTGCATATACTGCTTGCACCAATTTCTTGGGAAGCAAGACCAACCTCCATGTTGGAGGACGGATGACAATGTCAAAACTGCCAAACCAAATTCATGATAATAACTAACCTCTACTGCAAATCTGCTTGAACATGAATTTCCAGATTTACATAAAGACAAGATCCCACAGATTTAATGAGCTGGATATAAGTCAGGTCTGGGAAAAGGATGCTGCTGTTACAGGCAGCTCAACAATCCTTAAATCTTTGACCTCATCATAAATCTGCCCATCTGTTAGCAATAAACTAGGGTTCCTTTCAACTGAATCATACTCATGCAGAAAAAACACCCTCAAAAGAGCCATCGATTGACCATGAAAGGTCATCCATATCAACAAATAGAAGTACTAGCTAATGATGCTAACCAAGGAAATTAAGGCAAGAGCGCTCCATAAGAAAGTGATGGCAACCATGTTAGGAACAAGAGCTCTCTAGAAGAAAAACATCACAAGGCATCCTTAAGCATGAAGATCATCCAATAAGCAAGAGAGCTAGGGAAATAAAAGGCTCCATATGTCACCATATCATCCACACAATCCATCCAGGAGACAAGGGTGCTCCATGGGATACGCATCATGCATCCTTCATAAGCGTGATAGACACTCAAAATACTGGAGCGCTCATGAGGAAAGATGATCAATGTGCCAGGTATGAATGAAGTACAACATCAAACCCTCTCCACAATAACCACACATCATGAAAAAACAAAATCCCAAAATAGCTACAACCACATCATGAAGATCCGTATGCTAGGGCACCATCACGTCACATGATCATATCATGAAGCAAAAAACTGTAGCACAAAAAACCCAAGGCAAAAATCACCTCCATCAAAATGTATGCTAGGGCACATCACGTCACATGATCATATCATGAAGCAAAAAAGTTAAAAACTGTAGCAAAAAATACCCAAGGCAAAAATCACCTCCATCAAAATGTCACCCCACTGAAAATGTGATAAAAATCACATGTGGACACCCATGCACAATGGGGGGTAACAAGCTACATCAATAGAACCATCAGGTGAAGCTTAGTTACTTTTAGTCTTGACTTGTCTAGATCAGCTATTCTTGGCTTTTCTGTCAGTCATTTAACTTGACAAACTCTAGGATTTGATGGAAGAAATTTTGTCCAAATATCCCAAGGAAATCAAAACAGTAATAAATATTAGCATTAAAAAGGTATGTAATGGAACTATGTTTATTTTGTATGATAGATTTAAGAAAGAAGCTCTTGGTAGTATCCCCATCGCAGACCTTTGAAAGATTGATTAAAAGGAAACTCTGTTGTCCAAAATGCTAAGTAGAAAGGGAAAACCTGTTCTTGAGAGAGAGAATTTTAATTTCTTTATAAAATTAAAGTACTGCAAAAACAGAGATAAACTTATTGCCACCACAGTGCTCAGCAAAATTGACTGAATTCTGAAATTTTTTTAGTCTGAAATTTCTGCCAACAAGCTGCCCCGAAAACCGTACCAGAACTGATTGTACAGACTGTCTCGATTTTCGTGCACATTGTTGTACAGTGCAACCTGTACAGACCTCGATTTCTGTGCTCCCTGCTATGTACAGAATCACCTTTATTCCGTGCCCAGAAACTGTACTGACTGCCTTGAAATTCGTGCCAACTGCTGTACATAGCTGTCTTGAAATTCACGCCCAGAACTGTCTCAAAATTCATGCCACTGCTGTACCGGACAGCAATAAATGTTGGTGTATGGACCTCGATTTTAGTGCCCAAAAAATGCTTCAAGATTCGTGATATACAGAAATGCCTTTAATGTTGTTGTACGGTCATTAGGAATCATGCCCATTGCTGCTCTCTCCCAGTCTGCGATTTTTCTCCTTCTCAGCTCTCCAACTCTCATATAAAAAAAAAGAATGAGTCGCTCATGTTCCTTTGCCTTTTTTGTGTCTAATGAGGAAGCTGAACGGTCATCTAATCCAAGGGCCCACAATGGCTTAGATCAATGGATGAGAAATAATGTGCACTTTATTTCTCTCCAAAATTAATTTCACTCAACTTAAATTTTTTCCAAAAGTCACTTTAATCACTAAAGTGAAAATTAAAACTCATCTCAAGTCATTAATTGCAAGGGTCGTGTTATTTTCACTTTTTTAAGTTTCTTAGGCAAAAATCACAAGGGGAACATTTTCCTAGGTACAAATGTCAACAGAGAGGTTCTTTCTGTAGACAAAAAAGGTAGACAGCTTAATCTAAGATTTGTAAATCTGATGTACAATCTTATGGGAATGGCCCACTATAATACATATATTAAAAAAATCGTGTCCACCAAAAAAGTCATCTGTGGTATTTGTTAAAAATGACATTACTCAGAATTCTGTCCACCTAACAGCCACTGAGATTAATGTCAAACACTCCACAAAATTCTGATATTTAACCTCAACAGCAATCAATAATCACACACCATTATCAAGCATTAAAAAAGACATGCTATAGGTAAATATACTAATCATGAAGTACATTTTGCAGTGGCATAAAGCACATTAGCAGCAGACTGCAAAATATTTGAACACAATAATTTTGGTCAAACACAGACCTGGAAAAAACCCACACTTCGGGGAAAACCAGTAAGAGAGTTCTTTATTGAGCTATTAGGTAAAAATCTGAGTTACAGCAGCACTAACAAACTGTACTTATGACTATCCACTGAATTAATTACTTATCTCAAGTAATTAAAACAAGGGTCAAATTACTTGTCTCGTTTCAGTGACCTAGGCACAAAGTAACTAGAGAAACACTTCCTTGGTACAAAATTCAACACTCCCTCTTACTGAGGAAGGTGTTCACCATTACCTCCAGCTTATCCCTATAGAAGACAAACTGCTACTTGACCACAGCTGGAAGTCTGCTCATGTGCTTCTCACAGAATGTACAAATGCCCACCCTCTCTAAGTTCCTCTCTAATAAGGTCATTTAATGCCCCTTCATGTTGGGCATCATTGCATGAAGGACATCATGAGCTGCAACACTCGCCACTTCCGCTTTGCGCAGGAAGTCCTTCTCGCTGGTCCTCCACCAGAATCACACTCCTGTCTCACGCTGTCGGCTGTAGAAGCTCCCTCTCTCTGGAAGTTGTCCCTCTACAGATCTTGTACTATACACTAGTGCCACATGATGAGAAATCTCACCTCGCTCATCTATCAGTGATAAGTCATACCAGTTGATCTTCTTGCCAGCATTGGAAGATATAGCCTCTCGCGTACTCCCCTGAATCGAAGAGTGAATACTCGGTACCACTTCAATATCCAAGGCAACTTGCTCTCCCCTCTGAACTGAGGACGGACTACTCAGCGCCACATCAATCCTTGGAGTTTCTCTCTCTGTCTATCTCAAACTCTAATCTTGCCATTCCCCCAGATCCTCCAACTGTAGGTTGGCCACGCACTACATGCTCATCATCTATATGATGACCTATCAACACAGGATCAATCGGATCCACTCCCACTGGGAAAATGAATATGTGTTCACTCTTGAACACCACTGCATACCATGCACCTTCCAAGGCTAGGAAAATGAATATGTGATCTCGCACTCTCAACTATCCACTTCCCTGCATCCATAGGTCTACTATTGACGCAACTTGAAACAACTATGACAAGAGAGAATTATTTCTCTAACTTTGCAGCGTATCTCTCTATCTCAGTTGTAGGTGCAACTTGTTCCTCCTTCTCCTTGCCCCTCTTCTTATTAGGACATTGACCAACATAATGGCCAAACACATTGCATGCATAACACCTGACTCTACTCAGGTCCTTCTTTTGCTCACTGAACAAAGAAAGTCTCCCTCTAAAGTCTAAAATCTCTGCTCAGAAAAGCTAGGCAGCTGAATCTGATATTTGTAAATCTGATGTACAATCTTATGGGAATGGCCCACTATACTCCATATATTAAAAAAAGATCTTGTCTACCAAAAAAGTCATCTGAGATGTTTACTTTAATTAATGAGCACTTGCATCTAACTAAAAGACACCGTGTTAATTAAAAGGTGACTTTCCCTTAACACTGGCAAAACTTGGGCTTTATGTTGGCAAGAAAGAGTTTCCTTCTGTGAGACAGCATTGTGGTGTTAACTAAGCTGCATGCACATCCAGCAGGGATGCTTCTCAAGAGTACTATAAGAGATACATAAAAACCACCTTGTTTACTTCATTCATCATTTTCTCTAATCACCTTCCATGCATGAGCAACTGCTGTGCTATTTGTTGGGGTTTAAAGACGACTAAAGACAGAAAGCCCCTTATTTACTCTAGTGTACTCTGTTTCTGACTGATTTCCAGCATTCCTTCTACATTTCTTGATGAGGAAAACAACCTCCTTCCCTGTTGCAGTAAACGTCATTTCTGTCTGAATTTTGGTGAGATTTCATACACTTTGCCAGGATACTGGGGAGATTTCAGACTTACAATGTCATGGGCTCCAATTGTAAAGAAGTGATTTGGACCAGAGAACTACTCAACTGATTTTTACTGCATTTCAGCCTTAGTTCTTTCCTCTTTGGGACTGATTTGATTTACCTGACCTTTGACATTATGTATGGCTGAAATGATCTAATTCTGGTTTATTATTACATCCTGTCCTAGTGAATTTATGGTTGTATTAATGATGATGGTTAATGTGGCATATTCTTATCGGCCCATTTAATAATGTACATGTGGTGATTTTGATTATTGCATAAATCTTTATATCATCATAAGCCATAAAACATTATGCCCTAGCATGAAATATTAAATTGCACCAAGTTTTATACATGGTATAGTCATAGTAAAAATTAAAAAATCCATGCTGATCACACTGACACATAGTTAGTGGAAAATAGCAGCTAATAAGTAATGTGTAGGATCATTCCCTTGTTTGGCCAAGCTTCCAGGGAAGGAAATTGGGGAGACAAGTTTCGAGGACGGTTGGAGACACCCGTGACCCCACCAATTTTATGGAATAACATAGGGGGCGACCATGGATAGGACATGCAAGACCCCCTAAATATAGAATAAATATCAAAAATACAGTGATTTTATTATAATGACTAATCACAAATAAGCACAATGCATGATCCAATTACACATTTCTGGAGGGGGGTGGGGGTGGCGGTGGGGGTAGGGAGCGGCAGAAAAGCTTCACTTGACTGCTAACAATATGTGCATTGCTTTTATTCAAAAAACATGTGCCACGCATGCAGCCACCACAAGCACTAATGATGACTTTTTACCAAAACACCCCTTAGATATAGCAACCAAACACCAAAGTAGCATAAACACAAGGCCCAAAGCCCAAGCATAAACACACATAATCAAGCAGCAGCAGGTAATGGTCCAGCATCTGGATTACGGTGGGGGCTTATCTCTGGCATAGGCTGGTCCTGTGTCCTTTGACTATTAATATATGCATCACTTTTATACAAAAAAATCAGGCCATTCATGCAGCAGCCCCAAGCACTAACAATGTCTTTTTGCCAAAATACCCTTTAAATATAGCAACCACACACCAAAGTAGCATAAACATGAATTTAATAAACACAAGGCCCAAAACCCAAGCATAAACACACAATCAAGTAGCAGCAGGCAATAGCCCAGCATCTGGTGGAGGCTCATCTCTGTCATTCAGGGTTGGTCGTGCTGCAGGAAATTAGATCCTGGCCGTCATTGCTGGGCTCAGGGGGGCTTGGTTGTCTCAGAGATGACCAAAGCCAGCATCAAAAATTTGTCATTTTTCTGAACAGGGGGAAGAGGCTGTTATATTTTCATGACATGGTAACCAGATCTGCACTCCTAACAAAACTAAACCGTCATCTAGGAATCTGATTAGTGATTAAGCCATCAAAAAAGAAGGTAAGGAATACTAGATCTGCAAACACATAAGTCTGAAAGTATAAAGTACAAACAGCAAACAAAAGACTGCAGCTTTCAATCACATATGTAGTCTATTAACTGGAAGGAGAAATTACAGTGTAATAGCTCAAAACTGTATCTGTCACACTAACAGAGGGGAACACCCTGCCTTCTCTTACAGACTACGAAAGGTTAAGGTTGACGATATAAATCAACCATCCCTGTGGTGTGCCCAGGTTAGAGAGGAAACCCTAATCTCTAGCTAGAATAAAGCACCCAAGCTTCTTAGAATAGAGTGCCTAGTCTAAATCTGGAATCTCCCTAACTAGTGCGCTTTTCCTAAGTTTAGAGCAGAAACTCTTAAAGCTAAAGATAATGCCTAAACTAGAACTGAAAGGTATCCTAAATATGAAGTTATAGTGCCTTCATAAACTAATAAAGCACCTCTAAAGATGGTAAAAGCTAAAGGTGGCACATGCATGCACCTCACACACAGGGTGCCATCTATAACTTGTGTTGCACCTTAGTGATGCACCTATACTGCTGCACCTTCATCCCACTACCATCTCTGCTGCTATATGGATCTGCTGAGTGCACTCCCTATAGAAGGGTCTGCTCATAACTGCTGGAAGGAGAACATATTCAGAGCAACAGCAATAGGTAAAACTAACACACCCTTTTTGCAAGGAAAGTGTTCTCCACCAAATCAAGTTGCTCCCTCTTCATCTTGATCCTCCAAAACATTCAAGGTGTGCTTCCCTTGTTCAAGGAAGACTTCATCAGTGACTGCATGCTTGGTCCTTGGAATCAATCACTGATCCACAGTAGGTTTTGGAACTGTCTCCCAAACATCATACTCGGCACTTTCATGCAAACTGGTTTCAGATTGTTTTTTCTGGGTTAGTTTGTGCATGAGTTTCTTCTATTTTGAGGAAGTGATAAGCACTGCATGACAGAGGTTGACTAGCATGTTTTTATGGAAGATGACATCTCTTATTTCAGCACTCTTGAACATCGTCACTGAAGATTGATTTAGGTGATTCTATATGAGCTATTCTCAGCTCATATGCCAAAAGAAACAGAATGCAGAAAATCATTTCAATGACAATATTCCAATGCTATGACTGTCTTTGACCGAGCTGTTATGAGATTCCTCATGTGAACAAAGACTTTGAGAATGCCTAACAATCCTTGACTGGGGGATTAAAATATTCCTCTAAGACAAATTCGAAGGTATGTTTAATCGTCTGTGAATTTGTGACGAGGCTGCTGTTGTTGCTGTTAATGTCTGCAGACATGAAGTCCTAGGGTTTGATTGATCGGCTATCAGTAAATCGGATTTCCGAAGCTCTATGGCCCACAGGCATTCCTATTCATCCAAAGAGCCGAAGAATTGAATAACTGTGAAAAAACAAGATACTTTTATCCAAGATGTGGAAATCCCTAGTGGTTTGGATTTTAGCGCATTGAGATTCTTTGTAACTGAGAATAGGCAGCTGCTGCTCCAAAGGCAGAGGTGAATCTGTTGCAGATGTGTAATCCCCTGCAATGGATCAAGAGTATTTTGGGCTGAAATTTGTAAGAAAATTGAGAACATCCCATACGTTTGAGGGAAATTGCCAAAGAAGTTGATGGTTATGTTTCACAGAATGCAATAGAACTTGAAACCCCACAAACCCTCGTGAGATTCTTGTAGTGACCAAGATCACATGATCGAATATCTATTGTGGCTTGTGTGCTCTGTAGGTGTTGAGAGACTAACAGTTTCTTATGTGTTTCTTGCACGACTTGTGGGTTCCCTCTATTCTCCTTTTGATACTCGTACTGTATCTAAGATACTTCAACGTTGAGAGACAAGTCCTTGTGTTCATGTGGTCTGGAAAAAGGAATAGCCCTCCTCCCCCTTCCCCTCACTCGTCGAGGTCTACAAAGGCGATACAAGCCAAGTTGAATGAAGAACGCCTTCATTGGACCAGGGAACTTAACCTTAGAGTACGTGGGCTCCACCATGTCCTTGACAAACCCCCTAAAAATAGACAACTCCTTCCTTCATAACAAATTGGATATTAAGGACATCAGTATCAAACGTGCTTGGATGGGCGCAACTCCACACTTTTCATTTAGTTTAGGTTAGCATGTGACCAGCTCCGGGCTCTTAGAGCCAAGCAAAGGTTGTTCTCCCTCCCCAACAGGATATTCCTAGATGTGGAGCTCACTAGGTCCCAAGTTACAGAGCTGAAATGTGCCACAGAGCTAGTAGAGACAACACAACGAGAAAGGAAATGGGAAATCATTAGAGATCTTCAGACCAATATTCGAGACTCCCCTCCCCCTAGGTACTCATGGCCTTGGATCTCTTTATGACTAGCATGTTGGAAGAGGTGACAAGGCTCGAGTATCTCAATAGTGTTGGAACAACAATGGATCATTCTAGTCATCATAAGGAATGATGTGCAATGCTCTTGATTCATCCAATGGCTCTTTTTTACTGAAACCCATGCGTGCCCAATCTAACCACTCCTAGATATAATAGATTATCACTAGCTTTCTGCCTATTAGCAGGAGACTAGATTTTCAAGTGGGGTGGCCTACCACCAAGGACTCCCTTTGGGGTAGGGCTTCTTTAATAGCTTTAGATGAGTTTTCCAGGTTCATGTGGATCTGGCTAAGTGGTTTAGCCCCTCCCCAAAAACATCTACATTACAACCTGCTACTTCCCACAATCTCATCTCAATTTGTTGTTCACGGCATTTTCGACAAAAACCCATACCTATATGCGTACTCTGGCATCATTTAGTACTCGATGGTGGGGAAGGTCTTTTTGCTATGCAACTTTAATGCCCACACCAGATCTCTTCAAATTCCTCTTCACAACCGCTCAAACGATGACTCTGCGTTTAGGATGTAGATCCAAATTCAATGGGACTTCACCAATTAACTGACAATGCTTTGGAGACTATTATAAGGTATGGCAGGCACCTCGTATGTCTTGGAGAATCCCATGAGCTACTAATCCTTAACGACCTCCCTTGCTTTTCGAAAGTTTCGCTTCTTCACTTGTTTACCTCACAATGGAGATGTAGGTGTGGTGAAATATGTCCTCTCTAGTCAAGACATACTCCCCTCCATTCATCATTTCCCGATAAGCCCCATCCCCATGGCCAACCATGCTCTTCTCTCTTTCTCCCTATAGGTTGACAATCCCTCACCATCTCCCTAAACCCCTCACCCAAGCCCATCTCAGAACACTATCCTCTTTGATGATGGGAACCCTTAAACCTTCACTTCCCACCTTCGCTAAATGCTCCCATCCAAGTCTCGTTTCTCATCCCTTGACTCTGCCTCTACCAAATACACATGTCTTTCATCCACCATTTAGGAAGTTGCACTTAAAACCTACTCCCACTCTACTAGTTCTGCCTCCCCTTCCCCTAAACTAGGATCCTGTCCCATGAACCTATGGTATGACAAGAATTGCAAGACTCCACAACCAGTTTCAGCACGCTTTCATTCATAATCACCCCTTTTACCTTGATCTTAAAGCTTCCTACCATCATCTCATCCGCGACAAGAAAGGCCTCTTCATATCACAAAAGGAGATGGAAATTGAGGACTTCCGTCAACCACTCCCTCAAAAACTTCTAGCAAACCATCTTCCCTCGACACACCCATCTTCTGCACGACCTTGATCGAAAATCCATGTTCTCCCATACCTCTTCCCTCGGTATGATGTCTCGAGGCGTCCCCTAACCAAGTTACCTCTTCTCCTTCCCCCCCTCCTCTTGCTACTTATTCTCTTACCGAGATATCCAAGAGGCAGTATGGGTAATGAATACCAGCAAAGCAGCAAATGAGGAAGGGATCTAGGTAGAACACTTCAAGCATTGTCTTCATGCCCTGGATTATCCCTTGGTCAATTTGTTCAACCACGTGGTTCGTACAAGTTCCCACAAACTTGGTTATATCACACTACTCACCCAATCCAAATAACTATAGAATGGTCATGACTAACCACACTTTCTCAAAAATTTATGCTTCAGTCCTCCATATGAAGCTTTCTAGGAAGCTTGAGCGAAGGCAACTTAAAGCTATAGGATAGGCAGGATTTTGACCACACACTAGAGCATTAATCACATTCTTACACTATGGGCCATCATCGAGGCACGCCATTGCTCTTCGAAATTCTATGGTTGCTTTATTAACTTTCAGAAAGCACTCGCCTCGTTTCCCAAAGAGGCATTGTTTTGGAGGCTCAAAGACATTGACATTTCCCAGATCCTATTGACCATAGTCGTGCGCCTGTACAAGACAATTGTTGGTCATCTCCACACAACCCATAGGGTATCAAACTTTATGAGTACCACTGGCAAAAAACAAGGGTGCCCCCCTATCCCCCACTTTATTTGGAATCTACATTGACAAGCTAGAATCCTTCCTACATGAGCACATACAAGACGACAATAGGTACCTTATCCAACAACTCTTCTATCATGCATTTCTCTGACGATGTGGTCCTCTTGGCCTCATTCTAAGGGGTTGCATAGACAAATGGATCTCTTAACCATTTTTTGTGGATCTTCCTCAATTGATGGTCAACCTAGGTAAAACCACTGTCATGATCCTCAACAGGTCAAAGAAGACCCTCTTTGATCACCATTTCTTTTTCAGATGGGAGGAGATTGAGATCAACAGCTCCTATACTTACTTGGGGGTACAATTCATGAGAACATGCTTCAATTTGTGGCATGCCCTTCACCCTAGAGTCAACAAGGGCTACAAATCCTTAGCCCTCCTCAAGATACAATGTTTTTGAAACCATTTCAAGGACATATTGTCCAATATGTCTCATGGACACCCTTGTCCAACCCACAGTTCTCTATGGTTCAAAGGTTTGGGGACCATGTTTGCTACATGGCCTCAATAGAGAGAATGTAGATCCTCCTCCTTCGTCACATCATCAAATGCAAGCAAACAATCCCTCAAACCCATCATATTTGTGGAGTTTGGTGCCCAACCTTTTCAACCTTGTCTCACTCCTACACCACAAAGTGATGAGATAGGCGTCCGTACTTGGCCTATTGTTCATCAACATCAATTACCTCGGTCAACCCTTCAAGACACACTTATTGCTAGCATGCGGGAGTCTCGAATGGAATGGGATTTGATCTTTCACCTTTGTCTTTCTTGCCATGATACTTTCTTCCCTTACCTTTTCCCTTCTTAACATGAGATGTAAGGGCTTGATTTTCTTTGTGTTGAGTGCCATGCAATCTGCGTCTAGTTGCAAGTCTAGTCTCTTCTTATGTACAATTCTCCCATAATTGATCAAACTTGAGCAACTTGAATCGCCCACTAAGACTCTAGAAGATGGGTTCCCAAGAGGGAGGGAGACCATTAAGAGTCATCATGGCAGGTTCTCTGTTTTCAATTAATTCTCCAATGATACTCAATTGATCTCTTAGCTCAGAAATCTTCATGAAGTAAGTAGCAATTGAGTCTGACCTTGTCATCTTGATATTGGATAATTGTTGTCTTAGGGCAAGAGCTTGGTTGATGTTGCTATCTTCAAACAACTTCTTCAATACTTTAAACATCTTCCTGGTTGTCTTCTTCTAATAAATCTGAGGAACCACGTGGTCTCTTACTGAATCTACAAAAAGCCTTCTTGCCTTTGCATCATTCTTCCTCCGTCGAGTCTTTTATTTTTCCTCTTCTGGTTTTGGAACCTTCTCATTGACAAACTTCAAGAGATCATTTTCTTCCAAGATGAGAAGAACCCTAAACTTCCAAGAGCTGAAATTGAAATCTCCATCAAGTCTGTCTTCAACATTCATACGAATCCTCTTGACTGTAACCTGAACAGTGAAAACTAATTCAGAAACCCTAACAGGAGCTAAGTCAAATTTGAAGTTAAAATTCTTGCAAATATGATTCCACAGATAAATGTGCCCTCTTAGGGCGAGTTGAATAGACCTTTTCTCCCAGATTTGTGGATAGAACAACTCAAAATTGGAAACCCTAGTTTCCTGATTCCGGTAAAGAATAGCTCAAAAATGAAAATTTTTGGATCTGAAATATGCTTCCACAGATAGATGCACCCTTCCAAGGTGAGTTGAAGAATGCTAAGGTCGAACCCAAACAGTGGACTAAGGTCGAACCCAAACAATGGACAAAAGGGATAAAAACATGGAACCCTCGTTCTTGACCCCGGCAGATTTTGGTCAAAAATTGAAAATTCAGCAATCTAGATTTTGCCTCCACAAAAAGGTGCACCCTCCTAGAGTTAATTTCAATATGCTCTCTTCAAGATGAACTGAGGTTGCAAACACTCCAAAGTATTGAGCCCTAGTTTCTGGCAATGGCTTCTTTTAGCACTCTCTGATACCATTTTAGATTTTATAGATATAGCAATATAATTCAATTGCATCTAATAAACAAACTCACTAAAAGAATAACCAAGCACAGAAACAATAGACACGAAGATTTTGATCTGGGAAACCACTAAGGGAGAAAACCTAGCAACCTTCTAATAGAGATAATTAGTTCAAAGATCAATGTACATCCAAATACATATGTAGCAGAAAGATAAACCCCAAGAATATAAGAGAAACTTATTCAATTATAGAGAACCCCAAAATATTGTCTTCTTGTTGCTGCTGCGAACTTATCCTTAAGTGGAGCGAACTTGCTTGGTGTGACGCATGCCTTTGCCACTCTGTTACTACAAAGGCCCCAATTACTCAAACAAGTGAATCATATTTTTTTGTTATAATATCACTTATCATCCTAATTTTGCTCACAGATACCATTTGATTAGTTCTGCTCAAAAGCATCACCAGTTTGTTAAAGTTAGTGCAGCTGCGAGACCCATTCTCAGGGAGGATGGTACCCTAGTCAGTTAACTAGGGAAGAGTAAGACCCTAGAAGGTACCCTAGGACCCCAGTAGTCTCCTGGGGTTCTTGGTCTGGGACCAAACAGGTTGATGCCATCGCAAAGTCCCTAACATGTGGTTAGAGCCCCTATATGTCTCTAGGGTATTCTGGTCTGGGACCAGAGAGTTTCTTGGACACAAGGTCCAAGCAAATTCTGCTGGTCGAGACAGAGACTTCCTGGTCTGGGACCAGGCAGAATCTTGGTCTGGGACCTGTTATCACATATATAGTAGTCGGACTACCATATTCTATTTTTCAGACACAGTACATTTTTCAGCCAGATCTCTTTCATATGGGATGCTGAGATGAGCAGTTTTGACAGATCATTATTGTATTGGTGGACTATTGTACTCTCCCATGTCAGGACTAAGTCTCAGGACACTCAGATCTGAGGACCGATGTAGCCATTTAGTCATTACAGAGCAGTTGTGGATGCCCAATTTTATATCAGTGCTTTCTCATTGGACAGATGATGTTTCAGATGGATTATGTGCATGATTATGACTCAGCTTTTATTATGTTGTGTTATGGTTATCATTGCTCTTATACTCATCTTTGTGACATGTATTAACATGTAGTGTCATGATCTGGCGGTCATAATTATATGGACTTGGATGTATTTGTATTAATGTATTGATGTCCCTACTCTGACTTTGAAGTTCCTGATCTGTACTCATTGGTTTTACCCTCCTTAGGGAGAATAGAGGTAGTCATTCCCACCATTATTTTGGCTTTGCTAGTGTTGGCTTCATCATTCATTGTCTCCACCCATCCATTACCTTCCAGTTTAGTTTTCAACCCGACTGAATTCTTGACTTATGGCATGGAGGACCTTTCCCCCCGCTAGAACCTTTGTTGGACAAGTCTCCCTGTTTATATTGTGTCTCGGCTCTGAGTTGGTGACAAAACTTGCCTTTGGTAAGTTGGATTGTATGCCTAAATCATTCTGGTCGGTTGTCCCGATGTTTGGCACTGCGCAGAACTCCCCCTGGTCACTTGAGATGTTGTTGGTTAAAACTAAAAGCTCATGTACTACCTGCATTGGAAATATTATATATGCGCCCATGGAAAATGAAAATGCTAAAGCTGTGTTTCTTAACATATGTGAAAAAGGGCAAGAGCAATGAAATGCTAAAATACCCCTTGTAGGGTATAAGAAAAGGTCCAAAAAGCAATGGTTAAAATATGCTGTATCCAAATATTGCTGATCTTATAAATATAAATGTCCCAGATGAAAGCTGCGATTAGCTATGCTTTTAAGCACTGGTGAAGTCCCAAAAGGGTCATATAGGCCAAAAAGGCCATGGAAATAACATTGGTGATCCTAATGAACCTGGATCAAACTTGATGTAGTCATGATGCCTAAGTTGAATAAGCACTCTCTAAACAGCTCAACCATTTGTGAGGCACTGCCATTCCTTGTGTTGTTGTTTGTCCGACATTGGTTTAATGAGTTCTTCCTTTCCATATCCAAAGTGTCATGATGTTAAGTAGGAAATCATCCTTTGCCCTAGCCTGGTAAATTTCATCCTTCACCCTTCACTAGCAAATTGACTACAACTATGAAGTGAGTATAGTCCTGAAAGTCTAGTCTGAGTAATAATAAATAAAGCCTTATATATGTATTTGGTTGATGTACCGCCAGTGAAATGATTGCTACTTGTTGTGATTGTTGTTTAAATGATTTGTAGAGCATGTCTTAGCCTTGTAGCACTTGCAGCAAATGGATGATAGTCTGAGTTATATTATCGGTATCAGGTCATTTACAAATGGTTATATTGTCTATCGGATATGGTTGATGATTAGGTAGAGACCTTAGAGGGGTATGAGTATACACCCTAGATGGATTTGGACTGTCTAAGTCTAATGAGAGTTTATTTTCAGTTTCGGGCACTTACAGAGATGATCAGGCTCATTTTACCTTTCTGATGCAGTTTTGCTTCACAAGATGATGTGTCTGAGTAAGGAGATGTTTTATTTGGATCTCCTAGGGCGTTGTATGGAACATAGGGTGCAACCACTTGTTTGTACCATAGTACCCCCATCCCAGAGACCCTGGTGGGCTCAGTTTGACAACGCAGGCACCCTAGGAGGCTGTTTTGGCAGGTTCACGTTTCCCGAGGCAGATTAAAAAATGATTAAATGGCTATTGAAGAAATCGATTTGGGCTACTGAGGCAAGGAAATGACATGGGATGAGTCATGATGATGAGAGTGATGTCCTCCACACCTTCTCCAGTAATTGCAGCACCTGATTGGGCCCACACCTATTTTTTGGGCATTTTATATTATTTTCTGGAGCTTTTGGGAGGCTCACGATTTCCTCAAGGAGGCACAAAGTCAAAGTATTAAAATATTATATTATTTTATTGTGCCATGGGGACACCCAGAAGGAGTTAGGCAACACTCCATGGACCCACCATGTGCTTCATTTATTTCTTGTTGAGTGGGGTACCCTCTTTATGGGTCATTTAGTCCACTTTGGTACTTTATGGTTATATTGATCCATGTATTGTATGTTGAGCTCATCTCAACCATTGATTAGAATATTTTATCTTTTAATCTTAGCCACTCGTTTTGAAAGTGGTTAGGATTCGGTTATGATTGTGGTTCTCTCATTTCTATTTAAAGGAGAGCTTCTCATTTGTAAGGGGTCTTTGGCTTTTGGATCTGAATAATAGAAAAAAATTTCCGTGGATATTTTCTGGATCTGCTTTGCATCTAATGTTCTCAAATGGTGATTGGATAGTCTTCTGCTTCCTAGCATTGTGGAAATTCATGTGAGATCTNGCTATCATTGTCTTGTCTACAGGAGAGCGTTTTGGCTGGAGCGTTTTTGCAGGGGGACCTCAACTCATTCGGGTATCTTCGCCTTGGATTAGGGGGTTTTCATTAGTGTCATTGTCATCTATGATTATTTCTTTTTACTTTCCTATAGCATTTGGTTTCTTTATCTTGCCTTACCAAATCTGATATTGTTGACGTTTGCTCATGCAGGGTAGGGGGCGCATTGGTGGCTTGGGGCTTACATCCATCATAGAAATCACGTGGATCTTCCAGAATTGATTGGGATAGCAAGGATCATCGCTGTTAAGACTTCTATAAGCATTTCCAACTACGATCCAACAGGTAATTCTCTTCTCTTTAACAGATCTAAATCCATTGTACCTGTTTTCCTTCCATTTTTCTGAAAATCCTTAAAATACTAAAAAACCTTTAAAAAATACTAAATCCAGGAACCGTCCGATCTTTGGCGAAACCACTGCTGGGTTTCATAGATCGGGCCTTCCCCTCACTGAATCTACTGCAACGCTGGTCAAATTCCTACTAGTTTGACCTAGATCTGAATTTTAGTCTAAAAACTGCATAGCGCCCCCACTGAAAATTTGACCTGCTAGGGTTTTGACTTTTTCTGATTTCTGACTTCATAGACTGATAGATTGGATCTCACATAGTCTAAATCACCCCCAACGCTGTCCAGATTCATGACAGTGTGACCTAGATCTGAGTTTTAGACTAAAAACAACCCTAGCGCCATCACTAAAAAACTGGACCTTTCCGGAGTTCATTGTTTCTGAAATCTAACAGGCTAGGCTAATAGATCAGGTCCTGAGCACTCTAGAACACCCCTAACGCTGAGCTAGATCCAGCCTGCTTGCCCTAGATCTGAAGAAATCAATTTTTCACCCTCTCAGCCTCAATCATCAACTTTGACTTTTTCAGGATCTAACTTTTTCCAAATTTCTCTGAACCAAGTGTGTAGATCAGCCCCTCCTGGTCCCATTTCACCTTCAACACTGAGCTGATTGTCTGCTGGTGGCCTCAAATCTACAGATCCGTCTCATCCAACTCTAGCGCTAGCCTTCCTTGACTAAATTCCTGCCTTAACTAAGCCATCCGAACCAAAACACTTATCTGGGTCCACAAATCAGGGTCTACCCTAGGTGGGTTCACCTCAACGCTGGATGTATACTGACTCCATTGCCCAATGCACGAAAGGCACTGATCTCCCATCCCTAGCGCTAGCCCTAAATTGACATTTTCCCCTTGAAATTGGTTGTTCCTTGATGACTCAGATAATCACACTTGTTCACCTTCTTCATTGAGTCTGTCAGCCAGGTACTAGATAGTCCCGACTATTTTCCTGCCCATCCTGCCGTGATTACGTTTCCCAAGGCAAAGATCATCTTCTTTAGTTGCTAGTACCAAAACCCTAGATCTAACCATCTCCTCCAAAGGTCATCCAATTACTGCTTTGGATCAACCAATATACTGCTGAAGTCCTGATCCATCTACTAAATCCTACTGTAGATCTAGAGTTCCTGAACACCTTACACCTTACGTACCTCAAAGTTTGTTTTGATCTAATCTGGTGTCTAGGTCTGATCTCTCCTATCGGGAGCAGATCTAGGTCTCCCCCATTGTTGTCTTGGACTCAAACAACATAAAGCGAAGACTACCTTGATTGACGTGACAACCATCCATTTGGGAGTCTAGGCAGTCTTGGTTCCACCTCCTCAGTTGCTTGCTCCTCTACCATCCATCCTAGATCCATCTTGCATAGGCAGCTACAAGGTTGGTGATAACAGGACCAAGCAGTTCCTGCAAGAGCACTCCTAGTCAGTTAACCAGGTGAATCTTGGTCAAATAGACCAAGATGATGATGTGTGATGTCCTCTCTCCTAATCGGTTATTGTTAGGTTGTTTCTCAAGGGATTGGCCACCCCTTGATGATATCACTAGCACCTAACCCTTAGGAGCAATATTGAGGACGAAAAGATCGCAACATCCAATTTGGATCTTCCCCTTATACAATGATGATAAAATATATATGAAACAATGTACCTTGAGAGAGAGAAAAGATTAAAGTCCTTGGTTTTGGAGTTGTTTGTCCACCTTTATGGTTCACCTTGATCTTATGGGTATGAGGGTTGTCTTATTGTGACCCACTTTGGTTGACTTATGGCCCTTTATCTTACTTGCACTCTTATTGTGGGTGCCTTTGTTATGATGACTTTTACCTTATGGTTTTTATTCTTGTTTATTGGTACACTATCCATGTCAACTTTATTTTTTTATGGTAAGACCATTGGACCATTTACTTTATGGTTTTATTATAAAACCATTGGACCATTTACTTTATGGTTTTATTATAATACCATTGGACCATTTATTTTATGACCATTGGACCATTTATTCTTTTGTCGTTTTTATTTGGACCTTTGATATACTATCCTAAGTCATTTTATTTTATGGTTTTACTTTATAAAATCATTGGACCACTTTTTATCAAACCTTTATTTTGGACCATTTTATTTATGTTTATTATTGGACCTTTGGTACCCTATCTTAAGGATTATCAAGATTATAAATTTAAAAGATTTGATTTAAACATCATATCAGGAACTTGATTCCTCGTTTTGAGCTCGCTATCAGCTTGACCGCATGATTGTATCTTCCTCCGCTAGCGTGACTATGTCTTCACCTTCGCGTGACTGTGTCATCACTCAGTGTGACCATGATTCCTCTACTTCTTCACATGACTCCTTTGCTGCTCCTGCGTGACTGTATGACACAGCAGCATGACCATGATTCTTTTGTTGCTTCACGTGACTCCTCTGCTACTCCTGCGTGACCGTATGACACTCGTCCGCATGACTATGTCTTCACCTTTCAGCATGACTATGTGTCATCACTCGGCGTGACCGTGATTCTTCTGTTGCTTCACGCAACTCCTCTGCTACTCCCGCGTGACTGTATGACACTGCTCCGCATGACTGTGCTTCTGCTCTTCCGCGTGACTAAGTTTACTGTACATAGCATTTGGTGAATCATCTCGAGGAATAATTTTAACACAGTGACCAATGGAGTGTTAAAGTTGAAAGAGATGAAAATTATGTTTGATTTTATTGCAGTTTAAATTTATTAAAGCGGTACTATTTTGAATTTGTTTTCGTTTATGCATTAAAGTATAAAAAGCTTAATTGCTTATATTAAACCCTAACCTAACCCTAACTTAACACAGTTCATGTGTAATCCACATTGTGCACCCCATTGTATCATTAGAATACCTCACTTAGCCGGTCAAAGCCTCATTACTGTTTTTAGAGTGCCGCAGTTTATCATCCATCATCTGCACTAGCCGCATAGTAAATCCTTCAAAACCTGTGCAACCTCTGTAAACCCCAAGAATGGCTGGTCCGCAGCTCATAAATGCACGCATGCTTCTTATAAGTTATAACCATGTAGCAGGTACATGTAGACCAGTGTTGACCCCCATCTTCATAAATGCCAAACACTTAGTCTTCCGTAATGCCCGCTGTTCACTTAGTCTTCCTAATGCCCACTGTTACCCCCCAAAATGCCAAAGCATTTTGAGACATTCATTTCACCTGTGCAGTAGTGGAGATCGACATCAAATTTTGATTATGGTTTAATGCTGTGAAGTTGAGAGTTACTTGTGAGCTGACTGATAGTTCTATGGCTGAATTTTTCTTGTGGTTTGAGCTTTCTTGATCTTCATTTGAGCTTAATCTGGTGGTGATAAGTTTCTCCTTAGTGTCTGCTGTTGGGAAAATTTTGGAGGGTCATTCGAGGGACAAAATCAAGGAAATCCCGGAAATCTTTTGGGATATATTGGTACGTAACACCAGTAAACCCAGTCAAGTTCACTTGCCATTGCCTTGTTGGTAAAAAATACACTGTACAGGGAATATAGTCCATCTGGCTGTAATCCAGTGCCAAGTTGGAGCAATTGCCACAATGACAACCTGGGTTCAAAACCGAGCAGGCGGGCCTCTCGTCTTAAAGTTGTTGACCGAACCTTTCCTATTTGTGCTTCATGTTAATGTCACAACACTAGCTCCGTGCTGATGCCAAGAAGCTGTTAATGGTAGTCCCGCGCAAAGAGCGCATCAGCAACAGTTGTTCCGTGCTAGTGTAGAGAAGCCCTCAATAGTAGTCCCCATACTAATGAGGTGTTTTCTGATGAGGCCAATTGCAAGTGCTGGGTGACTTTGACGAAATAGGTGTTTGCTGATGAGGCCAATTGCATGTCCTGGGTGAGTTTGACGGAATAGATATCATTAAGTTGTGCCTATTTGGTAAAGGTTTATTTGATTGTAAAGCCGTTAGGGTTTATCCAAACATTAAAAAATATAAAGTAAAAGCTAGACATCCTTCATCCTTCTCCAGAGGAAGGAAACCCCAATATATTGGGGAACTTACAAATACAGTGCTGCCGTATCTCACATCAACAATCAAACCCTTACGGAAGAATATTTGCAAAACATCGTAGGCAAAATTTCAGTATAATTATCAACTTAATGCAAGCAGTATAAGTAATGCTACTTCCTAACTTGCTTACAATTTCAGCATGCGGAACTCTTAAATAACAAAGAAGAACTTAGCTCAGGTAGACACGACCTGGCCGTACAAAAACAGAAGGCATTAAAATCCCAATCATTAAAATCAGAATTTTAAAAAAAAAAATTGCTGGCTGATTATTATGGGTTCATTCTAAGATGTAAACAGGATAACCCCAGCCTGAGATGTTGTAAGCCAAAGCCTTAGAAAGAAAAGATGAAAGATGAATTCAAGGAAGATTGCTTACCGTCGTAGAAGTAGGAGACTCTATCTTTTGGAGGCATTTCGAACTGGCAAAACGACGCCTACCCTACGCGTGGCTTCCTGGGTTCCTTCTCCATATACTGTATGAAATTCGATTCAGCGTGCTGTCGTTTCGTGTTTTAGAATCAAATCAAGGCGCTCGGCGGATTCGAACCTTGGTCGGCCTTGATCCCGTGTTCACAGTTTGCTTAGGTAACTTCAGGTAACTATGGTACAACGAACCTTGGTTAAGGAAGTGGCCAGCTAAAGATAAAACATTTACAAAGATTTTATTTACAAATTTTAATGTAACGAAGGTTAGTGAAATAAGGAGAATAGGGAGTATTAATGTATTGAATTTCAATTAATATTATAATAATAATAATAAATTAATGATTTTTAATAAAATAGTATATTAAAATGTTAATAATTATTTATGTTTATTGAGTAGTTATTTGTAAATTTATTATTGTATTTTTTAAGATTGTATAGTGTGTTTAAGTTTAGTGGTTGTAAGTTGTAAGTTGTGAGCATAAGGTCTTGGGGTCAAATCACGGTGTGGCTATATATTGATATATAAGGGTCTCACTTGATGTCTCCATCGAGTTAGCTCACAAATACTCATGTGGCTATTTATTAAAATATAAGGGTCTCACTTGATATCCCCATCGGGTTAACTCACATCCACGTTGGGGGATTGTAATGTTACAACTCAGTATGGGGGAAGATGTGTAATGTTACACGAGGAACTAACATGATGTAACATGTCTCGAGAAAACCTCAGGTATTTCCCCTCATTTTAAGGATGGAACCAAGGTAAATCGTCGACCCTGATTACAGGGCCTAAACCGATGGAGACATCAAGTGAGGCCCTTGCATAGCCACCCCGAGATTTGACCCTAAGACCTTCTACTTACGAATATAGCTCTCAACCACTCGAGCTAACCCACTGGGCTAAAAGAAATGAAAACATTTTATATATATTCATTCATGAAAACAAGTAGGTAATTAAATTAAAAAAGATTGAGGTTGAGTGCTAAACAACGGAAAAATACAAAAAGAGGCATGCATACTGCTAATGCTAGAGTTTCCGCAAAAAATTAATAGAGGTGATGAGGCTACCAAACCATCTTACATATTGCAAAAAGGAACTTAACCCCCATGTACCTTAGATTTTTTATACATTGGGCTAGAATATAATTACAACGAAAATGCATAACATGCTTAAGAAAATTTTGCAACCCTATTGATTATGAGTTGTGTCTTGTTGATTATCAATGTCACCTTCCATGTCCCTGTCCACCTGGTGGGTTGGTTTATACCCAAAAGTGCCTTAACGCTTCTGAGGTCGCGTTGCTAAGAGCCAGGTCAGAATCTTGGTCTTGAAGATGAGCGTCGAGGTCCTCTTCAAGCCGCATCATTCTACCACCCTAGTCGTACATGATTCCTTTCATTTCTACCATGGTCTACTGAATTTCTAGGATTTGATCTTGTTGATCTCCTGAAATGTTTGAGATGACTTGTTGGAGGTCGACCACCTCCTCATGGAGGGCCCTCACTTCCCTTCTCATATATGAAATATCCCAAGAAAGGCAATGGTTACATGTCATTTCCACCGAGTGGCAAGGGTTGTTTGTTAGTTGATGTTGTTCGAGCTGAGTGTCGACCTGGTTGGTGTCCCCCCTATCCTTCCAGTGTGCCTTCAACCTATCTTTTGTCGCCAGCCAACACTGGTAGGAGCTAGTAACCAAGGTGGAATCCGAACAAGACATTCAAAAATCACTCGAGTTCTCCCTTCGCCGAGAGAGAGATCATCAATGAGTGAAATGAGATCTAAGAAACAAGTAAAGGCTTATTGAAGCCTCCTCTCTTGTGAGAATTGTCATGCACTTCCAACCTATCAAAATCTTAATGTGTATGTTATCCAAGATATATCACCTTATATCCACCTGGGAGATGTACTTTGAGTGTGTGATGATGGGTTTGTTATTATGGCAAGCTTAAATGCTTTAAGTCCCCTTCATTGAGTTTGAGATCTCTTTGGTGAAGGGTGCCCCCTATTTGCCAATGAATTTGCTCTTCCAATGTTCTGCCTTAGGGCATGGTAGAAGGAGATTTAATCAAATATTTTACTATAAAGCTCACTATTCTTATGAGTTTCCTTAGAGGCGTTGAGTTGCCTTTGACTCCCAAGTTCAATGCTTTAAAGACCAACATTGGATCCTTGAATACTTTCACTCATCTTGTTCCTCTTTCCTTGATGTGATGAAGGCCGAGAAAGAGGGGAAAAAAATTTGCCATATTGTTGGTTTTCTTTCCTCGACTCCAGGTGAAACACAATTCTTCTTTGTCCCCGGGGTCATAGACGACCCCCCTACACCTATCACCCCTAAAAGACAATGGATATATTGAAAGGTTAACGAACAATTGTTAATTAAAGGTATGAAGCACTCTGTTTTTTACTTATAATTTTAAGTTTAATTTACAGATTTGTTTTTCACCTCGCTATTACTAATGTTGAATACGACTAAGCGTGAGTTATTGCTATAATGTTTAATACGGCTAAGTGTGAGTTATTGTTATACCTATTTAAAGGAGAGAAATGAAAAGGAGTAGATATGAGAAACTCCTTAAGTAAAGCATTGTTATTAAGGATTTGTCAAATCCAAAATAAGCAATATGAATATTGTTTGAAACTAATTGTTTTAAAGAATGGTCGAGTATATATATAGTTGAAGCATGCCCATTAAAAACTTTGGGAAATGGAATTATAACCCACAGAGATTTTGAATAAATTTGGATGCATGACATAATAGCCCTAGGTATATACATTAAGGACTTTGTCGAGTTAAGTATTAAGTGCAAGCTTTAGGTTGAGGCTTTAAACTATGGCTGTTGATGTAAGAAGACTTGTTGTTACTTTATCAGGCTATTGTTGATAAAGCAACATGACATGTTGTTACCCTATAGGGTTCATTGATGTCATTTAGAAGACAAGCAAATAAGTTATCATTCGTGATACAAATCCATTGTCCACATTCACTTTGAGTTAGGCACACAAAGAAAAAGGCAAAACACACAAAAAGAAAGGGCCAATAAAATCATGTTAACACTTTTGGTAATCATCACATGAGACCGATGAGGCATGTGGAAGGTCCAACGGTTGAGGCATGTGTTAAGTCAGGTCTAGTGGATTTTCCTTGTGACGGGTATGTTGAGGGAATTGTCAACTACAAAATATGTGCATGAGGAGTATTTGCTTGGAGTTCCAATTGTCAAATATCCACTAACAGTTCGACAACCAATGTAATATGTGTGAGTGATTTGTCTTTTCCTTTCTTGCTTAACTCTGAATTCTCTAGGAGACTTATAGGTTGTAAGACCAAAGTCCCTTTTCCAAAATACAATTCATATGGAAGAATGTTATGGAATCCAACTGATCCTTGGAGGGTCCTTTTATGAGGTCCCATTTGTCCAAATATGTAGCCTTGTTTGCTTATGGATCAACACTCTTACTATAGATGTGAAGCATGTGGAAGACATTAACCTCGTGTTGGCCCTAGGAAAAGATAGGCAGAATTTGGCAAGAATTCTACTCATGAATATGAAGATTTAGTTTGCACAACAAAAGAATTTGCAACGAGAAAGAGGAGTTGCAACAGAAGCAGACGGGAAAGACGAGCTGCGACAGAAGCAACCAAGAAAGAAGAGATGCAATAGAAGAAGTCGTGGGAGGAGAGTCTGCGACAGAAGAGAAGATGAGAAGAGAACAACTGCGACTGAAGAGAACAATTATGACCAAAGAGAACAACCATGATGGAAGGAACCACGACAAAAGAAGAGCACGGCGGTTGAAAATGACAGCTCGATTGATCATGGGTAAGAAGCCAGTTAGAATAGTGCATGCTTTGGGAATAACGCATCTTTGTATTTATGGGCCAATAGTGCCTACTTTCAGTGTAACTGAATGTACGAGAATAGGAATGACAGTATGTCGGCTAACAAAATAGAGTCAGTTAATTACGACATGTAAGAGCCTATAAAAGAGAGAACCCAAGCTGTGCACGGGTTGATCTCTGTCAGCTCTTGTCTGTGTATAGTTGTAAGAGTTATAAAGTTGAAGAGTTGTAGAGAAGAGATTCAATCCAAGCTGTGTGTGGATTGATAGTAAAGTGAAGGAGAGGAAAACTTCAAAGACCTAAGACTCGATAACATGAGAGGAGAGAAGTTTGTATAGATTGTAGAGAAGATCTATAATAGAGTTTGCAAGCTGAGTGTGCAGACGAAAGGTGCTGTATAATTCTCATTCCAGATGAAGAGTGCCTTTGTGGTTTTTACCGTATGGGTTTCCACGTTAAATGTTGTCTCAATGTGTATTTGAAGAATATGTCTATGTTGAATCAATGTATGTTGTGAAAAAAGTAGGTCTGAATAGACTGACTAGCATTTGTTTATGAATGAGCTTTTAGATGCATATTTCGCACTGTTGATAGATAGAATATGTATTAAAGCTTTTTATGACTATTGTAATCTTTGTCGATGGATAAGTAGAGTAATATATTGAATGAACATAATAAGAATAGGAAACACACACCCCAGCTTCACTCGAGCAGGCTAGTAAGGTGTCGAGGAAGAGGAAATCCCCACCTAACTCCAAAAACCCGGTTCTGGCAGTTACCCATAGATATATCTCGAGTGAGACTGCATCTGCATTGCAGGTGCTGTCGACTGAGCCCTGCTATGTCGGGTCGATACCTTGGGATTTTTTTATGGACAACCAAGGGTCTGAACCTGGCTCGAAGGAGGAAACGCCAACAAATGGTTATGTTGTTGGGACCATGACTCATTTTGTGAGGGATATGTTTTAGCACCCGATAAAGCCGAAAATTCAAGAATGGGTGGATTTTAAAACATTAAAGTTTGCACGAGAAGAAATTGAAGGATAACAATTAAATCCAACAAAGTGGTTAGAGCGGTACATTTATACCGATATTCATGAATTTTTCTTTTGCGAGTTTCCTGTTTTGTTGTATGAATGGTTGTTGAAGCTAGCAACCCAACGAAAAATTTTCCAACAAGGAGAATCAACAGAGTGGAGTCCTCAATTGATTCAGCAGCTGAAAAGTATTAGCAAACCTATATCTAGGGTTGTCAATTTCTGGGTAGACACTATTTTAGAAGGATACGTCACTAAATTTGTTGTCAACAATAACATCATATAGTGAGGCAGAAAGAAAAATTTTCCAAGGACCTAGAGCAAGATACTTGACATCTTAAGAATTTGAATAAAGATGCTTGTATGTGAAAAACATATCCTGAGAATGGAATCCGATGAGTAACGAACTATGTGTGGAGACCTGGGATATGTCCCAAGCGAAGTATGATAAAAATGGACCAGAGTAAGCCGAGATGTTCCCTGGTGATGGCGAAACTACACTAGAAGGTGGACGTTTGAGAAGTGGAAGAAGATTTCAGTCGGGAAAGAGAAGAAGAACTATGACTAGAAGAGGAAATTGGAATACAACAAGAGGATAAGACTACGAGTTAACGCCGCCCTTTGGAGGAGGTTTTTATGATGAGGAAGAGGAATACCACCCTATATCTGAAAGAGAAGAAGAAGAAGAAAAAGGCCCATATCCAGAGTACGAGTACGACACACCCACGAACCCACGTACATCTCTGGAGGTAAGATACAGAAACTCATCTCCTAGTGTTTTTGTCAATACAAGTAATAATAACTGTGAGAATAGAGGACAAGGGAGTCCCGCTAGCCAAACATTTTATCCAACAATACCAAGAATGAATATAATGGTTGGGAATGATATTAAGTTTTCGATATTCAATGGAAATGGGTTAGAAGACCCAAATCAACGTACATTGGTTTCTATGTGAATCTATGTGGATCGTGCGATAAGTCTAAGATGAAGCCGTCAAGAGGGCTCAAATGATCACAACCTTGAGGGTTTGTGTGTTGGACTGGTACATGGAGTTTTTTGTGGTTCCGACGGGAGTTGCACAGAAAACACTCGACCAAATTTGAGTGGGACTAATAGATGAATTCAGAAATCCCAAATATGAGTCGTAGTGTATTACTGAGATTAAAGACATTAAGCAAATATCTATGAAGTCTGTGTGGGACTTCAACCAGAGATTTAAGACGTTAATGGATAAAGTCAACCTCCAGATGTCGAACATACAACACAAAGAATGGTTCATTGCAGCGTTGTTACCGCACATCTAGATTCCCTTGATGCAACAAAAGATTGAGTCGCAGACTGAAGCGTTGGAGTTAGACATGAATATAGAATCCTCGCCTGTAGGAGAGACTGGTGCAAGAATGATGTAAATTCGGTCACAAATAAGCAACCTTATGCTGCAACTCCAAGACATTAAAAAAGGGAAAGAGATCCAAGAGGAAATGTGGTGTACCAGATGCAGATTACAAGGACACCATAAGGATAATTGTCCGATACTCATTAATTATGTCACATCAGGAGCGTCGAACCCGATAAATACAATGAGGGATTCCTTAGTGTATAATATGCCAAACTAGAGGCCATCGATCAGAAGAGTGCTTGTACTTACAGAAGATTGTAAGTGCGCCAACTAGTTTATACTGTAAATTTTGCAAATCAGTAGGCCATGATGAGAAGGACTGTAGAACATACCAGTTGTTGCAAGAGAAAATGATGGATACCTACTTGATGAAGAATGACAAGAAAATGCACGCTTAGCAGGTTCAAGCTCAATATCCTCATCCCCATTATCCATAGAATCAATACCCGCAACAATAATACCCTCAACCCATGGGGGGGTGGAAATTTTAGAGGCCGAGGACAAGGAGGAGGAATTGGTCGTGGAAGAGGCCAAATTATATGTTATAATTGTGCACAACTGGAACATTTTTCCAGGGACTATATGAGTCCTACAAAGACATGCTTGTATTGCAAAGCCTTTGATTAGACTGTTGAACAATGTTCATAGTTGATTGCTAAGTGGCAGACTAAAAATGTGAGAAATCTAAACCCTCTGTAGAATCCCAACCCAAACCCCAACCAAAATATCCAGAAGATTCCTGCTGAGTCGAGGGAACCACTTATAGATTTCATAAAAATAGGAGGTGTTGCAACTGGAGAAGACCAAGAAACACAACCTGAACAACCACATGTGTGACCGACAACACAAAAGAAAGTGTTTTTCGATGTTCAAAAAGAAAGATAAATATTCTTGGACGCGCGACCAGAATTCATCAACAAGAATCCACCATCAGCTTTTGTTGCTACACTACCGAGAAGACCAATAATGGAGATGCATATAAGATTTGACCAACTACTCTGAAAGCAACCAACATGAAAGGTTAGTAAGCTTAAAGAGTTTTTTAAAAGTTGCTTATCGCTAATACAAGATAAATATGTTGTCACATAATTGAAATCTCTCATAGAGGAACTAAAGAAGAGGTGTGGCTAGGAAAAAAGGGTTAACCATGTGGGAAAAAATATTAAATGGTCGCAAGTTAAGTATGACTACCGAGGGACTATATTATCTTAGACTTGGGATTTGATGCCAACATTCTGAAAAAACAAACATGGGAAAGCATGGGGAAACTGAGACTTGAGTGGTCTCCTATCCAACTTCGATTATCAAATCAATCGAAAGTCATTCCTATCGGTCGACTGACTCAAGTGCATGTCGAGGTAGAAGTCTTGAGAACGTATGTTGACTTTGAAGTAATCGACATTGTTGATGACACAAATCTGTATCTTGCACTTTTGGGGATCGTATGGGCGATTGATAATCATACCATCATCAATTTTAAGAAAATAATCTTAATGTTTGAAGATTCAGAGCTAAGGCTGGTCGCACCAATTTATCCACTAGAACGTTAGAGATACATCGAGCTAATAAATAGTGAAGGACAAGGTGACTATATGTACCATATTTATAACATCGCGTTTGCAAGGGACGATTATGTGAATCCAACGGCTGACGAAAACCTGAGTTGGTTGAGTATTAGTTCTTATACATCGGATTCTGGCGAAACATTGTAAAACTGGTAGATTCTGATGCATGAAATATCCATGCGAAGGTGCGAAAGAATTACACAATTTGTGCGACGGGTAGGAATCGAGGTAAGTGATCTACCCACATACGATAGTTTACCTAACCTTGCATATTTTCTAACAGAATTCGAAGAAAAATTCACAAAACCTCACTGCTTGTCGGCCTTGGACTTAGCACTGAAAGCTACACCCATGAGATGGTGGGTCACACATAAAGAATCTATCTTTGCATGGCTACAATGTTGATGATTGATGGAGATACAATTCAAAGAAGATATCATATATACTATTCAAAAGTATACAAGCTTGACCAATCCTGTTGAGCATATCGAGTATTGTCGTGCGATATGGGAGGCATGTCCGCGACATGAATGGGTCCATCAGTTCATAGACACATTAGACATGATACCAAGGAACTAGTATACATCTGTTGAACTAAGACGGGGGACTGTTGAATGGGATGAATTAGCTACTAGATTCAAACACACATTTGAGTTTGTTGATGGTCAACCTTCGATTGATGTTGCATTACAAGTAATCAAGTAGAATATATTTGAAGATATCCCTGTCGCAATGGCAAACTTCAATCAGAGCAGCATAACAATCCAAAACTGTATAGAGTGTTATAATGTGACGGGAGACCCTGATGACGATGAAGCACTCGACATAAACATACCACAGTCTGAAGGTACGTGTGCAGTGGAAGGACTTGGTATTTCTAGTGATCAATTTCTGAATCCCCTAAAAGTCAAGAAAATCGGCATTGGCTCCACAGAGAGTAAAACATTTTCCAATATTGGAGATTGTTGGGAGGATGAGACTGTTGAGAAAATTATGGACCTATTACATGATTTTTAGGATTTGTTCCCTAAAAAATTCTCATAAATGAAAGGGATTATCGGAGACCTTGGAGAAATGAAAATACCATTAAATCCCGGTGCAAAACCTATCAAGCAATGACCATACCAACCGAATTCGTAGTATAAAAAAAATCAAGACAAAATTGGACCAAATGATGGATGCATGTATCATAGAACCTATTGAAGAATTAGAATGGATTAGTCCGATAACAGTGCAAGATAAGAAGGCTACTGGTGAAGTAAGGATTTGCGTCGACCTAAGGAAATTGAACGATGCTTGTTTACATGACCCATTTCCAACTCCATTTATGGATGAGGTATTAGAAAGTGTTGGGGGTCAAAAAGATTTTTCTTTTACTGATGGGTTTGTTGGCTACCATCAGATCATAATCACAAAGGAAGATCAACAAAAAACAACCTTTGCAACGAAGTGCAATTGTATCCAATACACAGTAATGCCTTTTGGACTCAAGAATGCTCCTCCTATCCTTTCCAGGATAGTAGTGGATGCCTTCAAAGATTTTATTCATAAATTCCTTGAAGTTTACTTCAATCATTGGACCGTATTTGGGCTCATTAAGGATCATATTGAAAGCCTCTGGATGATGCTGGAATGGTTTCACCGGTATTAGATTTTGTTGAACTTAAAGAAATGTATTTTTTGTACCCCTTTTGGAATTATTTTGGGCCATGTAGTTTGTCGTGATGGAATCTTGGTCGACCTTGTTAAAATTGTGATTATCGTCGACCTACCACCACCTACCACAGTGAAGCAACTAAGAACAACATTGGGACATTCATGATATTATTGAAAATTTATTAAAGGATATGCAGAGGTGACTGCTCCGATGGAAAAGTTATTGAAGAAGGATGTTAAGTTCCAGTGGACGGAAAATTTCCAAGAAAGTCTGGATACCTTAAAGAACAAGATGATTACAACACCCATACTTGTATTCCCATACTGGAAAAGGGAACTTCATATACATGTCGATCTGTCATCTATTCCACTCGACGTCGTACTAGCACATCCTGGCGAAGGATCGACTGATCCTCCTATTGCCTTCACTAGCAGAAAATTATCAACAATAGAGAAGAACTACACCACAACATAAAGAGAAGGATTAGTTATGGTATACTCTCTACAGAAATTTAGAGACTACTTGTTGGGTGGACATTTCAAAATGTACACAGATCATTAAGCGTTGAAATACCTGCTTAATAATATAGTGTTGGGGGGGTAAGATTTGTCGGTGGCTTCTCATTTTTTAGTAATTTGACTTTGAATTCATTGTTAAACCGGGTTGATTGAATTCAAGGCTAGACCATCTCTCGAGGATTGAGAATGGTGAAGAACCTGGTAATCTCGATGATATTCTCCCTTACGCACAATTATTTGTGATAACAATGTTTGATGATCATTATAGAGACATCATACAATTTCTCAGTATGGGCTATGCCCAGCTCAATTCACTACTGAACATTAAAAAAAACAGTTAGTCGTGTAAGATGCGGAATTCCAGTTGATCGTTGGACAGTTATATAAAATGGGCCCTGATGAGATTCTTCATCGTTGTGCCTTGGAACACTAGCGACTAATGGTACTGAATGAAGCACATGTTGGTGTCATGGGAGGCCATTATGCTATAAAAGCTACAATGCGAAGATACTACAAGCAGGATTGTGGTGGCCCACCATGCATGCAGATGCTAGAGAATACTATCCCAGTTGTGGTGTCTGTCAGAGAACTAGAAAACCGTTGCGATGAGATGAAATACCACTAGTACCACAAGTAACTTTGTAGGAATTTTACAAATGGGTTGTTGATTTTATGGAACCTATTAGTTTAATAGGGAAGAGAACATGTACAAGAAATATTATTACTGCAATCGATTACTTGACCAGATGGGCTAAATCTGCACCAGTAAGAGATTGTACTACTGCGACTGCTGGCAATTTCTTATTCGACAATGTTGTGACTCGATTTGGATGCCCGAAGATTTTTGTAAGTGACCAAGATACACATTTTTTCAATTATTTAATTGAAGAGTTAACAGAAGAATTCCATATCCAACATAGAAAGACAATGCCATATCACCCTCAAGCGAATGGTGTTGTCGAAGCATTCAACAATATCCTATAAAATGCATTGACAATGATTTGCAATGTTCAAAGAGATGGCAGGGACTAGAAAATCCCTCCAGTTATGTGGGCATACCACATGACTTGTAAGAAGTTGACAAGTCGAACTCCATTGTGCCTAGTGTATGGACAAGAGGCTGTGATGTCAATGGAATATATTGTACCTAGTTTAAGGATTGTTGCAATTACAAAGATGACATCTATTGGTGTTTTCTAGGAAAGACTATCACATTTGCTACAGTTGGAAGAACATTTTCTTGCAGGTTATCATCAAAATGTCGAGAAGGACTGACAAAAATTATGACATGATCGCCACATCAAGAATAACTAATTTCAAGTTGAATGACTTGTTCTTCTGTACAATGGAAATTTTGTAAAGCATCTGGGCAATATGAAAACACACTGGCTAGGATCGTATATTGTAATTCATATCATTGACGGAGGCGCAGTGTAACTACAAAAGTTAGATGAAACACCTGTCAAAGGATTGGTGAATGGAATTCAACTAAAGCCCTACCAGAATAGCTGGGACTTGGTCAATTAAAAAAATGAGAAAGAAAAAAGAAAAGAGGAAAATACAAAACCCTTTGAGAATTTTTTTGTTGATTTGACCGCAGGATACCAGTTGTCGTAAGAGGAAGCAAAAGGCATCACAAATTATCTGTCTGTCGCAAATGAAAAAGGGTGGCAAAGACAATTCATCTGTCACAATAAAAGAAATATGTCGCAGGTTGAATATAGATCACAGAAGAAGAAGAGTTGTCGCAAGATGAATTTGCGTCACAAAAATGACAGTTGGGCGTAATTAATTCAAAAATGTGAGCGATTTTGATGACGTGCTTTTTGGTCACTTCCGTCATTATTACACAATAACTACCACTGAAGTTATAAATGAGTGACACTTTGTATGGCGGTTTCTATACGATAATTCAAACGATCGACCCATGTGATGAAAATTGATGCCACCTTTCCATTAATTGTCCGTGCCTGTGAAGGATTGATTGATTGAACGAGTAGATGTTATCACTTCAAGCCCAAGTTTCACTTCATTCTGTTGCATTCAAGTGAGAGATTTCCCTCTGCAACTACAAGAGTCGAAGTGAGTTTTTCACAGAGTATGGTTATTTCCATTTCCAGTGCAAGCAGAGTTGCAAAATCCGGTGTCACGACCGCATCACCCACACTCATTATGGAGGACACTATGGGATATATTCCATCACAAGATGTTGTTGCGGAAGAAGTTAAACATATTCCATTCATCCCTTAAGTAAGGTTATGACCAAACCCACCTGGCATGTCGAAGAGGAAACGATATATTAGTCGTAAGAAACCAACAACACCACTGTTGGGAGACAAATAAGCAGTGGTTGAAATTAGGCTACCAGATGATATCCTGGCTAAACCACTTGATGCACTGAGGAACAAAACTGCCAAAATACAAAGTATCCATTGGTAAAAGCAATTGTTCCGAAAAAAGAGTTCGAACAATGACGAATAACGACGAGAGACTACGACGTCGCCTTCATCTTTACAAGAAGCACAAGATATATTTGGCGATGTCGATGAACTTTATAAGAAGCTCAAGATATATTTGGTGATGTTGATGAAATTTTCTCTCGTCGATCCTAATGTTCTAAAGAAGAAACCTTTTAGACCTAAAAAAAAGAAAGAAAGCAGTGACAGAGGCTGCGAAGAAGATCGAAGACGCAGAGGAACTGTGTGCCAAGGCAGTCAAGCAAGCTTCTCATACATGGGAAGCATTAATCAACGATGAATAGTTAGAGAGAGTCACAGAGTACTTGCACACTTTGGAGATAGAGGTGACCTAGATGAAGAATGAAATTAAGAAGTTTCCCTTAGCAAAGAAAATGGCTAAGGTTGTTGAGATGAAGAAAGTACAAGAATAAGTTGCAACATTCCAAACAAAACAACAGAAGCACACTAATTCATCACATAATTACAGGCGGAAGCAGAAAGGGTTACAAGTATTATTCAACTTGTACATCAGAAAGTGCGACAAGCAGTAGAGTTAGCGGGACTTACAACGTTAGAACACATCGGTTCTTACCTTGTGGACGATTTGAAGAAGAAGGAAGCAAAAGTACTGGAGGAGACCACACAGATAGTGAAAATATTCCAGGATTTTCAAAGTAAGGTCGTCACAGTAGAAATTTTAGACTAGTGTGGCTTGAAACGAGCCACAGGTGAGTGTTGGGGGCCTGCTGGCCCTAGGAAAATATAGGTAGAATTTAGCTAGAATTATGCTAAGGGATATGAAGATTCATGTAGCACAAAAGAAGATTCTACGACGAGAAAGAGGAGTTGCGACAGAAGCAGCCAAGAAAGAGGAGTTGCAACAGAAGCAGTCAGAAAGAAAAGTTGCGACAGAAGCAACCGTGGGAGAAGAGTATGCGACAGAAAAGAAGTTGAGAAGAGAATAGTCATGATCGAAGAAAACAACCATGACGGAAGGAACCACGACAGAAGAAGAGTACAATAGTTGAAAAGGGCAACTCGATTGAGAATGGGTAAGAAGTCAGTTAGAATAACACATGCTTTGGGAATAAAGCATATTTGTATTTGTGGGTCGATAGTGCCTACTTCTAGTGTAACTAAGTGTATGAGAAAAAGAATGACAACATTTTGGCTAACCAAATAGAGTCAGTCAATTACAACATGTAAGAACCTATAAAAGATAGAACCCAAGCTGTTTGTGAGTTACTCTCTGTCGGCTCCTTTCTGTGTAGAGTTGTAAGAATTGTAGAGTTGAAGAGTTGTAGAGAAAAGAGTCGATGCAGGATGTGTGCGGATCGATAGTAGAGTGAAGGAGATGAAAGATTTAGAGACCTAAGACTAGAGAGCATGAGAGAAGAGAAGTCTGTATAGATTGTAGAGAAGATGTCACGTCCCCGTGCCTCTGACCGGCGAAGAGGACGCGACTACAAGCTTCAAACACCCGGGCTAAGAGCCCCATGAACATGTACAGGCATAAAATTTGTTGAAACAGAATGCTTAAACTTGTATATTGAACTAGAATATGCTCACATGAATATTTATCATGCATAGATGCCATCATCTATCAGACACAGCGGAAACATCATACATTCAAACAAGCATTCATGCAACATGTTCATCATATCATTAACAGAAATTAAGGTTGCAGAAGTAAAAATGGACAAGATCACTTATCTTATGATGAACTCCTTCCGCAACCAGCTACGTCACTGTAATGTTCCACCCAACCATAGGCCAGCGTGCTCCTTAATCTCTTAGCAGCGCTGCCACCCCCGAGCTGGGCATGATTCTCCAAGGAATAAGGGAACAAGCAGGCTTACACATAGCCAAGGATACACAAAACATAGCCAAGCCAACACAGTTGGGTTTATCAGGCCATCCAGGAGTTGGGAAAGGCTAATTGCTAAGCCGGTGAGCTCATTACAGAGCCAAGAACACCTACACTAGAACTAGCCTGACCTCTAAGACACCCAAACACACCCAACACAAGGAATCAGTCCCTTCTCTGCTACACAGTCCCTCAGGCCCTGCATTCCCTTCTAGTGCTATTTAGGGGTGATGGAGAAGAAGGCCATCCATCTAGCTCTGTCTGTGTGGTTTCCAACCACCAGGTTTATCAAGCAAAACTAAGCCCCATCCCTACTCCTCTCACAGTCCGAAGACCAACCATTGCACTAAGGCAATTAATTTAGCTGTCACAGCTTAAACAGGGAAAAATGAATCCCAAGTGGATTACTCAGCCCCAAACGTATCAGTGGACATGGGGAAAGAACAACAGTCTCGAAATGTAAAACATACATTACCAACATACACGGGGAAAACATCAGTCTGTTTTACACAATCGAAGCTGCTGGCTAAAAAAACGCACGCAGACCATACTGGGGACAAATTTACAGTTTCCCGGCCTGTGTGTGGGGAACAACAACACAGACCCCCACAATCAACCCATGAGGAAAGGATTCAACCACTTCATTCGCAAATCCGTAGAGGAAGACGGCGTGGGTAAAACCCATAAAACTCTTGTGCGCGAGAGTGAGCAAGACTTCCGCTCATACATGAGGATGAACAGCAAAATCGTGAGGCCGCGAATTTGGATGTGCGTGAGCCTTCAACACAGTTGTGGAGAGAAGAAAATCTGCGTGAGTGATGGCAGTCGTTTTTTCCAGCCATAGTGAAGTCAACCATGGGTGGAGTGTGCATGTGGGTGAGGACTAACAGTCCTGCCACCCCACTTCCAAGACCATAACTGCCTCAACCACCACCAGCCTTTCTCAATGAAAGTGGTTGGAATAAAACAAAGGAAGAAGACATATGGTTTTTTCTCTCATTGGCCAAGGTTGACAATTTCCCCCACATCCTTATCCTTGTGAAAATCATGCCCCTTTCGATTTAGTTGCTGCGATCGTAGCTGGTCGGGTTTATTTATTTAATTATAGATGCATATTTACATGATGACCAACATAATATATGTCGCATGCCCCGATGTACCATCGGTGACAAATTTAAATCCAAAACATAGCATAACCAACCAACGGTGGGGCCTTGGCCTTTAGCTCCACACCCTGATCATTTACAATTTATACATCATATACATCTAATGTAACGGGGTCAAAACTGGGACATTACAGAAGATCTATAACAGAGTCTGGAAGATGGGTGCACATACGAAAGGTGCTATATATTTCTCATGCATATGAAGAGCGCCTTTGTTGATTTTCCCATGTGGGTTTCCACGTTAAATGTTGTCTCAATGTGTATTTGTTGAATATGTATATGTTGAATGAATGTATGCTATGAATAAGTAGGTATGAATAGATTGACTAGCATTTGTTTATGAATAGGATTTTAAATGCATATGTCGCATTGTTGATAGATAGAATTTGTGCTAAAGCTTTATATGATTGTTGCAGTCTCTGTCGATGGATAAGTAAAGTAATATATTGAATGAACATAATAAGAATAGGAAACACACCCCCCGTCTTTAGTCGAGCAGGCTAGTAAGGTGCCGAGGAAGAGGAAATCCCCACTCAACTGCAGAAACCTGGTTCTGGCAGTTACCCATAGAGATATCTCGGGTGAGACTGCATATGCGTCACAGGTGCTGCCGGCCGAGACTTGCTCTGTCGAGCCGATATCTTGGGCTTTGTTGATAGACAACCAAGGGTTTGAACTTGGGTCAAAGGAGGAAACACCAACACCTCGCCAATAAGATCCAACGTCCAAATGACCCTTTGTTTATCCTTCTTAGTCTTGTTCTTTCTTCGACTCTTCCTGTTTTTCCTAGTTCACTACTATGAGTGAGTCTCCAAAGATCTTGAATTGTTTACTTAACAAGTATGAATTACTATTGATCCTTAAAGCGAAGTGTATGCTTATGCATCATTATTTGATGCAATTCCTATTCCCAAGGAATACTTCTTGATTTTCATTGAGGTCATATTATATTAACTAGCGATTGCCCCATAAGGTCTAAAGGAACACTGATAGAAGTAACAAACAATCAGTTTTAGACAAGTATGCATATTCTCCTTTAATAGAAGTGTTAATTTAGTATGAACTTCATATTGATTAAAAAAATTCCTAATATTGAGTTAATTAATAATAGTCTCAGCTAAAAACTATATTCACTAGCCATGGGGAAGTCATGTAAGCATTGCACCTAGTTGTTGTCCAAATGGAGAAGCTCTTCCCTTAGCGTTGCTGGGGTTTGCAAGTCCTACACCTTTTTTACCATCTCCTAAACCTCTAGACATTTGTGATTTGTTCCTAGAAACGTTTATCTGATTGTCTAAGCAATCAATATTCTGAGCATTCTCGTTGTTGTTTCCATATCTCTCGTGTATGGATGAAACCAACAATTAAAAACTTTAAGTTATCTTGTGCTAACTCCAATATGAACAATTCACTACCATAAAGGAAAGAACTATGTATTTATGTTTAATATTTTCTTGAATATCATGGTTTCAAAGAGTCAGCCTAGAGAGTGATAAATGGACTTCAAACCCGTTTGGAATTTGTTTTCCTACTAACTCCTTTTTGTGAAATAAAATAGTGTAGGAGAGTATTAAAGGAACATAAAGCTAGTTTTGTATCATAAATTTCAAAATATAGTTCCATCGTTCAAAGACTTCAAACAAGAAGCATTAACAAATGATAAGAAAAACCAACACTTTTAAGATGTAATTTCTATATCAAACCTGAATTTGTAGAAATATATCTTAACCATATTTTTTGTTGTTGCAAATACAGTTCTATGAATTAAAAAAAATGGATCAAACAAGAAAAACCAATTTGCTTTATGTTAATTGCAAAATGTGAAGCTTGTTTACTTACTTTGTTGTATTTGCACAAATTTGAAGAACCTACCTTTCCTATTACAAAAATTAGAGTTCACTATCCATTTGTTTAAATGTTACTCAGGAGAACAAAACCAAAAGAGATTGGTCATACCATGATACTAAAATAGTTCACTTATCCCATACAACACAACAACTCAAGGAAACCCCCTTTCTTATGATACACAATTGTTATCAAAATCCCAATGGGAAAGATAAAATCAAGGCAATTGCCTTCCTTACCACAAAAAATGTTCAAATACAAATTTACAAAACTACCATTCTCCCCAATTTCTAATCTAAGATGAAAAGATGAACACTTTAAAGCCAAGCCCTTGAATTGTTGAAATGGAAAATGGTCCATGGGTTCAAACTCTCAAGGAAAGATAGAATCAAGGCAATTTCCCTACTTACCACAAAAAGTGTTAAAATACAGATCTACAAAACTATCCTTGTCCCCGAGTTCTAATCCAAGATGAAAATATGAGCACTTTTATAAAGCCAACAAAAGTTTACATCTTATAGGAGGTAGACTACAAACCCTTGAATTGTTGAAATGGAAAATGGCCCATGGGTTCAATAAGTGACAAAAATGAAATTTTTTTAAACAACATCAGCCATTAGAGTTTACTCTCACAAACATTTCGTTGCAAGAAATCTGATTTTGAAAGGAAGTAAACCAAAACAGACACCATGCATGTCAAAATTGTTTTGGATATGTGCATGACATAAGTCAAAATGACATTTATAAATAAATTTTTATAATCTATGCAAACATGTTTAATATATAAACAATATGATTGATTTCATGGATATCAAGGAACAATGAATACATTAAATGTTCAAGCTTAGTCAAGCTTAAAGATTGCATGACATGTCAAAACGCAAGGGAAACAACAACCCTAAAAATAGAAGTCCAAATGGAAGACACATTTATTTATAAAATGTGTTACAAGCTCCACGGTTGAGCTTCAAAATATTACAAATATGCTCCACTGTTGTGATTAATTTGTTTATTGGTCAAAGGACATCTAGTTTAGCCTAGCATGCTTCATTTTACAAGAAGTAAATCAAAGCAAAGGAAATAATATAGAACAAAAGCTATTATAGTATGCATTACCAAATCTTTGATGTTGTGGCACAAAAGATTAAAACATTTAATTTTTTTTATCATGTATCTAATAACTCGTCCAAAAAAGAAGGCATGTAATTAGAAGCAAGGAAAATGCTTTAGGCAATTCATACTCCACATAAAAGTGTGTATGGGGTAAGGATAAATCAAAGGCAAATTCTCTCAAGTTTAGACAAGTCCCAACTTTAGTTGAAAATTGTGACGAGGCAAACTTACAAATAATGTTTTCTTGAGTTTGGAAGTGGTAGAGAGATGGAAAAAAATTCTAAAGGAAAGTAGGGCATTTTCTTGGAAGAAGAACATGGCATTGGTCCAATGTGCTAGCACATATAAATACATCATTGGTTTATTGAAAAATATTGCATTAGAGGCATTCACCTACCAACTATATTTTAAAAATAGTATGCAAGTTAGTATATCATCATAATAAACCATGCAATAGACATATTCTTGATGTCACCCACATTTCTTATTAGAAGCTCAACATTAAAAATTCTAATTAATGTGAGGAAACTAGAAAACAATAAACATCAACTGATTTTTTCATACCTAAAAGAGTAATGATAAACACAAAGAATAGAACCACCATAAAGCTAACCTCACTAAAACTTGATATATTCCTTTGAAGCTTTGAATTTGCTTGGAGAAAATCCATTTGTATGTATTCTAGTTCATCTTGCAATTTTGCTTCAAAGACAACCATTCTAGTGACTTGTTGTGTATGTTCATCAGTGATAACACTTACAATAGATACATTATCTTCAAAGGGAGTGCCAACAAAATTGGGATATTCTTTTTCTAGCTTCCAATTAGCAGTTGCACTTGGTTGCTAATGTCAATAGGCGTAAATTTCTTGTTCTTGTCAAATTATATAATTTGGATCACACACAAAAACTTCAAACCTATAAGAAGATACATAGATATCTTCAATCACAAAAATTAGTCCTTAAATAAATGGAGGCCACACATAATATCACTCAAATTACGAGTGAAAATAATAGTTCTATATACCAACACCACTTTAGCTAATTTTCCAAGACATGAATGTTATCCAAGTGTTGATATTTTCAATTATGATTAATAAAATTCGATTAAATCATTCTAAATTCTAAAAATCCATCCACTAATTTTCCTATAACTTAAACTACATATTAATAATTTTGCATGAAAGATGCATTTCAAAATTTTGTTGTAAATTTAGTGTTATAGTGGATGTTATTCCAATGCAAGAAGGTTCTTGACCAATCCTAAGGATTGTTGGATTTAAATATTATCAAAATATAGTAAAACACTTGTAGTGGAGATGGTTGGGAGATGAATTGATCCCATACAACCAATTTGTTGTCCACTTTAAAGATAAAAACTCATCTTTGTTTTGGTCTACTCTATTTAAGAAGTTTGTAATTTTTTTTTAAATATGAAATATAAACATAAAAATGTGTGTGAATTTTAATGATATTGAATATAAGCAAGAATTGATTTGAATCCCATGGTTAAATGGTATAAGTTAAACTCATGTATATTTGCTAAGAAATTCACTACTTGTTAAGCATATTGCATAAATCTTAACCATCTTAGTTGCAGTAATAGGTATTAAGTTTTTTGTGTATGTATGTTGTTTGCATTTGCAGTTTGTTGGGTAATGTTGGAACCCTAAAATCTATTCATTGTTGGAATCCCAACCGGTAGATGAAGGGAATGTTGAGTTTAGTAAGGTGGTAGGGGTGGCTAAACCACACTAGGCTGTGGAAGGAACATTTCATTGAAAGATTGCCAATCTACCATATTGCAAACCTAGAAAGGGATATTTGTTTGGAATGAGCACTCAACTGTCAACAAGGTGTCATGGGTGGCTACACCACATAATCCTATCACACTGTTGTTCCAACCACTATGGCCTAAGGCACATTCCGTTGAAAGATTGTCAAACTACCATGTTGTCAGGAAAAACTTATAAGGGGAAGATGTTATACCTACATATGTCAATTATAATTGATTACTTAGTCATAAGCTTCCATATGCATTTCAGTGGAAAAGAAAAATGATATGCACCGTATGCACCAATAGGGCGTATTAAGATATTATGACAACAAGAAACTATGTTAACCTTGAATTATGTACATAAAAGTTTTGCAACAAAAAATATGACAATCAAACATAGCCTAAGTTACATCAAACCAATGTATTTTTTGATGATTATACCTATGTGTAGTATTCTAGGTGATTATTTGAAATGAAAATTTATATATATAGATATATTGGGGAATATTCAATAAAAAACATATAATATACTATGCAGAGGAATTAGAGGGCATGAGTAAGGGTGGTCGGATGACGTAGAGGAATTAGAGGGCATGGTTGTTGAGTCCCTCATCTTGACTTATTGAGTAGTCAAAACTGCACAAGAAACCGCATTGGGAAAGAAATTGCGTAGAGAACCGGGCGAGGGCAGAAGAGTGTGGTGGAGAACTTAAAGCGCAACAAGATTCAATACATGTAAATTAAAAATGATCTTGCCAAAAAACATCTTTTATAGGACAATAATGAACAACGAGCGGTGAAAACCAGAAGGTAAGCACAAAAACTAGTAGACAATCTAAAGTGGATAAGGAGGACACACAACGGACATGTATTTGTTTAAGGGACGACAAAAAAGCTACAATGTTTTTCAACTTACCTCAAAAATAAAACACATATCAACATCATTATTAATATATTATAAATAACCCTTTTAATTTAGAAGAAATTAAATACTTTTTTAAAAATATTTAAAAATACTTTTAAACTATATCTTTATCGTCATTAATTTCTTAATTTAAGCTTTGAAAGCTTATAAATATGTTTTCCCCAACGTTAAACACTTACAAACTTGAAACTTTGAAAACTTACTAATATATTCTTACTATTGGGGAATATTTTATTTTTGAATTAGATTTTAGTTTTAAAAGCTTACAAACTTGAAACTTTGAAAACTTACTAATATGTTCTTACTATTGGGGAATATTTTATTTTTGAATTAGATTTTAGTTTTAAAAATATGTTGTTAATAATTTGTAATTAATATTTTTATATTTATTAAATTTATGATTAATTTTTTAATATATATAAATATAATAAAATCAAGATTTTAAGTAAACCACATTGCAACTTTTTTTAATCTATCAAATTAGAATAATGAATATTTAATGTATTATTATTTAATAAAATGTAAGCATATTATTCAAAAACCATTACATGTATTAATTTGTTTTTTCACATAAATTTTTTGGAAAGCTTTTTTAAAGATTACAAAATTTTGTTATTAAATATATTTTATTTGAAAATTAAAATATTTTTATAATATTTTTTTTTTTAATTTAAAAAATCTATTTTTTGATCGGACTGTTATATTTTTGACGAGATATAAATTTATTCAATTTTTATAATTGAAAAATAAATAAAATTAATTTATAAAACAATGGTTTTTTACAATAACACCTGTCAATGTCCTATGCTAATATGGGACACCACTTGTCACTTGTCATGTCCTTTACCAATGATCAATAAAAAATGTCTTAGAAGATCAGCTTTGTAGTTGGTATTGATGGTGTTATGAGTTATGGCAACGAGTTTGCAAAAGGAAACAACAAGCACCACCAAACTCTAAATCAGTCACGTCATAAAGTTAAATTTATATGTTTTTTTAAAAACCTGTGTAGTCAACTATTGAAGTATTAGTGTTTCCAATAACACTGTGAGATAATACTATTTTTAGTCTCTCTCGTAGGCAATTAGTTTGAAATCAATCCATTAGAAAACATTATATTTATTAAGGTTGAGGAAAATAATGTTATTTTTTTATTTTTATTTAATATATTTTTTCTCAATATTTATTTGACTAGAGCTATTCATTAGATATTTTTTTCGAAATACTAAAAATTGAAAAAGTAAAATAAAATACCATCCATATAGTAACTTATAAAATCTATGGAAATATTTTTGTGTTAGTGGATTGTCATTTTGTCAGACATTTGTAATAGTTGTCAGTCATTTGACAATGTGTTGTCATTTTGACTTGTCATACAAAATTTACATGATATTTGCTATTGCTTTCCACGCAAGTAACACAGGAAATGAGTTTACACTTGTCTACAACCCTGTCCTTTGTTGCTAAATTTTGAAAATGAGTTTACACTTGTCACAACCCTGTCCCTTGTTGCTAAATTTTGAAAACGAGCTTACACCTGTCCTAAATGCTGCATTTGTCATACACTTTGCATGATAACATGAATTCGAGTTGGTGGGCTTGTACCCTTCTCGTGAAGATAGTAGCAAGAATGAGAATTGATTGAGTTGCAACTTTTGCTAGCACGTGCCTTAACCATGGTTGTCCCCTTCTTCAAGTATGCAGCATTCTTCTTCTTGCTCCAGCTTGAAGTTCTCAATCTAAGGGATGCCCCAAGGCTTGGAGGGCATTTGAAATTCCAACGCCTTGTTGAATGGATAAGAGGAAAAGAACATCCTGATTTGAAATTGATGCGATGGGTTGTGTTGCCAATTTCACGGAGGGTGTGCTCAAGTTCATCGCCATGCCAACCACTAGAGCCGAATGCAGAGTGGATGAAGCGTTGGATTTGGTGAGTGTTAGTTTAGAAGAAAAATTATAGAGAGCTCCAAATGCTGAACATTTCTAGTGGTGCAAAAAAATGGAAGATAGGACATTATCTATACAATCTTTTCTAGAACTTTTGTGAAAGCCGTAAAAAATTTTGGTAAAAAAATTTGTGCCTATTTTCAATGGAGAAAATGGTCATTTGTTAGAACAAGGATCAATCCATAAATTGGTCTGTATTAGTCATTGTTCTTTGTTCAACATTTTGCAAGAATATTATGAGGAAACAAACATAGGCAAACTACCTGAAAGGCTCAATATGCCATTGGAACTGAGAAGGATACCATCATTTTAAGCAATGTTACTCATTTTAGACTACTAAAAAATTATTAACAAGTCTTCTTTTAGGTTTTAACCACTGCCAACACTTAGCAATGATTTTTTTTTTATTAAATATTTTGTTAAAATAACATGAGAAAGTGGTCACTTTGTGGTATCCATTTATGCCAACAGATCCGATTTATTAGCCAGTTGAACACAAAAGATCAACATCTTTGGAGAAGTAGTGTTATAATGCGGTGAGATTAGCTATTGTGATGTTGAGAAGGGGATTTGCAGCGAAACAAAATTGTCCTTAGTAATCTCACATGCAACTTTCTCTACGAGTTCCTTAAACTCTGTGTAGAATTGCAAAAGAAAAAAGTTGTGGTGAGCAAAGAGTAGTCCACACGATTTCATTATCTTTTATTGATTTTTTGCTCTCAATCAGATCAACATTGGTTTTGATTAATTGATTGCAGGATTTTCGGTTCTCAATCGGAGAGGTATTGGTTTTGATTGCTTGCTTGCAGGGTTTTCAACTCTCAATCATAGCAACACTAGTACAAAATGAGAGATAAGTGACCACGTGACCAAAAAATTAGGTCACCATGGTTTTTTCAATGGATAAATGACAAAAAATGAGAAATTTTAAGTCAGCTAACTAAAAATGACCAAGATAAATGACCAATTTGGTCATGGGATAAGAACTAAACTAAAAATGACTAAGATAAATGACCAATTTGGTCACATGATAAGATTTAAACTAAAAATGACCACATAACCATTGGTAATTTATTTGGTCATTTTTAGTTGTGCCACTTCGACAATGGAAAATTACAATTTTGACAATAAAATTGTACACTTTACTAAATTTTAACACTAAATCCATTTGCAATGTTAAAATTTAGTAAATTGTAACATTTTAGATGGATTCATATAATATCCAATTCAATTTTCTTATCATGTCCATATAATTTTATTTGATAACTAAACCATTGCTTTTTTTCCTAGGAAAAAAAACAGAATTTTATTTCATTAAGTGTGAACAAAATTGCATTATGTATATGCACATCAAGTGTACATTGCTAACAAAAAACTAAACTGCTTCCAAGACATCTTGTCTTCATTCTGTAGCTCTGTTTTATGGAGCTATTACAATAGAGAGTTATGTTACATAAAAATCTGTTATAAAGGAGCATATATAGTCACTAGGCTTGCCAACCTGATAATTAATCGATATAACTAAACGACAAAAACAAAAAAGTTATGTATCATGTTATATAATAAACAAAAAGTAAAAATTGTCTTATTGAAACTTTGATATTCCAGACCAGTAGGAATGTTCATTATATAAACGACCGAAGGTAGTATTAATGTGCAGTCCCATTCTGGAATTCCTTTACCTTCCAAATCCCCAGATCCAGTTGCAAACCCTCCTTCGAGGCTTTCTCCACCTCTTTGTTGTTTTCCTTGTAAACATGACGACATGAGAAAGTATCAAATGTGTTATGAACCTCACCAATGGAAAAAATGATATCTTCTAATATTAAATGTATGAATCATTGAGTCCCTTTTATCTAGTTTTAACATTTAGTGAGTCACCAAAAATGTTTATGCTTCGACAACCCTTTTCTATTGCAAAAATTAGAAGAATTTTTAGGCTCAAAACTTCAACTAGTTGTTACTTCCCTCTCCCAACCCCAGAGTAAGTTCAAAGTAGTGATTATCTGAAAGGAAAAGAAGGGCCCCTCCCCCATGAAAGTTGTTTTGGGTTGCACCATCGAAAAACCCCCATGGATTAGTCCTATCAATTTCAACTGCTAGGGTCTCCCTTTTATTTGCTGCTCTAATATGCTGAGGGAAAGCAGTTAGAATGCCACACGAGAGTGCTGCAGTAATCTATGGCGTACATGATTTTTCCCTAAAAATGTAGTCACTTCCTTGCCAACCAGATCCCCCAAATGACCAACAGAGGCATGGCTTTCACAGGTTTGAGGTGTGCCTCATAATTCGAATTTTTCCAAGCTTGAGACACCGAGTTCCCCTCCCAAATGCAAAGGATACCAGTTGTTCGTGTGCACTCTTCCCACACCTCTCTAATGAAAGGACAAATTAAAAAGAGATGTGTGACCGACTCTTCATCTGACTTACAAAGTAAACACCACCCAGGTCCATGTTTTTTCCTTTTCTATAGGCTGTCCCACGTTGGGAGCTTATTTTCCAAAGCGTTCCACATAAACAATCAAGTTTTAGGTGGGCTCTTGATATTCCACAGTTTTTTCCACCACCAAACCGGGTCCCTGTTGTTCTCATCTGCACTTAGACAGATATATCTAGATTTTGGAGAGTAGATGCCAAGCGGGTCACCTTCCCACAAGAGTTCATCTTCCCTGTCTCTTAGAATAATTTGTGCCCTGTTAAGTTCCTAAAATAGAAGAGACAATGCTGCTTGGTACGGTTATGGGATTTCTAAAGTATTCATGTCTCCGTGATTGAACCCATGCTCTTTCCTGTATCGGATTTTCCAATTGTGACAGAAAAATTATCCCCCTCCCTCAAGGCCGGCACCATCCGTTCAGGAAGGAGATGGTGACGTGCACTCCCAATCTAGGGGTCTTCCCCAATTCTGAGCCTCCTCCATATTAAATTGAGCACATAGATTTGTGGACCAACACACAACTCACAAGATAGATCATACAATTTACTCAACAATTGAAGAATGAAATAGTGCAAAAATGGCTTGCAACTTTCAATTCTGTCATTAGTCAAAAGTAATTAGATAATTAATTACAATGAAGTACTATGGCTAAATAACTTCATGCAATTCGAATCCATGTGAGGAAATTCGAATTGGTTGGACTCTACTTGACTGAATGGTTAACTGACCTTGTCTAAATCATTATCAGAGTTCGTCGGAGTTCAAAATCCAAACTCAAGTGTCTAACTGAGTGTTAAGTAGTCTAACTGAATGAGGTAGGTGAGTAAATGCGCCTCACCTACATGCAACCATGCAATCCTAGCGCTAACTGAGTAGAATTGAATGTAAGGGACTAGGAATGAATGTAATTGACTCCTAACTGAGCTTCACTAGTCACCAACTGAACTCAACTAATGGAGGTTGGTATCGACACTCCCAGTGGCTCCTAATTTGCAGGGATTGATCTAGGAGGCTCCTAAACTGATGCATGCAAGTGCAATTAGTGGCAGTCCCGATTTAGACATGACTCTTGATTTAGACATAAATGACCAAATTGGACAAGGGAGGATTATAATCCTAACACCCCCCTGAATGCTAACTTGGACAATTTGTGGGCCCTGGTAACTAAGACCATAGGTCACCCATTACAACAAGTAAAGTAACTACTCAACACAAGGAGCTTGGGAAAAAACCACATGGGAAAAAAGCCCCCCCTCTAACTAAGCAGATAGAATCACGACTCAAGTTTGAAAAAATTGAAAATATGTTGTTGTAATCTCTGTGATGTAGCGAAGCAGCATGCATGATGTTCTGTGCACAGGTATCATGGGGCCTAGCATGTAGACTTCTCCACCTTCTCCCTAAATGATGATGGAAGGAAGGAGGAATGTAACCTTTTCCTCTTACTAGACGAAGATGTGTATGATCCACTCTATTCTTTTGAATGCAGTGTGACTGAGCCCTTGCCATGTAGCATCTTACAGGGAGTTTTTTGCATCTCTCTGAATGAGGAAAGATTGCATGACATAGCCCAAGGTTCTTAGCCTTCCGAGTGTCAGATGGATTTCCAGTCATCTTCCTAGCTTCCAGTTTGGAAGTAGGGACTGGATCTGGATCTGAATCACCCTGAATCTCAATCGCATAAACTGATATAGCTAGATCTGCAATACTAGTGGAAACTTCAAAAGAAGTAGATGGAATTTTTTTACCTTCCCTTGCAAGTGGCCGCTGAGAGTGCACTGGTTCTGAAAATGGAATGAAGTGTGAGAATTCATATGCCTTAGAGGCATGATTTGCAACACCCTTCGCTATGATCCCAGTAGAGATATCTATGATCTCCATTGAGTCAGGACCAAATATCACTCGCTTTGAAGAGCTAGTATAAGTCATCTGGTATACATATAACAGATTTGTAGCTAAGGAGGGCACATAAAGCACATCTTTGAACTTTCCATGTTCAAGCTTGATAGAACCCTTCCCTTTTGCTTGATTTTTATTGTTATTTCCCATCTGAATACTAGGACCATCAAAATACGAGAAGGAAGAGAATGATTGTCTGGATGCAACCATATGATTGGAAGCTCCAGAATCAATGAGGAAGGCATGTGTTGTTGAGCAACTAGCCTTTAGTGCACGCCATGTCTCTTCACGTTCTTCAGTTTCTTCTCTATGGTCAACCTTCCTTGTGCTAGCGTGTACAGTAATGTTATGTTTCTTCAGAAGAAGAGCCATCTCATCAATTTTTCTTCTCATACAAGTGCTTTCTGGATGAAATCCCCTTCCACAGTAAGAACAAAGGGTCTTTCCTTTGCCATTCTTCTTACTTCTCTCCGAACTTGGAGGCTCATTTGACTACTCTTTCTCCACAAGAGACTCATAATTTTGCTTCCCTTTATCATTCGCTACCTTATGTCCTCCTACAACCAGTGCTTGATATTTGGAAGATTGAATGATCCCCAATTGGATCAATTTGTAGGCATCCTCCAATGAAGGAGTTAAGAGTAGGAATCCTCCAATTTGGAGTAGTAAGCTTCACTGAATGAAAGGTTGATACAAATACCGAGTAGTCTGCACCTAGTTTTGAGAGAATGGTAAGGATGAGTTGATCATCCTCCTTCTCAACCTTTCACAACTTCAGCTGGAACACTAGATTCTTGAATTTTGTGAAGAAATCATTTAGTGTTTCGAAATTGGCTGGATGAAGAGAAATCAGCTAATTCTCTTGCTGATAGATCCTCGGGTCATCCTGCTTATCAAATAAGGAGGCAATCTTGTCCCAAACCTACTTGGGAGTCTGCCATCCATTGATGTGGAAGAGAAGATCTCGAGATATTGAGAGGCACAAGCATCCATAGGCTTCATCAAGCCTATTCCAATACTTTTCTTTGTCAACATAATGGATTGGCTCTGCCTCTGGCTCCATTGTAAGTCTAAAGAGTATTTTGGATCGTAACTTCATCTCCATGTCCTTCTTTCGCTGGTGGTAGTTGAAAGGAGTGAGAAGCTCCATTGGAGGGGCCATTTAGAATGCAGTGAAGGAGATTGAGCTGTTGTAGCAAATGCAGTGAAGGAGACTGAGTTGCTTGTAGCGAATGCAGTGAAGAAGACTGATAAACCTGTAAATCACACAATCAAACAGACAAAATAAGCTTGATAGTATGCACTTTTAGAATTTCCTTCACACCCATCATAGTTGATCAAGCAAGCTTGATCAACAATTCCTTAACTTGGGATATTAAGTGGTAAATTATCTGCTTCTGGTGCAGTACTGGAAGGAGCAATTTTGCTCAATTTTTTTATTATTATCCAAGTATGAATCTGTAATAGGAGAAGTGCCCTGTCCTGTCGAGGCTCTGATACCATATTAAATTGAACACATAGATCTGTGGACCAACATACATCTCACAATATAGATCATGCAATTTACTCAGCAATTGAAGAATGAAACAGTGCAAAAATGGCTTGCAACTGTGAATGCTTTCATTAATCAAAAGTAATTAGATAATTAATTACAATGAAGNTCATTATCAGAGTTCATCGGAGTTCAAAATCCAAACTCAAGTGTCTAATTCAGTGTTAACTAGTCTAACTAAATGAGGTAGGTGAGTAAATGCACCTCACCTGCATGCAGCCATGCAATCCTAGCACTAACTGAGTAGAACTGAATCTAAGGGACTAGAACTAAATGTAATTGAATCCTAACTGAGCTTCACTAGTCACCAACTGAACTCAATTAATGGAGGTCGGTATCGACACTCCTAGTGGCCCTTAATTTGTAGGGATTGATCTAGGAGGCTCCTAAATTGATACATGCAAGTGGAATTAGTGGAAGTTGGCCTTAATTAGTTTTCCCCACACTTTAGTAACTGGTACATGTGCCCTAATTAGGCCAAGTGGACCAAATGGTGCTAGTGACTAAAAATAGACTGAAAGGACTCATGATTTAGACATAAATGACCAAATTGGACAAGGGAGGATTATAATCCTAACACTACCATCTCTAATTTTCCAAGACAAATTTTATTCAATCACCGGGAACAAATTTACCACTGCCTTCTAGATCACTGAGCCACCCACATGTGATTTTTCAGGGGATCTCACCCAATCTTCAACAGACTCTGGAGCTAGATATTTCTAGGTTACCACTTGAGTCCAAAGACTTCCTGTCTTCAATAATCTCCACCCCCCTTTAGCCACTAGAGCTTTGGAAAATAAGAAAATGTTCTTTAGCCCCCAACTACCCAGGGATTTAGGAATTGCTATTCTTTCCCACGTCACCCAAGGAGAAACAAAAGCCTCTTCTTTCCCACACCACAGAAAACGAGAACAGAGCTTCCTAGCTACCTCCAGAATCCCCTTTGGAATCCAGGGCAGGGACATCCAATAAACTGGGATTGCCTCCAATACTAATTTCACCAAGAACAACCTACCTTCTCTTGAAATCCATTTGTGGCTCCAGACCTTTAATCTTTTTTTCCAACTTATCGATGAGCCATTTCCAATCCTGCTTCCTATAATCATCAGGTTTTAGTTGAAACCCAAGGTATTTCAAACTTGAATACACCTCTAAAAGATTGAAGGGGAGTACTCTTATGAAGGCCTGTAATTCATCTTCCCTCAACAAGTTTGTAGAAAGCGTGGACTTTCGAGTATCTATTTACATCCCCGTAGATTTTGAGAAAATCTCTAAAATGCCCTGAAGAGTTCCAACATCTCTTACTGAACCAGTGCAAAAAATTAGGACATCATCTACAAAAAGTAGATGTGTAATGAAAATATTTGGAGCTATCTGAATTCCCCTCAAAATGCCTTGCCTTTTGGCTTCCCTTAAATCCCTGCTCAAACCTTCCGTGGCCAAAAGGAAAAGTAAGGGGGAAAGTGGGCACCCTTGTCTAAGACCTCTCTCAGAATGAAAGAAAGGAGGGGCCGCCCCATTTATAAGGACCGAAAAAGAGACAGTTATAATGCAACTCATGATCCACCTGATAAAACCAATATCGAAACCCAGATGAGTAAGAAGCATACGTATATAAAGCCAACTTACTTTATCATAGGCCTTGGAAATGTCTATTTTTAGAACAACTCCTTTGAGTTTTTTGGTTTTGATATTGTGCAATCCTTCTTGTGCAACTCCAATCGCTTCTTGAATCTGCCTCCCCTCCAAAAAACCAAACTGTTCACCAGATATATGTTGTGAAAGTGTACCTTTCTGTCTTCTTGCAATGACTTTAGACACTACTTTATAGAGACAATTACAAAGAGAGATAGGTTTAAATTCATTTAGCGAAGCATGGTTGTCAGCTTTAGGGATCAAGGCATTGAATGTGGAGTTGAATCTAGCAGGTATCCTCCATGTAAGACTTGTATCCTCAACCACTTTGAGAAGAGCTTCCCCTAACAAGTCATAAAGTTCCAACGAGAATTCAATCGACCAACCACTAGGGCCCGAGCTCTTGTCCTTTTGAAAGCTCTGAAGAGCAGCCTTCAATTCTTCCTTTGAGACTTCCTCCATTAGGGTACTATTGCATGCCTATTCCACAAAACGGGGTAAAATTTGTGCCACTCTGACGACTTCTACAATAGTGGCCTGATTGTTTGCTCTGAAGAGTGAATGAAAGTGATCCACACCAGTCCTAACCATTCCTTCAAAAGTAGTTTGTGCTTCACCCTGTGAGTTGTCAAGAATCCAAATGGTGTTCACAACCTTCCTCCCATTTGCATAAGCATGAGAGAACTTGGTATTATCATCCCCAACATCCAACCAAGTTTCCCTGCTTTTTAGTCTCCAGGTTTCTTCCTTTTCTAGCAGCAAAGTGTTCCTTCTTCCTTCCAATCTAACCAAAGAGTCTTTGGACTCATGTGTCCTCAGATCCCGTCCTACTTCCTCATAGATCCAATAGAGATCTTTTTCAATCTGATTTAGTTCAATGTCCTCCCTAATCCTCTTTGCATGGGCCCAATCTTTAATAGGCCCTTAAAGCCTCTTAATATTATCAACAAATTGGAAAGCTGTAGGTCGGGGGTTTATGGGGTTGAAAGGAATCCACAAGGAGGTAACCAGATTTGTGAAGGATTCATCTTTTAGCCAAATTTTATTAAATGTTAGTGGGCCGGAGGGTTTATTTGGGCCATTACGAAGTTCAAAGAAAATGGGAAAATGATCAGAGACTCCCCCAGACCCAACCCATTTCCTCAAATGAAAAAATCTATCCACTAACTGCTCTACTACCAAAAACCTGTCTAAACATTTAACCACCCTGTTTTCTCTTGAATGATTGTTCCTCCAAGTCGGTTTGAGTTTGATGGGCTCAATGTCAATCAATTTTTTCTCTGCTATTCTCTGAGTGAAAAAACCAGTTAATGAGTTAGCACGAGCATGTGGCCTCCAAAATTCCGCCTGCCCCAAAGAGAAATTCAAATCACCTCCTAGAATTATAGAGTCCCCTCTAAGGAGAGGATTGTTGAGCAAAGAATCCCAGAAGGGGATTCTATTGAGATAAGGACCATAAACATTGCAAACTGTAAAAACTTCTATTAAGTCTAGGGCCGAGCACGAAATTACAATAGCTGACTTTGACCCCCATAAGTTGAGAACCTTCACATTCCTATCATTCCAACCAACAAACAACCCACCATAACGGCCTCTAACATCTAGAGTTTCAAAATTCCACCCTCTAAACCAACTTTCCAATCTAGTCTTCACCGCCTTACTAGTGCTGAGAGTTTCTTGAAGAAGAATGATGTCAAGGCGTTCTAAAGAGACCGCCCTCTTAAGTGTTGATCTTTTATGGGGACCAACTAGACCCCTGTAGTTAAAAGACACGATTTTCATGAATGACACTTCTTTTGGGTTCACACCGTTCTAAGTGCCTGTTCAATAGATTGTTTTTTCCCTTCCAAAAGATCCTTTCTAGCTTTAGTCTGAGCCTTGGAAATAAAAGATGTCCTCCCTCTTCCCTTTGGAGGCTGATCCTTCCCTTTCCCAAGACCCCTAGTTCCCAATTTTGTACGAAAGTGGAGAAAATAACTCGAATCCAAGGACTCAGGCGAGGGCGAGGTGGAGTCTTCCTCACAAGGTGTCAGGTCAGGATCTAGGGGAGGGGAGACCTCCTCCAAAGGGGAAGGAGGAATATTAATAAGGGGAGGAGGGGTGGAAGGAGGATGTGGAGTGATTGATATATTTCCAATCCCCCTGAAATGTCGCTTCGACCAGTAGTGAAGAGGAAGGCAAAGCAACCGAACCCATAAATGCACAACATCCAATCTTTCTCTGCTGGCATCGAAGAACGGATTCCAAGGCTTAAGCATAACTGGGCAATGATCCCAGTTCCAGTTTCTATTGAGAACCAACAATGCATGTTCTGCATTGCGAAAATTGAATGCAAACCAATTTCTAGTTACTTCCTCCACCTCAGGAACACAAGCTAGACTTGGATTCCAATGGACCTCCATCCAAGCTGGTCTCTAAACTATCAGGATCATCCTGTTGATTAATCCTTTGGATTCCAACCAAGATTTTATTGTTTAAAATTTGTAAGCATCCCACTATGTTGTTCCAACCTTATTTCCAATAAAAATATGAGGTGGTGAACCTTACATTTACAACTTCATAATATTCATCCTTCATAAGTAGGGTTTTTCCAGTTCCTTTCTGAAAGTTGCAACGTCTTTGTGCCCAATGGTTACCAATTTAAGTTCATAATTGGCCAAGGTTATATCTAAAGGATATTTGTCTCAAAATTTTATAATTGTTATATGTAAAACCACTCGTATTTGTACACATATTCCCATCTATCTTCCCCTTTGTTTGACATAACAATTACTCACTCTATGTGATGTGCATAACCATCACTCATTCTCCTTTGCACCATCTTGTATATCAACAAGCAACAAGGGAAACAAAAGCCAGAAAACACGTTGTCATTTCCAACAACACTCTTCGAATGTCTTTCAGCTTTGGACTTTTAACCTAGATTCCATAATTATAATAGTGAACCAATCAAACATTGCCCAACAAACTTCACCTTCATTTCCAAATTTCTATAGCTCCACTACTAGGAAAGGATCCGACTTAAACCTAAACAAAGTCTCACAAGTCCTCAAATCATTGCTTGCAAACCTTTCCCAAAGAAGTTTTGTTGAGAGAATGCCCTAGAAACACAATTTAATGTTGTTCAGCCTTCATTCCTTTCCCATAATCGATTTAGAGTAAATTTTAGTCTTTTTATGACTGCTTACTCTGTCGAAAATGGGATCAGGTCTTTTTATTCTTCCTGTCATGGTGAGAAGTGACCAGAATTGAATACCAAGGTTGTTGGTTGGTAAGGCATGCCCATAACCAACCACAAGGTTACTCCAACTCTCAAAACTGATGATACAATGTATAACATTATGTAGTTTGGCTAGCATTATGTATCTAGGCTAGCATGATGATTACTTATTTACGATGACTAACATTATGTAGCTAGGCTAGCATGACGATTAATTATTTAACATTATGACATAAGACATAATTTTAAGGCAAAATTTACAAAGATCCATATCAAACAATGTGAGGGAGATAGTCAGAATGACAAATTTAACTCAAAATCAACTAAGACCAGTAACCAAAATGAGCATCCGACCAAATTCCAACAACGCTTACCATATTTCATTGACAGGATGTTGACATTATTATAAATAAGGTTGATATCTCCATAAGAATCTGTAAGAACATATTAGGATCTGTTTCTGCATGGTAAAACTCCAGACCCTTCTACCAATATCGCTCATCTAGAGATGCATAGTGCCTTGCTTGCATAAAATTAGCATTTTGTCCTTTTTCAAAAATAAGTTATTTCCCTTCAAGGTTCAAAGCGTTAATACAACAATATTTGTGGTAACAGGAAAGTTGAAAGTTTGCAAAAGAATCCTCTTGTACTCTCAATTTACCTAGTTATTCATATAAGGTTTTCAATGCTAGACATCAGGTTGATCTCTCCATAAGAATATGTAAGAACATATTAGGATGTGTTTCTTCATGGTAAAACTCCATATCCTTTTGCCAATATTGCTCAACTAGAGATGCATAACGCCTTGGTTGCAGAAAATTAGCATTTAGTCTTTTTTCAAAAATAAGTCCTTTCCCTTCACGGTTCAAAGCCTTAGGACAATAATCATTGTGGTAACAGGCAAGTTGAAAGTTTGAAAAATAAGACTCTTGTACTTCTAGTTTACTTAGTGATTCATATAACACCAAATCTTCTTTAATGGAATCATTGGATGAGATATCATACTTCTTTTGCTGAGAATTATTTTTATTCTCATCATTTGAAGCATCAAACTGTGTTGGCATTGCTTCCAAATTAACAATTATGAATATGTATTCTAACACATCTTCTCTTGCAAGAAACATTCCAAGTCTCAAATATGTATAGGCATATTGGGTACAAACTTATTTATGCAATCCATTTATCATAGAATCAGTTTTTGACTCAATGGCATTGAGTTAAAAATGGGCTACACCATAGTATTTCAAAGCTTCTCCATACTGGAATTTCACATTGTTTAAAATGTGCCTATAAGCATTCTGGAGAATACCATATTTTTTAGAGGAATATATCTTAGATACCAAATACTCTGTAAGTGCTCTTCTGTTGTGCCCCAAATTGCAATTGATCACGGCGATATTGGTGAAATCCTTAACTTCTTTAAATGCTTTAATTATTGTTGCAAAAGCAGTTTTAGAATATTTTAGATCTTTATTGGTAAGCTTCCGACCCAATTCATTAAATACCCAACCTTTCTTCCAATTTGCGGACTAAAACTACTTTGTACCTGCACCATGGCTCCATAGGGCATCCTTGGCTACATCATAACAATCTGCAGCAATTGAAATATTAGCTTCCAAATCTCCAGTTTTTGGTCCCTGTAAGAAACTAAAAATGCTTTTAGGTTTGTCTGTAAAGGTGTTTGTGAAAGGAAACTAGAGTTTGGGAAAGGGTTATCAACTATGATATAGGAAGTGATATGATTTCAAATGGCTGGTAGGTTGGTGAATGACGGGTCCTAAAGTCTAATCTAGGGAAATGAAAAGTTGTTTCCATGCACTGTCCTTACTAAATAGTAACCTTGTCAACCTTTTTCAATAGAAAGTGGAAAAATCAAGTCTTAAAATTCCCTCATTCTCTCTAGGAATTGGTTTTGATATTGCATTTCAATTCAAGATGAGATAGATTAAAAGAGTAGAAAGAAAGATTAACATACTGATGTCATATTTGATTGCAGAAAATTGATGAGTCAACGAATGAATACCATGGACATGATGAGAAAATAATCGATGAGAAGAGCTTGGAGAATTATGCATGGCCATGTAAAAATTGTCTCTGTGGGAAGATGAGAAGAATAAAAGTGATATTTGAACATATGTTGAGATCCGGTCATAGCGGTATAAGCTTTTTCCCTCAAAATAGTTATCCAGGTAGGATACCATTTCAAAGCATGAGAGATGTAGAGGCACAAAACATAGACGAAGAGGCAACAAATTCAGATGAAGAGGCAACAATCTTAAATGAAGGGATTGAAATTGATAGAATGATGAATGATGGTTTCAAGGACGACTAGCACAAAATGATGGAGGATACTTCAAAACCTGTGTATGGTACTTGCAGGTTAAGTCATTTGACAACAATCTTTCTAATTCTTAATTTGAAAACGGTGCATGGTTGGACAAATGATAGTGTTGATGAGTTATTGGAGTTGTTACATCAATTGTTACCACCTGACTCCACATTGCCAACAAAACATAGTGCATGTAAAACACAAATTAATAAGCTAGGATTAAGGTATGAGAACATCCACACATGTGTTAATGGTTGTGTATTATTTCGCAAAATCATGCATGTGAGATCGAATGTCTAAAATGTAAAGAATCAAGGTATAAACCAGGGTTGAAATCAAACTCAGCACCTAGAAAGGTTCTTCTCCACTTTCCAGTAATCCCATGGTTACTTCAAATGAATAGTTGCCAAGACATTGCTGAGCTTATGCAATTGCATGCTCAATTTGATTCTAAGATGTGGATTGAGTTTGACATTAAATGGCCTGATTTTTCCCAAGATCCTTGTAATATAAGTTTGGGTTTAGCTCTAGATGGGGTGAACACATTCTCATATCAGAGTAATAAATGGTCAACTTGGCTAGTGTTTTTGATAAATTATAACTTGCCTCCATAGTTAGCAACCAAAAAAAATTTCTTGATGTTTTCATTGATTATACCAGGAAAGAGAAGTGTGACTTCAGATACAATTGATGTTTATTTAGAGCAATTATATGATGAGCTAGCAAAATTGTGGAAAGGAATTGAAGCAATTCAAATGTTAAGAGACAATGATCCCAATTCACTTCAAGAGCTTCTTTATTGCTTACAATACATGATCTTCCGACATATGGCACACTGACTAGCCTTAGTGTTCATGGATACAATGGATGTCCAACTTGCATCTTTAAGCCTTTTGTGAGGTACTCAAGTAGTATGCATAAGTGTATTTATTGTGGACATCATGCTTACCTTAAAATGGAGCACCCATACCGTCGACAAAAGTCACGTTTCAATGGTCAGGAAGAGAATCATGAAGCACTATCGACAATACCAGGTGATTATATTATTCAGAACACATAAAAAAGAATGTAGTTTATTGAAAATGGTGGCATTCTTGGTAGTAAAAATGATCAGTCAATGACAGTGGTGTAAAACGATTGTGCATATTATATAAGTTGTCATACTTTAAGCATATAACCATTAGGAATATTGTTGACTTTATGCATATTGAGAAAAACATAGCATTTGCTATTATATAAGAAACTCTTTTTGGTGCATATGATACAGTGTCATCACCCCTATACCTTCAAGAAATAAAGATTTGTCTAAATATTTGGGTTGAAAAATATGGTGATGAAAAATATACAAAACCTATTGCTCCTTATCTGTGGAAAAAGGAACAACATGCACAATTCTTAACGTAGTTGTCTTAGACTCACTTTCCTACTGGATATGTGAGTAGTAATGTTAGAAGGAAAATTGACAATAATGGCTTAAAAGGCCTCAAGACCCATGACAATAATGTCATGATCAAGGATATTTTACCTATTACGATCATATCAAGTTTGGAAAAGGGGAAAATATTGGCAATTATAAGGTTGGGCCTAATATTGAAGAGAATGAGTATGCATGTGTTAGATCCTTCAAACTTTGATAATTTGAGGGGAGAGGTGGTTCAAACTTTTTGCTTATTGGAACATGAATTTGCACCAACAATATTCAATATTTATATGCATATTCTTATACATCTAGAACATGAACTAGAGCATTGTGGCCCGATAAGATCGAGATGGATGTATCCTATAGAGCGATATATGAAGGCTCTAAAAAGGTTTGTTCATTATAATAAGGCAAAACTAGAAGGTAGCATCTGTGAGGGATATTGAATGCAGGAGGTCATAGGATTTTGCACAGAATATATGAAGGATTTTAGTAATGTCAATCGACGTGTATGGGATGATGATGAAGACGAGAGAGTTGCAGGTGAATTATTATAAGGAAATGGGCGTTGCTTAAAGCTATCAATTGAGGAAAGGGCTGCGATACATGCCTATGTTCTTCAAAAGACATCCTCATTTGATCAGTGGCGCATGTGAAATATTATTTATATGACATTTTATTTATTTAATTTCATATAATAGTTAAATTATTATCATTCTTACTATCTTGTGTGTTCATATTCTATGTAGAAAATACAGAGAAGAGATTCAGACAGGGATGCGACCATCTTGAAAGCGTACCTTTCAGGATTTGAATATTGAAGATGGTTATTTTCCAAAAATTGATGATTGAATTATTGATGCAATTAGTGATGCACAACAAGAAGGTCAGGATTTGACGATCAAGGAAATTGAGCTTCCATGACCTCCAAATATAATAGCTACTTCTTTCAGTGGGATGTGGGCCCATGGTGGTCATTTAAGAGTGGAAGAAAATGACATACAAAAGGAAAATTGTGATTGTATTGTTAGTGTGTAAGTTCATCAAGACACTAAAAATAAACTTTATGTTGGATTCATACAGGAAATTATTCAAGTTGATTATGGTGAGATTAGTCCCATATTATTGAAATGCAAATGGATCAAACCATCTGCAATAAAACACGATGATTATGGATTTGTACGTGTAAATACATGCCAAATTTTATCAAAGACGGATGAGCCGTAAGTTTCCCCTCTTCAAATTACCTAGTCATTTCTAATTGATGATCTAAAAATCCCAGGATGGTCGTGTGTCATTCAAGTAAAGTATCGTTCCAAAAAGAAATTCATGGAATATGTTGATATAATGGTCAACGAGCAACGTACTAGTTTACAAGAAATAAGGGAAAAAGAAGACGAAGATGAAAATATAGATGCATTTGAAGAATATAGTTTCATTACCAATGGAGAGACTGAGATAGAGAATGTAATGCATGGTCAAGAAAATCTGCTGTATGACGATGATGGAGAAAATGAAGCAGATGCATACATGAGTGATCATGAATGTGATCTTGATGGCAATGAAAATCATGATGATGATGACTTGTCACCTTAAATTTATGGAATAAATTTTCACTATGCAAAATGGATTTTATCGTTTTTGGCCATGGGATTAGCCAATGTCTGTATTAAACTTTGTACTAAGATTTGTATGGATTTTATAGTTTTGACAATGGGATTAACCAAAAATTTGTTTTTGGTACTATGCAATGTTTCAAATATGAATGCATTTTGTTCTTTAACATCAAATTTTGTTTGAGAAATGATATGAATGGATGTTTTTGAGTTTCAATGTTAACAAAAAATGGAAGAATTATTCTTTGACTGTATGCCATCACGATGGTCATGGTAAGGAGTTAGCAATCAAGATTTAGTTTCCTTACCAAATTGCATCAAAGTTGACATGTTCACAAACCATCACCAATTCGAGACTAGTTGGTAGTCTAAATAGTGATCCAAGTATTACATTGTGATGTCAACCTTTTGTTTGCCCAAGTACTAATGATGTTTTTTTATGAGAAATGTTGGACATAAAAGGCTATGAAGAACAAGGAGCTGAAACATAAAAGTGGCCAAAACAATGATGAAAATGTTGTAGAATATGAGCATGTTCGTAAAGAACAAATAACAATAAATGAAGAATATATGTTATCTCTTGGTTTGGGAAATAAGTAAGTAGTTATTCCTTGTACCTTTACACTTCCATGTATTTTTCATGAAAGTTGTTTATAATCTATTTCATGGCGTAGCCTATATATGCTTTTGATTCTCATTTGATAAGTTTTCTTATTTGATAGGGAAAAGTTGGCTTTTAGAAAAAAAGAGCAGAACCAAAAGGTAGGCAAAGGCACAATGTTGCGAGCTCATGGTTTGGAAAATCAGTAAGTAGTTATTCCTCATACTTTTTCACTTCTATTCATATATTATGATAGTTGTATATACTCTATTTGATGATGTAGGCCATCTATGCTTTTGATTCTAATTTAATGTTTTTTATTTTATAGGGAAAAGGTTGATTCTACACAAAATGATAAAAAACAAAAGAAAAGCAAAGGCACTTTGCCGCTAGCTTGTAGAAGCCTATGCCTTGGTGGAAGAGTACATGGAGAAGATGCTGACAATACTAATGATCAACTTCCTGATATATCACATGCAGATGATAATGTCAAAGCTGCTATTGCTGAAGGCTTGGTATATCCTGGCTCAGAATCGGGTTTGCAAGACCTTTATTTAAAATTTAAACAAATATTTGAAGGCACGTATGTGAAAATTAGTGAGATAGCTACTGCCACACCTAATGTCGCCATTAAGAAACCAATTAGGCCTTCAGGTGCCAAAGAAAAAACACATGTTGTGTCCACAAATATGAGTTCTCATTCGACATCACCCAATCTTGATTTGATTGAACCAAATAGGCCTTCAACTACCAAGTAAAAAACACCTATTGTGTCTACAAATATGACTGCTCATTCAACATCACCTAATTTTGATTTGATTGAACCAATTAGGCTTTCAGCTGCCAAAGAAGAAACACATGTTGTGTCCACAAATATTACTATTCATTCACCATCACCCAATCTTGACTCGACTGAAGATATATCAGCTTTCATAAACATACACATATTTAGTCAAAGCATGTATAGGTCCACAAAAAGAGAAGCAAATAAAGGAAACTAGAAAGGAAGAAGGATTATTTGGTTGAGGTAAAAGATGGTGAACATGTTGGACCAAATGCTTCAAGGTGGGTCTCAGAGTTGGGCACGAGAGTAAGGTCTCACTTGGATGTCGCCAAAGCCAAATTTTTAGATCAAGTTGAAACAAATGTGGATTAAGTGATTAGACAAATGGAAAATGTCTTTGAGACTGTCGGTGGAAGGATTTCCACCAAATATTACAAGAGCAGGATGAGAAATCTAATCAATAACTTTCGGCATAAATGCATAAAACTAATCTTGGATGGAAAAGATAGGGACATCTGCTTGAATCCTAGATAGTGGGAAGATTTGAAGGAAACTATGCGTGCCGAAGAGTATTTTCAAAAGAGTACAGAAGGGAAGGAAGCAAGAGATAATGTGAAGGATCAATTTATTTTGGGTCATGGTGGGTGGCGAGCCAATCAAAACATGTTTGTAAGTATATGGATTTTTTGCTGAATACATTATGCATGGAATTTTGTAAGTATATTTGTAAATACATTGCATTATATTGCATTTTTATTCGTATATATGTCTAACTAATTGCGTGTTCATAGTGATTTGTAGGTTCATGGAGCTAATAGATCAGAACTGGATGTGAGTAAAATGGTTGACCATATGATAATGGTAGATTTAGATAGTTCTAAACATGAGCATATATCGAAAAATGAAAAAGGAAGAGCAATTCCATCTAATGAAGTTGTGAATAGTCAAACCACATCTACTGTTCAATACAATAGTGATAATTATAAACATGTAATGGAATGCAAAAATGGATTGGAAAATACACTGTGAACCATAGCCTCCTCCATTCAACCTATTGTTGCTTCATTAAAAAATAAGGAATACCATAGTGATTTAGACGAGGTAAGATAATTATCATTCCTACATAATCATTTCTTCACTTGATTTCATAATCTAATTAAATTGTTTAGGTATGTTTTTTAGTGTTTTATTGTTATATTTACTATTTTTCTACTATATTATTGTGTCCTTATAATGATATATTTCATTAGTGCATGATGTAATGACATGCAAAATATAATTAAAGGAAAAATTGTAGTCTCAGAAAGTATGAAATATCCGAACATTGATGTGCCTCATCATTTTCGATCGGCTCCAACTCCTACTGGACGTATTTCAAATATTGACTTAGTGAGTGCATTGAGGTTTGCTATATGAATAATTATGCATGCTTTTGGAATTTAACTGTAATTTGATTTCTTCTTATATTTATGTATTTTTTGTTTTGTTTTTGGCAGTGCTTATTAACTTTAGCAGAGCTTGAAGTATTCCAGGTAGGCGATAAAGTTAAAATCCTAGATCCATATGATGGTGCTATTGTTGGTAATGGACGAATTTAGTCACTTTCGATGATCCATGGAGTGCCAGTTGGTCCTGAAGATGCCAATGTGAATGTCATTCATGTGACAAGTAACATTCCCCTTTCCTATGAAGATAAAATTGATGGATGTGAACGTTTGAAGGAGACATAAATGAGTTCCAATTGGTGGCCGAAGAATTTTTTGGGAAAATCATCGATCTAGATGATCGCCTTTTATGAATCAGTTGCAAACACATTGTTTTCTTTTAATTGACTTCAGACCATTTAAACTTACTTTACATAGTCTTCATAACTTTTTGTTTTAAGGGCATGTGACTTAGGATACTATTTGCATGGAATCAACTTCAGAATAGACCATACTATTTGCAATGTATTTCTTCTCAGTTTTTGAGAAAAAACAGTTGCAATATTGAGAGTGCAATGGTTTATTTTTTATGTCCATATCTCTAGCAGTACGTTTGTACATCAACGTATTAAAAAATTGTTAGGATTGGAGGTTTTCAAAAATTTTAGCTACGTAGTGGTTTATGAAATCTTACGGTTGGACCTTCCTTATACGGTGGTGATAAAACTTTTGGTTTTGGTATGGAACACTTATGGACTATAGAGTTTTGCTTGATGTATAGAGTTTTGATGTTGTTCTTGAGCTGCACCACCTATCCCTCGGCCTGATAGGGCTGCTTCTTTCTTGTCTTGGTTGTTGATGTTATTTGAAGTGGGTTGTGACCCTTCATCTTCCTACTAGGGTGTTGTAGAACCTAACCGTGACATGTGTGTTGTTCCTAGAGCTGATCTGTGACCTCCTATTGGACTATTGGGCTAGGTGTGACCTTTTTGAGGGCTGATAAGTCTAGAATGTGACCTCCTAAGTTGGTTTGTGACCTTCTTAGTGCTTCCTAAACTGAATTGTGACCTTCTTGGGGATGGCTGGACTAAACCGTGACTTGCTTGAACTTGTTTGAGTAGAATGTGAGCTGTTTGGGGCTTCTATAAGAAATAGTAAACCTGATTGAGTGGACTAAGATCTATGTTGCATTGTTTGAGTGTTTGGGTTTGCTTGAAGTGAACCGTGACCTTCTTGGGAATGACTGGATTAAACCGTGCCTTGCCAAAACTTGATTGAGCACGTTGTGAGTTTTTTGGGGCGGCTAGAAGAAACCATAACCCTATTTGAGTGGACTAAGATCTATGTTGCATTTTTTGAGTGTTTGGGTCTACTTGAAGTCAACCGTGACCTTATTGGGGATGGTTGGACTAAACCGTGACTTTCCTGAGCTTACTTGAGTAGGCTGTGAGTTTCTTAGGGATCTTGGAAGAAACCATAACCTTGTTTGAGTGGACTAAGATCTCTTCTGCACTGTTTGAGTGTCTGGATTTGCTTGAAGTCAACCGTGACCTTCTAGGGGATGGATGGACTAAACTATGACTTGCATGAACTTGCATGAGTAGGATGTGATTTGTTCGGGGCTTCTAGAAGAAACCATAACCCTGTTTGAGTGGATTAAGATATATGATGCGTTGTTTGAGTGTTTGGGTATGCTTGAAGTCAACCATGACCTTCTTGGGGATTGCTGGAATAAAATGTGACTTGCATGAACTTACTTGATAAGGTGGTGAATTGTTTGGGGCTGCTAGAAGAAACCATAACCTTGTTTGAGTGGAATAAGATCTCTGTTGCACTGTTTGAGTGTTTGGGTCTGCTTGAAGTCAATCGTGACTTTCTTCGGGATGGCTGAACTAAACCATGACTTACTTGAACTTTCTTGAGCAACATATGAGTTGTTTGGGGCTTCTTGAAGAAACCATAACCCTATTTGAGTGGAATAAGATCTATATTTCATTGTTTTAGTGTTTAGGTATGCTTGAAGTCAATCGCAACCTTCATGGGGACGACTGGACTAAACCGTGACTTGCCTAAACTTGCTTGAGCAAGTTGTGAGTTGTTTGGGGTTGTTAGAAGAAACCACAACCCTGTTTGAGTGAACTAAGATCTATGTTGCACTATTTGAGTGTCTGGGTCTGCATGAAGTCAATTGTGACCTTCTTGGGGATGGTTGGACTAAACCATGACTTGCATGAACTTGCTTGAGCAGACTATGAGTTGTTTGGGGATGCTAGAAGAAACCATAACCCTGTTTGAGTGGACTAAGATCTAGGCTGTACTATTTGAGTATATGGGTCTGTTATCACTCCAGGAAACTCCTCTAGGTTGTAGCTCGAGGATGCCTGGTAACTTAAAATGTTTTTAGGGTTTTTTGATATGGATCAAGTCAGGTGACCTATATAGCCTTCCACTCTTAAGACATGCATGAAACTCACTCAATTACAAGGCTTTTAGTTACAACTGCTCAGAAGTTGACAATAAGGTGCAGGGATGCAGAGCTCATCAGGCTGATAGATTTACACACAAAACATATGCATATAAATGGCTAAATCATGATAAGGATGGCACTTATAAATCAAATTACATTAACACACCAATAGGATGACAGCTATCAGTTATTAATCAACTTGGAATTAACCTAAATACACATTCAGGCATAAGTACAGTAAAGACAGAGATGAAGGATGAACAAATCATAACAAAAGAGCTTATATTTCAGAATGAGTAAAATGAGAAGCTGACAATAGTATAGGTTTATAAATTCCCAAAGTTGAACCTTTTCAATAACATAAGTCTTAGGCTTTATGGCCTTTACAAAAATATTTAGATCCTGAAAAATTGGATTAGTTTCACTAAAAATAGATAAAATTAATGTTTTTTGCAAAATTAGGTCAAAAACCCTAATTTAACTACTAGTCTATCTAATGCTAACTCTTGTTTACTCATCGAACTTTTTGATGACTACAGTGAGCATCGAAGTATAGCTTTAACCTGTCATCTGATAGATAAGCCACTATTGGTAAAAAATAGGTAGGGTTTGTGACCCTTTTCTCCATGGTTGTATCCTCAAAACTGGAACAGGCCTCTCCCAATGGTGTTTTCCAACAAATTTCAGCTTTATATTTCATCCTTGAGGTACTTGTACTCGTAAAAACTGGTTCTGCATGCCAAAACATCCTTTTGCACCCTTTTATGCTTTCGGTGGTTAAGGAGGCAGAATCTTGGGTTTGTTAGCTACCAAAAGCTCTACTTTCGGTGGCTAATGAACAACTGTTGCGTTCACCTAAGCCATCGAAAGCTCTGTTTTCTACAAAATTTTATTTAGCCTTTAAATCAGACTTTTACACTTTACTCCTGTCCTTCTGGTACTTCCTCAACTTGCATAAAATTTGGAATATCAACAATATCATGGGCTGCCTCTGGATTCTGAAGGCTAATAGCTTCCTTTGCTAGGGTTTCCAGCGCAAGGTGTGTTCTAGGGTTTGAATCTTTCTTTTGCATCCTTGACCTTCTTATCATCCTGTAGAGCCTGGAGTTATCCTTCATTAATCTCAGATTTCTTCAACCTGTATAACAACAACATCATGGGCTGCCTCTATATCCTGCAAGCTTGCTTCTACCTCTGCTAGGGTTTCCATCACAAGATGTGTTTTAGGGTTAGGGTTTGGATTTTCCTTCTAAGACCTCTAGTTCATGTATTTTCCCTAATAGTCGGTTGATTCTCTGGGACCTAGGTTTGGTCTTTGAACTGTTCAACATCTGCAGCAAATATTCATGGACTGATAGATGAGGTTGAAAATGCCACCTGGAGGACTGACAGGTCATCTTTTGCCCTAAAACTTTGGCCAAACTGCTGAAAACTGTGGCTCAAAGATGGATTTATTCCTTCAAATATGTGATACCTGTGTATAAACTAAAAGAGGTTTTTGTAGATTGGTTTGTTTTGAGAAAAAACCTCTCTCAGGTTTTTGGAATTCATTTTAATTTACCCGAGGTCTGGATTTCAAAAACATGTGTCAAACAGGAAATTCTGAGATCCGAAAATTAGGTCTCAGAGATGGATTTGATTCTCCCAATATGAAACACCTGTAGGAAAACTGAGAGAGGTTATTGTTCTCTGACCTGTTAGGAACAAAAACCTCCGAGCAGTTTGCAAAATGATTCACGAGTTACTCATAATCACCATTTAAAAAAATGACTTTTCAAAGTAAAACGCCACTTTTGATGGCTTGGAGCGCCCTGAAATTTAGGTCTTAGGTGCCGAAAGCAGGGATTCCGGTGGCTAATTAACCATTCGTACATTTTCCTAAGCCACCGAAAGTCCCTTTTCAAAAAACGTGATCAGCAGGCTTTCGGTGGTTAACTATCTTTTCGGATCTCATTGTTTAGTTGCCGAAAGGCAGGGCTTTCGATGGTTAATGAACTATTTGAAAGTTCGCCCAAGCCATTGAAAGTTTTCCCTTTCCAAAAATGTATCTCATTTGCTTTTGATGTATTAATGTCCTCCTGCAAACACTAGCTAAGCTACCGAAGCCAAAGCTTTTCGGTGGCTGATGAGCTGTTGGAAAACTCGCTTAAGCCACTGAAAGTCCTTTTCCCATAATTTTAATAAGAACGTGATGAGAAAGCTTTCGGTGGATAATCATGGTCCTTTGTTAAAATATTAGCTGCCAAAAGCTAGGCTTTTCGGTGGCCAATGAGTTATTTAAAATCTCACCTAAGCCATCGAAAGCTAAAAATTTCAAATTTATCGAATAACATAACATTAGATACCCCAAATTTGTTAGTCATCCTAATATCTTTCATAATATGACTTGAAATATTCATCCTATAAAAAATAAATTGTATGAGTGAACTTATTGAAAATAAATTTATTTTGGAAGATAACATCTAGCTCCTACTCGGGGATGGGAACCTCCCTATGAGGTCCCAAGAACCCCAGACCAAAATGACTTTCCTGAAAAAGAATAACTAAAGCTATCTTCTAGTGTTCCATTGGGCATGGAGTCATTTGTCTTTTATAACTAATCCGCTGCAACCTGCCTGTAGCCCCCTTTGCTTATTCATGAAAACAACTAAAAATGACCTAGTTGCTCATATTAAGAGCTTATTTTCCTGTCTATTCCTACTCGTAACTCTAATCAGTAGAGTCTTCTTATCAAGTGATATCATGCTTCCAATGAAGCCATGTCAGAAGCTGATATGCTGAACTTATCCTTGATCTTGACCCAAAAAATAAATGAAACACTAGCATGCAGCAATGTAGTTTCAAAGGGTGACAGGATCAGCTATCATTTGACAAAAATATTTTGCTATCTATGCTGCTCATAAGTTCCAGATAGTCAGCAACATGGTCATAAAAGCCAACAGGAAATACCTTTTTATGTTGCTGATATTTTCCTTCATCGATGTCAATGTTGAATGTGGACTGCTCAACCTTTGTCAGATCAAAATGCAAGCTCAATAGCTGATCTGAACCTTCTTGTTCTCTTATGATCAGATCTTGATCATCAATCATTAAAATTTCCTTTTGAGAATAGTGCTCACAATAGGATGATAAAATAGGGTTTACATTATATGAATAAAGATCAGTTGAAAACATATAATTGCCTATACAATCATCAGTTATCATATGCTCATCCTGGTTTGCAAACTGATCATAAAATCCAGACTCATACCTATCTTGGGAGTATTTTGCAAACACTAAAGAATCTGATTCTAAATCTAAAAGGAGCTCCCATGCTTGCTGCTGTTCCAAATCTACTCCAGACTCATAATCTTCCTGTTCAAAATCTGAATCATACTGATGTTTATTTGGCTCAGGTAGATGATGGTTTTCAAAATCAAACTGCTCTGGGATTCTCCTTGAAGCACAAATGTTTTCCTCCACCTCTAAAGCATATTCAAACAAAATGCTTAATGATGAAGAGTTCCTTTCTAGTAGAAGAAGGGCAAGTTTTGAATGTAGTCCCATCACATAATATATCATGGCAGCTGTCTCTATGGGCCAGATCTCCAAAGGCATATCATGATAAGTATTGTAGAATCTTCGATTGAACACAGGCAAAGTTTCGTCTTCCTCTCTCTTCAAAGCATAGAAATCAACGAGATACACAAATCAAGATATTTGTTCTCACCCCAATGCTTCAAAAATCTATCAATGAATTCTATCCAAGAACCAATGGAGTCGGCTCTTAAACTCTTGAACCATATAGCAGCATCTCTAATCAACGATTTAGAGAAAAATATCATGATTACATCCTCATGAACAATCTAAAAATGGTCAATAAAATATTCAAAAGATTCCAAGTGCCTTTCAGCTGAAGCTTGATCCTCTCCATAAAACCAGGGGAGATATTCATAACAGTCAAGAGGATAAGGATAAAGATGAGAGGGCAGTTTTAATGGCTTAAACATCTTCATCCTGATTTTGATTTGAAAGGTTGTGGGCTGATCATAAGGGATAACAATCTGCTGAGAAGGTTCAAAGGTTATGTCAACGAGTGTTAAGCTCTGCATAGGTTTTGAATCAGTTTTGGTTTCTTTAAGGTTACATGACTGATCAGATTTAGAAGGAATTTGGATACAGAGGTCATTTTTATAAATGAGCTGTGACACAAAGACTGATTCACCTTCTACAATACAAGCAGGCTGCAAATATTCTTCTAAAGATGGATTTATAAAAGATGGCTGATAATCTTCAGAATATATAAAACATAGGATAATTCTTTTAACATGTGAAGGGAAAAGTATAAAGGAGTTGATAAAAAATAACAGCAGTTCATAAAGAAAACTGATGAATTGGTACCTGGATTTTGAACTCAGCCTCTTCATCTTTTATCAATCGGGTCCTCCCTAGTGGAGATTTATTAAATTCGGATGGATCAGGGAAATATAAGTCTTTGTAAATCTGCCCTAGCAGTAGGGCTAGGTTTTGTTCTCCCTCTACAAACAAATTTGATCTAGATGTCCTTGCTTCCCTGGAAGTTTGCCTTTGCAGATCTCTTCCTCTTCTGATGATCTTCTTTGGGTTTGCAACATGTGTTGCTGGTGGCCTCTCTTGATTTTCTCTATTATGAGCCCTTATTGGAGCCACATTTCTTCAATAGAGTAACCAGGGATGAGATCTTCACAAGCAATAGTGCTTGAAGATTCCTCAACCCTAATTTTTTTTTATTTACTTATAAACTTCTGAGAACTAGATGCTTTAGCATAAGGAGATTGAAATGGAGGTCTATTTGATATAACATCAGAAATACCTTTTGTAGATCCCCTTGCAGCACTGGAGGTCTTCCTTAGCGAAGGCCTAGCTCTTCTTAGGATCTCTTCTGGATCTGAAACATGTGTTACTGGTGGCCCTTTAAGGTTTTCTCTGGTAATTGGTCTTCTTGAAGCCACCTTATTCCAATGGAGTCGCCAGATAGATGACTACAACTAGAATAGTGTCCAAACTTTGTCTATCATCAAATCAAGATCTATGTTGTCTCCTAGGGAAGCTGAGCTTCAGTCTCCTCCCCAACAACGGCGCCAATTTGTTATCATTCCAGGAAACTCCTCTAGGTTGTAGCTCGAGGATGCCTGGTAACTTAAAATGTTTTTAGGGTTTTCTGATATGGATCAAGTTAGGTAACCTATATAACCTTCCACTCTCAAGACATGCATGAAACTCACTCAATTACAAGGCTTTTAGTTACAACTGCTCTGAAGTTGACAATAAGGTGCAGGGATGGAGAACTCATCAGGCCGACAGATTTACACACAAAACATATGCATATAAATGGCTAAATCATGATAAGGATGGCACTTATAAATCAAATTACATTAACACACCAATAGGATGACATCTATCAGTTATTAATCAACTTGAAAATAACCTAAATACACATTCAGGCATAAGTATAGTAAAGACAAAGATGAAGGCTGAACAAATCATAACAAAAGAACTTATATTTCAGAATGAGTAAAATGAGAAGCTGACAATAGTATAGGTTTATAAATCCCCGAAGTTGAAACTTTTCAATAACATGAGTCTTAGGCTTTATAGCCTGTACAAAAATATTCAGATCTTGAAAAATTGGATCAGTTTTACTAAAAATAGATAAAATTAATGTTTTTTGCAAAATTAGGTCAGAAACCCTAATTTAACTACTAGTCTATCTAATGCTAACTCCTGTTTACTCATCGAAATTTTTGATGACTTCAATGAGCACTGAAGTATAGCTTTAACCTGTCATCTGATAGATAAGCCACTATTGGTAAAAAATATGTAGGGTTTGCGACCCTTTTCTCCATGGTTGTATCCTCAAAACTAGAATAGGCCTCTCCCAATGGTGTTTTCCAACAAATTTCAGCTTCATATTTCATCCTTGAGGTAGTTGTACTCGCCAAAATTGGTTTTGCGTGCCAAAACATCCTTTTGCACCCTTTTTTTCTTTCGGTGGTTAAGGAGGCAGAATCCTGGGTTTGTTAGCTGTCGAAAGCTCTGCTTTCGGTGGCTAATGAACAGCTGTTGCGTTCGCCTAAGCCACTGAAAGCTTTGTTTTCTAAATTTTTTTATTTAGCCTTTAAATCAGACTTTTACACTTTAGTCCTGTCCTTTTGGTACTTTCTCAACCTGCATAAGATTTGGAATATCAACAATATCATGGGCTACCTCCGGATTCTGAAGGCTAATAGCTGCCTCTGCTAGGGTTTCCAGAGCAAGGTGTGTTCTAGGGTTTGAATCTTTCTTCTGCAGCCTTGACCTTCTTATCATCCTGCAGAGTCTGGAGTTATCCTTCATTAATCTCAGATTTATTCAACCTATATAACAACAACATCATGGGCTACCTCCGGATCTTGCAAGCTTGCTACTGCCTCTGCTAGGGTTTCTAGTGCAAGATGTGTTTTAGGGTTAGGGTTTGGATTTTCCTTCTAATACCTCTAGTTAATGTATTTGCCCTAATAGCTGGATAATTCTCTGGGACCTAGGTTTGATCTTTGAACTCTTCAACATCTGTAGCAAATCTTCATGGACTGATAGATGAGGTCGAAAATGCCACCTGGAGGACTGACAAGTCATCTTTTGCCCTAAAACTTTCGCCAAACTGCTGAAAACTGTGGCTCAAAGATGGATTTGGTCCTTCAAATGTGTGACACCTGTGTATAAACCGAAAGAGGTTTTTGTAGATTGGTTTGTTTTGAGAAAAAACCTCTCACAGTTTTTTGGAATTACTCGGGATCTGGATTTCAAAAACATGTGTCAAACAGGAAATTCTGAGATCCGAAAATTAGGTCTCAGAGATGGATTCGATTATCCCAATATGCAACACCTGTAGGGAAACTGAGAGAGTTTATTATTCTCTGACCTATTAGGAACAAAAACCTCAGAGGAGTTTACGAAATGATTCACGAGTTGCTCATAATCACCGTTTAAAAAAAATGACTTTTCATAGTAAAATGCCACTTTCGATGGCTTGGAGCGCCCTGAAATTTCGGTCTTAGCTATCGAAAGTAGGGCTTTCGGTGGGTAATGAACCATTGGTATGTTCGCCTAAGCCACCGAAAGTTCCTTTTCAAAAAACATGATCAACAGGCTTTTGGTGGTTAACTGTCTTTTTGGATCTCATTGTTTAGCTGCTGAAAGGTAGGGCTTTCGGTGGCTAATGAACTATTTGAAAGTTCGTCGAAGCCACCGAAAGTTTTCCCTTTACAAAAACGTATCTCATTTTATTTCGGTGGTTAATGTCCTCCTGTAAACACTTGCTAAGCTACCAAAACCAAAGCTTTTCAGTGGCTAATGAGCTGTTGGAAAACTCGCGTAAGCCACCGAAAGTCCTTTTCCCAAAATTTTAATAAGAGCATGATGAGCAAGCTTTCGGTGGATAATCATGGTCCTACATTAAACTATTAGTTGCCAAAAGCTAGCCTTTTTAGTGGCTAATGAGTTATTGAAAATCTTGCTTAAGCCACCAGAAGCAAAAAATTTCAAATTTATCAAATAACAAGACATCAAATACCCCAAATTTGTTAGTCATCGCAATATCTTTCATAATATGACTTGAAATATTCATCCTATAAAAAATAAATTGTATGAGTGAACTTATTGAAAATAAATTTATTTTGGGAGATAACAGGGTCTACTTGAAGTGAACCATGACCTTCTTGGGGAGAGCTGGACTAAACCGTGACTTTCCTGAACTTGTTTGAGTAGGCTATGAGTTGTTTGGGGCTGCTAGAAGAAACCACAACCTTGTTTGAGTGGACTAATATCTCTACTTCATTGTTTGAGTGTTTGGGTCTGCTTGAAGTCAATTGCGACCTTATTGGGGATGGCTGGACTAAACCGCGACTTGCCTGAACTTGCTTGAGGAGGTTGTGAGTTGTTTGGGGCTTATAAAAGAAACCATAACCCTATTTGAGTGGACTAAGATATCTGTTACATTGTTTGAGTGTTTGGGTCTACTTGATGTCAACCGTGACCCTCTTGGGGATGGTTGGACTAAACTATTACTTGCATGAACTTGCTTGAACAGGCTGTGAGTTTTTTTGGGGCTGCTAGAAGAAACAATAACCTCGTTTGGTGGACTAAGATTTTTGTTTCACTGTTTGAGTGTTTGGGTTTGCTTGAAGTCAATCGTGACCTTCTTAGGGATGGATGGCGACTAAATTGTAACTTGCTTGAACTTGCTTGGGAAGAGTGTGAGTTGTTTGGGGTTGCCAGAAGAAGCCATAACCCTATTTGAGTAGACTAGGATCTCTATTGCACTATTTGAGTGTTTGGGTCTACTTGAAGTCATCCGTGACCTTCTTGGGGATGGATGGACTAAACCGCGACTTGCCTAAACTTGCTTGGGTAGGCTGTGAGTTGTTTCGAGATGCTAGAAGTAACCATAACCCTGTTTGAGTGGACTAACATCTCTCCCTCATCCTAGTAGGGTTGTCGCTTTCTTATCCTGGGTGTTGCTTCTATTTGAAGCAGGTTGTGACCCTTCATTTTCCTGCTAGGGTGTTGTAGAACCTAGCCATGACCTTTGTGTTGCCTATTGGGACGAGCCGTGTCTTGTGTGATGCTCTTGGACTGAGCCTTGACCTATTAGGGCTTCGTAGAATAAGCCATGACTTGTGTGCTTCCTTTTGGGCTAGGTCGTGACCTATGTGTTGTTCCTGGAGTTAATCCGTGACCTCCTGTTGGACTGTTAGGATGGGTGTGACCTCTTAGAGTGCTAATAAGTCTAAACCATTACCTCCTAAGCTGGGTTATAACCTTCTTGGTTCTTCCTAAACTGAAACATGACAAGTCACTACAGTAACAAAGGACATACCTAAGAGAGAGAATAATTCAATTACTGTAGGTTTAGCCAACTACAATAGCAATTAAGATAACCTAGTCGACAAGTATGAAAACCCCAATTACTAGAGTAGCAGACCAAGAAACGACAATCGATAAAATATCAGGTAATGATGACATTCCAAACACAAACCAGAGCTCAATTTGTAGCCCATACAAAGCCCATGGCTTTCTTACAGCTTAACACACTGAAAGAGTGCAACAGAGATCTCAGTCCACTCAAATCTGAATCGTGACCTCCTAACATGGGTTGTGACATTATTGGTGATTCCTGAACTGAACCATGACCTTCTTGGCTCTACGTGAACTGAACCATGACCTTTTTGGGGCTTCCTGGACTAAACTGTGACCTGTTTGAAAAAATATTTTTGAGTATAAGGAGGGTTTCAACTCTCCTAGCAGGTTGTCTTATTTGTTTACCTTGTACAATGAGTTAGATTCACTATTGTTATTATTTATTGTCTTTGTATGCTTTCGGCTTTAACAAAGGGACCTTTGGGAGTGTTAAAGTTGAAAGGGATGAAAATCATGCTTTAAAGTTTAAACTTATCTTGTCTATTTTCAACTGTACTATTTTGTTTCTAGTATTGTTTTAATGCATTAAAGTTCTTTAATTTTTCTGCTTCTAACCCTAACCTAACATAAATTTCAACAACCGATTTATGGAATGCCGTTTACCATTATACTTATTTTCATCAAGAATAGGACAAGGGATTCAAGTAGAATAGGTGATGTTATTTGGATATTCTTCTCTGTTTTTATAAACTAGTAATGTATTATCTTATATACAGTTCTTGTTTTTCCTTATAATGTTATTGTTGACTTTAAAATCTAGACATCTTTTTGGGTTTATAAAATCTTATTTCCTTCTCTCCAAGTGGTTTTCTTGGTATAATTTCCTACCATATCTAATGTGCTCATTTCATAGACAATAAGGGAACAAGTTTAAAAAATGTTAGATAACTTTCATCTTTTTTTTTCTTCAGGTGGAAACATTTGGCATATGATTGTTTAAGTTTGCATTCCTAGAATATTGGTTTATTCATCAACATAGTTTTGGAAAGGATATGTAGGAGAACCAGTAAACCTTTTACCTCAGTCAAATTCAGTTCAGGTATATCCTTGGGATGCATTTATGGAAGGATCTGCACTCATAGTTTCACTTAGAATTATTCTTATTGCAATACCTTCTTCGAGGCATTTTTAGGTCCTGCTTCGAGGTATTGTCAAGTATTTTGGTGCAAACTTTTATTTTGGAAGGCATATAAATTTCTTGTATATCTAAAGTATGAATTTTAATACAATAGCTTAGTTTTACTAAGTTTCAAAGATGATCTGGTTTCTTGTAAGTTTAAGTTTTTTTGCTTGATATGATTTCTTGTAAGTTTGATGTGGTATGGACCTTCCTTATACGATGATGATAAAATGTACTGTTGTGGTATGGATCACTTATGGACCATATACATTGAGAGAGAATATAACAGTTTGTAACCTTGGTCTTTTGTGTAAAAGGATTGTTTCCCCACCTTGATGGTACACCTTGGTATGATTGGTGTAGGGGTTGTTTTCCCACTTTGTTATGACCCCTCTTGTTGACTTGCGATATTATGTTGACCCTAGATTGGACTTTATGCTAGCGCCCCCTCATAGTGTGGTACCTTAACCCTTTTGTTATGTTTGTTATGGGTGTGACCTTATAGCATCCCCAAACAACTCACAGCTTGATCAAGCAAGTTTATACAGGTCATGGTTTAGTCCAGGCAACTCCAAGAAGGTCATGTGTCATGTCCCCACCCTTCTACTTGGTGGAGAGGACGTGACATTACTGCTAACAAATTCGGGCAATCTAATCCCCATAATGTAATATAAGATGCATTGAAGTTAAAACATACACAAACGTATAAAACATGCAATATACAACGGAAGTAATTACATTATTATTCAAGCATTCAACATGTTCAGCATATTTCATTAAGTAAATACAAATGCAGAGATTAACACAAGAGATACTTATCTTATGAAGAAGTTTATCCTGCAACTAGCTATGTCGCTGCAACGTTCCACCCAACCATAGGCCAGTGTGCTCATCAATCTCTCAGCACCACTGCCACCCCCGAGATGGGCATGATTCCCACAAGGAATAAGGGAACACTAACAGGATCACATATAGCCAAAGATATATCAAAATTCAGCCAAGCCAAAACTACATTTGGGTTTATCATGCTGCTAAGGAGAAAATAAACTTGAACTGCTAAGCCAGTGAGCTCAACCACAGAGCTATGGATGCCTACACCAGATCGGGCTTGGCTCCTAAAACATCTACACATCCAACACAAGGACGAATCCCCTTCTCTGCTACACAGTCCCTTGGGATATGCCTTCCATTCCAGTGTTATTCAGGGTTTGTAAAGAAGAAAAACAACCCCTCTAGATATGTCTATAAGGTTCCTTCCTACACTAGGTTTATCAAACTAGTTCAAACCCAATTACACTCCAAACCAATTTAGACCAAAACAAAACATGCATACACAACAAAATACAAGCTCTGGGATCGATGAAAAACATCATGGGAGCCAAAAAGGACAATAGTGAATGGGAAAAAACAACCTAGGATGAGCAATTCGTTTCATAATCGTTCTATGGCTTCGCGTGGGCAAAAACGACTCCCTTAGTCCCTAAATTTGTGGATCTGTCCCCCATTGGTTGTGCAACACTGAAAACATGAAACTCCCAACCGTGGGATTGTGGAAACAACACAAAAACTCCCAACAGAGATCCCATCCATTGAATGTTAACAAAACAACTTCCCAACCCTAGGAAAAATGAAGAACACCGCAAAAAACGTGAATGAAGAATGCCCAAGATCTCCAAAAAACATGAGGAAGAGAAAAACGTGGATGCGTCGTGGAATGGGCATACATTTTTGGGATTTTACTTGCCCAGGAAGTCAAAACACGTTTTTCCAAAATGGGTGCTCTGCCCAATTCGAATTTCGCCCAAACTCTTCCCATTCCCATGCAATAACTACCTCAACCAATTTCTGGCAGAAATAAATGATTGGGGAAGAAGAAAAGAAATCGGTAGTTAACAGTTTTGATGGGTTCTCCCTTTGACATTTGGATTTCCCCATTGGCTCAAAGGTTTGAATATCCCCCCCACTTATCCTTAGGAAATCATGCCCCCATCTCTTTAATGTTTCATTGACATAGTTGGTTGTGGGTATTTTAATTAAATTGCATATTTACGTGATGTCCAAAATTATAATGTGCTTGGCTAGCATGAAATACCATCGGAAACAATTTTTAATCACTGAAACATAAAACACTAAATCGATGGTGGGGCTTTTACCTTTAGCTCCACGCCATGATTAAATACAATATTTACACCATATACATTTTTAATGCAAACGGGGTCAAAACTGGGGTGTTACATCATGATTCACTTCAAGCAGACCCAAAAAGGTCATCGTTCAATCCAGGCAGCCCCAAAAGGCAGATTTGTGTTCTCATGTTGTAGAATCCCTCGCTCGCCTCTTCAAGAGCCTCCAAGTTCCGTCAATTGTTGCGTTTTTCTCCATTGCTACAAGTCCAAATATATAGCTCTAAACTTGCCAAACCCCAAAATGCATTTCCCTTTGGCGTGAGTTATTAAATGCCCTAAACCCAAGTTTACACCCCCATTCAACTAGCGTAATGGCCTCTTAGACCCAAAGAAATCCCCTCCTCTCCTGCCAAAGCCAAAAATTTAGTGCCAATTATGGGTTTTCTGATCAAACACGAACCCTGGTAATGTATAAACTCCATTGAAATTGAATAATGACCAGTCCTATGGGTAAAAGGGTAGTGTCCCCACCTTGATGGTACACCTTGGTCCTATAGGTAAAAGGGTTATTCTCCCACCTTGATTGAAACACCTTGTCCTTATTGGTGTAGGGGTTGTTTTCCCACTTTGTCATGACCCCTCTCGTTGACTTGTTACGTTGACCCTTGATGGGTCCTTATGTTAGCGCATCCTCATAGTGTGGTACCTGATCGTTTTTTTTAATGTTTGTTATGGGTGAGACCTTATAGAAGTCCCAAACAACTCATAGCCTACTCAAGCAAGTTCAGACAAGTCACAGTTTAGTGCAACCATCCCCAAGAAAGTCACAGTTCAGTTCAAGCAGACCGAAGAAGGCCACTGTTCATTTCAGGAAGAACAAAAAATGCCACATCCTAGATTTGGAGGTCACAGTTTAGATTTGAGTGGACTAATATATTCGCTGCACTGTTTGAGTGTACTAAGCTGTAAGAAAGCCATTGAATAATTTGTATGGGCTACAAACTGAGCTTTAGTTTGTATGTGGAATGTCATCATTACCTGATATTTTATGGATTGTTGTTTCTTGGTTTGTTGCTCCAGTAATTGGGGTTTCCTTACTTGTAGACTGAGTTACCTTGAATGCTACTATAGTTGAATAAACCTACAGTAACTGAATTTATTTTCTCTCTCTCATGTATTTCATTTGTTCCTATAGTGGCTTGTCTCTTAATAGTCAAGATCTGATCTAAAAAAATATTTATGAGTATAACGAAGGTTTCAACTTTCGTAGTGGGTTATCTTACTTGTTTGTTTGTACTTTGAGTTAGATTTATTACTATTGTTATTTATTGTCTTTGTATGCTTTTCAACTTTAACACAAGGACCTTTGGGAGTGTTAAAGTTTAAAATGGTGAAGGTTATGGGTATGTTGTCTCAGATGCCCCAGGTGCAAAGGAACATATGCCACTAGTACAAAATGAGGAATTAACTACTACGTGACTAAAAATTCTAGTCACCACAGGTTTTGCAAGTGATTTACTACTAAATATGAGCAATTTTGATTGACCCAACTATAAACGACTAATTTAGTCACCAGTCAACAAATATGACTAGATAAGAAGTTACAGAGTTAAAAATGACTAACATAAATGACTAATTTAGTCATGACATAAAAAATCACTAGCTAGAAGAATATGAATTAGTCATTTATGTTAGTCATTTTTAATTGTGTCATGGAAATTGCAATTGTGACAATGAAGTGTTACAATTTAGTAAATTTTTTAAACTGTCTACCTTCTATTAGTAATATTGGTGCCACGCGCCTCGATCTTCAGAGATCCAATAAAGCAATTGCATGAATTTGTTCTTTACCATCTTTATCCCTGTCATGTCATGTCCCCACCCCTCATACCGACGATGGAGAGGACGCGACTAAGTTGCTGCTGCAGTCAAAACGGGCAATCTAACCCCATGAACATGATAATATAAATGCATTGAATTAAAACATACATAGATGGATTATACATGTAAATACACAATGGAAGAAAAACACATTCATTCAAGCATTCAACATGTTCATATTAAATCATAAAACAAATAGTTTGCAGAGATTAGGCACAAGAATACTTATCTTGAAAAGAAGCTGGCCCGCAACTAGCTATGTCGTTGCAACGTTCCACCCAACCATAGGCCAGTGTGCTCATCAATCTTTCAGCATCACTGCCACCCCCGAGATGGGCATGATTTCCACAAGGAGCTAGGGAGTAGCAGGCTTACCCACAACAATACCATACACCCATAGCAAGCCAACAAACAGTTGGGTTTCACAAACTATTAGGGTAATAAGCCAATAACATGGGAGGGGGGTTCCTTGGAATTACTCAACCAAGCTAACCTTCACACCAACCCAGTCAACCATCTAACATATGGGTTCCTTGGACGTACTCAGCCAATGAAACTCCAGGGTGCACCTCACAAAAAAATACAATTTTTGGGTAAGGAAAAAACATCTTAGGAAGCCACAAACATAAATGGAGGATGGGAAGAAAAATAACCCAAGTGGGAAAATCATTTCAGGGAACATTTAATGGCTCCATAGAGGCAAAAACGACCTCTACAAATCCCCATCTCATGGATTCGAATTCTGAAAACGTCTGTTGGCTTCACGTGGGCAAGACGACCCCTTCCAAACCCCAAAACATAGATCTATATTCATGGGCAGTTAGCAACACCAAAAATGACTTCCCAACCATGGAGAAAAATGGGAAACCACAGAAAAATGTGGGGGAAGATCCCAGCTTGCTCACAGGGGTAAAAATGGCCTCAATAAACACCCAAAAATCGTGGGTTTCTTGTACCATTCGATGTGCAACCAAAAACAGTTTTTCCCCAGCTGGGTAATGAGGAATCAACAACAAAAACGTTCAGGGAAGAGCCCAGCCACTGAGCATTGCCAAAATGACCTCCCATCCATGGGAAAAATGAAGAAAACTGCCCCCAAACGTGAAGGAAACACACAACAGAACCAAAAACGTGAAGGAGAGAGCTTTGCAAGCTTCCAACTGCATGGGGAATGGGGGTCGTGAATGCATAATGGGTGAGTGAGTAATTTTTGGGTTCTTACTTGCCCATGAAGCCAAAACACATTTTTCTAAAATGGGTTCTCTGCCCAATTCAAAATTGACCCCATACCTTGCCCATTCCCATGTAATAACTTCCTCAACCAACTTCTAGATGACTGGGCACAAAAGAACAAAAACGGTATTTGAAAACTTGATGGGTTTTCCCTTTGACATTTGGATTTTCTCCATTGGCTCAAGGGTTTGAATATTTCCCCCTCCCTATTCCTTGTGAAATCATGCCCCCATCTCTTTAAAGTTGCAATGCATAGCTAGTTGTGGTATTTTTATTAATTTTCATTTTTACATGATGTCTCAAAATATATTATGCCTGGCTAGCACATAAACCATCGGCATCGATTTTAAGTGCCGAAACATAAAACACTAAATCCATAGTGGGGCCTTTGCCTTGAGCTCCACACCACGATTTAATACAATATTTACATCATATGCAATTTAATACCATGGGGTCAAAACCGAGGTGTTACATTCCCCTCCCCCTTCAATAGCACTGTCCTCAGTGCTTTACAAATTTGAACAAAAATGCTATACTAGCACTACCTCAGTGCTTTGCAAACTTGAACAAAATGGATGTGCCAATCACATGGAATCCTCTAGCTCCCACGTAGCATCTTCAGGACCGTAGTGTTTCCTCTGCACCTTTATCTTTCCAATGGCACGATATGGAACTCTTCCAAGTCCTTGATTGCATGCATCACCACACACCATAGGATCTTTTTCTGGTCTTGGAGAATCCTTCTCCTCAGCTTAGAACATTTCCAGTGTCTTTGGAAACCAACAATACCTATGCTCAAGCCCCAAGCAATGAGTCAATTCCCATGTCAGTATTCACAAGATTTTCCAAAATCATAGATCAATCACATGTACATGTATATTGACATAAAATGAAAAAAAAGTTGCCAAGTGAACCAAATACTCATCTGCATAAGTATCTTCTTTTGGTTCCATAGGTGCCTGACTGGGATTTATACAACCATGGCACTCACAACCCTGCCTCACCCCACACCTGGGTGTGCATTAAAGGGTAGCCAAATTTCTGCAAGCCTCAGATCACCTAAAAATACCTCTCAACCGAGGTCTGACAGCTCTGTTCTTGATCCCAACACCTCTTTGGGTGCTTCAATGGCAATTATGTTCAAGAGCCTACACCTTCTCTAGGTGCTTACCAAGCTTAGGTGCTTCCCTTATGAACACCACAATGAATTTAATTCACATGTCAGATTCATTCCTACAGGATGCAATCTATAATAAGATTTTCAAAACCATGGCGACATCATGTGCTCATGTATCTTTACCAAAAATCAACAACAACAAAAGTTTGATAAGTAAACCAAGTACTTATTTGTATAGCATCTCTCAACCGAGATCCGACCAGCCCCGCTTTAGAGCCCAACACCTCCTTGGGGGCTTAATGACAGATTTGACTTAAGGGCCTAGCATCTCCTCCAAGTGCTTACCAATGCTCAGGCGCTTCCTTTCCAGACATCATGATACCTAGGGGTTATTCTCTTCATGGAGCCCCCACTCTCATGATAGTCCCCTTATGGTGTGAATGTGTGCGGAAAGAAGTCTAACCGGATGTCTTACACCCTGGGCGTCCCTAGTGATGCATACCAGTGCCTAGCTGGCAGGGGGGAGAAGCTATGTACCCAATTACATCCTTCTAGAGGAGCCATGTACCCCATGTACATGTTTTCATCGTCTCACATGCGTTATATACAGATATGCAGTTCACATCAGATGTCATCATAAAATTTTAATCATAGATTTTCAAATCTATTCCAACACATCCCTCCGAGAAGCTATGTACACCCGATACATCCTTCCGAGGAGCCATGTACACCCAGTACATATTTTCATCACCTCACCTGCATTACATACAAGCATGCAACTCATATGAGATGTCATCATTAAAAAAATTTCAATCATAGGTTTCCAAACATATTCCAAACACAGCCCTCCGAGAAGCTATGTATCCAAGTACATCCTTTCAAGGAGCCATGTACACCCAGTACATCCTTCCGGGGAGTTATGTACCCCAAACACATCCTTTCGAGAAGCTATGTACTCCAAGCGCGTACTTTCATCATCTCACCTGTGTTACATACAAGTATGCAGTTCGTATGAGATATCATCATAAAAAATTCAATCATAAATTTTCAAATCTATTTCAAGCATACATGATTTCCCAAATATCGAACAATCAATAACATTGAGAGTCAAATAAAAATATGATTTCACAATCCTGCTTCGTGCAAAAAATCATATTTTTGCAACCATGAGGCCATCCTCATATTGTTTGGCTTTTGCAAGTGGGAGTACTTATCCCCTACTTACGCATGCTGCCCAAAACCTAGACATCCACTTACAACATGTCATATTGACACAATTTTAAATCAGCCAAATAGTCACAGTTAGTAGCAAGAAACTTCAGAAATCAAGCAATGCAAGACAATCATATCCATTGTTAGCATGATTCAAAACCATCACAGGAGATCACAGTCTCCCATAATCAACAGAAAAACTTGCAATATGAAGTTTCAAAATCTATTCTCAGTCATGAGATCCTTCTCATGGCACATGGAAGCTTCCTACCCTGGGTTTCATTGGGCGTAACCATACTGCTCTGCTCAAGTCATTCTACCTGCAGTCTTCAGGAAGTCCTCATATGCATTCCCATACACATAAGGGCCATTTCCTCATGGAACTACAAGTTCACATGCAGGCTTCCTAAGCCTATACATAGACTCCACTTTAACTGTAGAATCTTCTTTAGTGAGCTTCCTGCAATACCCTGCAAGTCCCACAAAAGATCTTACATCTGTTAACTTTCTTGGAGCAGGCCAACTCATCATGGCCTCAATCTTTCCAGGGTCTTCAGATATTCCTTTATTTTAGATAATGTGACCCAAATGATGAATTCTATCTTCATAGAAGTCATAGTTGCTCAACCTTGCATACAACTTATGCTTCATGAGCAATTTCAAAGTCAGCCTCAAATGTTCCACATGTTCTTCCTCATTCTTAGAATAAATAAGAATTCCATCAAGGAGAAAAAGAACAAACCTGTCCAAAACTTACTAAAAACATTATTCACGAGGCACATAGATGTAGCTGGTGCATTTGTGAAACCAAATGATACCACTACAACATCATACGATCCATACCTTGCTCTGAAGGTTGTCTTATGAACATATTCATCCTTGATCCTTACCTGCTGGTAACCAGACCTTAAGTCAATCTTGGAAAACACCTTTGATCTTCTCATTTGATCAAATAGGTCATCAGTCCTAGGCAAAGGATACTTGTTCTTCACAGTGAATTTTTTCAACGGTCTGTAATCAATACACATCTTGTGTGTACAATATTTCTCTTTCTTGAACCAAACTGGTGCTCCCCACGGGGACACACTTGGCTCGATATACTTTTCTTCTCACAACTATTCCAGCTGCATCTTCAGCTCTAGCATTTCTGGTGTACTCACCCTATAGGGTGTCTTGGACACTGGTGCCTTACCTGGTACAAGTTCAATTGTAAAATCAATGTCCCTCTTTGGAGGAAGCCTTGGAACTTTATCAGGAAAAACATCCCCGAATTCCTGCAACACATGACAACCCTCCAACCTAGGAGTATCATTCTCTGCTGCCTCCAAAACATGGGTTGCATACACTCTGCAACCTTTTCCCATAGAACTTCTTTAGCTGCATTGCTGAAGAATTCCTTCCAGAGATCACTTTTGGAATGCCTGTCACCACCTTTAGGTTGCCTTCTTCATCAATCTTTTCTTTATGTGCTTCCAAACAATTAATTCCAGTGAGGACATCATAGGATCCAAGTGGCATAACATTTAGATCTACACAGGTGACTAATCCATCTATGGCTAATGGACATTTCTTTACCACCTCACTGCCTTCCTCCTAGTTCCAGTGGCTAGTTGAACTAACCATGACCTTCTATGCTTTGAATTCTTCAAAGTGCACATCTCACAAGTTCAGGGGTGACATAGATGTGAGTGGATCCAGGGTCAATCAAAACAAAAACAGTCTTCTCAGCAATATCACCCTCAAATTCCACCATAGTTGATTGATGATCTACCTTTGTTGATTCAAGAGGTGAGAAGGTATGAAACCTTTCTTCCTTGGGTCAAGCTTCACATTCTTCTTGTGAGAATTTCTTGTACTCCCTTCCATCATATGTTGATCACCTTCTTGAAACAATATATCCCCTTCCTATGTCATGACAGATTTCTTCCCTTGTCTGTCAGCAACATTATTATCAAAATATGCAAGTGTCTTCCCCTGTTTATCTCCACGAGACCATGTCATCTCATCCTTGAATTCCAAATTAAACTTCTAGTTTTGTTCCATGTCAAGAGTACATGGATACTCCCTTGCTTCTTCATTTACCTATGGGGAAACCTTACAAGGTTCATCACATGTTATTCCTGCGGATATACACAATTCATTAATGTCAAAAACATTGAAACTCTTATCTCCCATTGACTTTCTTAATAGCACATTCTTTTGCTGATCTGAACTTTCCCAAGATTTCACGAGGCGTTCAACTAGTCCTTCTTCTGTACTATCTTTTCTAAGATGATGTTATGTTCTACTTTACAACAATGAACATATTCCCCTGCCAATGGTTCAATTCCGTCTTTTCTCAAAGCATCCATCCTATGCTTCACAACCTGCATAGATATGCCATCTAAATGTGCTTCAATACCATCTTCATATGGTGTCCCTTCATATATAACAGATTAATGTTCTGCTTTCATAATTTCTTCTTCCATGGTGACTCTCTCTCCATTAGAATACAATATTGATTCTGCTTTATAGAAATGTACTTGTACATTTCATTTTCTCCCTTTATCTTCTTATCATCTTCAATCGACTATCTTAGGGGGACGACGAGGGTTAAGGGGGTTTTCCCCCTTGTGGCTTCCCTACGCCACTGTAGGGCAGGTCGAGGGCAACACCCTCATTTTTTTTTGTAAATCTTTCATTTTAGCCCATTTTTCATCTTTCTGTCCCCTACAATTTTTCACTAAAAAACCTATCAAAATATCTGTTTTGGCGAATTCACCAAAATTTTCTGACATATCGGCACATCTCACCCTTCTCCTTCCTACGCATTGGAAAAATGTCAAAATTTCTTCCGATCGACAAAAACTTGCCAAACTTGCCGACGTGTCGAAAGAATTCCGAACTTTCTTTCGATCGACAAAAACTCTGCCTTCGCTCCCGATGTGTCAACACAATTCCGACTTTGCTTCCGACACATCGAAAAAACTTTCCATTTTCTTACGATCGACAAACTTCATCAATTTTTTTCGACGTGTTGGTAAACTTTCGATCTTTCTTCCGATTGACAGAACTTGCCAATCTTTCCGATGTATCGGAAAAATTCTTCGAGTTCACCCAACACATCGACGAAATTCATCTTTTCTTGCCGATGCAGAAATTTTCGCACTTAGAAAAATTTGGAAAATTTTTCTTATTTCTTCGTTGGCGGAAACTCAACTTTCCATCCGACATGTATAGGCTGAAACTCCACAAGTTTTTTAATGCGTGTCGGCGAAACTCAACCGACGTATCAACAATCTTCACTGATTTCTTCCGATTTTCAAACACTTAGAAAAATTTTGAATTTTTTTTGTCTTTTCTCTGCCATCGACGAAACTCGCCAACTCCTTCCGATGCGTGTTGATGAAACCCAGCCAACACAACCGCCGTATCGGCAAAATTCACTGATTTTTGCCGATTTTCCACACTTAGAAAATTTTCAATTTTTTTTTCTTCCTCTTTCTGTCAGCTCCATTCATCTCTTCACACCGACGCAACTCGGATTTTCTTGCCGATATGGTCATTGCAAGCTTATCGATGAAACTTGGCTAGCTCAGCCGACATATCGACAAAACTCACCCAGTTTTGCCGACATGGAAATTTTCTTCAAGACTTAGAAAAATTTCTGAGAAATTTTTCCTTCTTTGCCTTCGTTGTCGGCTCAACTTGGCCTTTCATGCCGACACTGTCGTTGCAGTCTTCGTCAGCTTGACTCAGCCAACTCAGCCGACATGTGTCAGCTCAACTCATCTAACTGAGCCGACATGCAATTTCCAACACTTAGGATTTTTTTTTGAAAATTTCACCTGCCTACTGCTTTTACTGCTGACCACAGAGGATGACCTTGCCTCTGTAAACTGCCCTTCATGGCCCATTGAGGCCCAATGGTGCAACCAGTGCTTTGATACCACAATGTCACGTCCACACCCCTCATACCGACGATGGAGAGGACGCGACTAAGTTGTTGCTGCTGTCAAAACGGGCAATCTAGCCCCATGAACATGATAATAAAAATGCATTGAATTAAAACATATGTAGATGCATTATACATGTAAATACACAGCGGAAGAAAAACACATTCATTCAAGCATTCAACATGTTCATATTAATTCATAAAACAAATAGTTTGCAGAGATTAAGCACAAGACTACTTGTCTTGAAAAGAAGATGTCCCGCAACTAGCTATGTCACTGCAACGTTCCACCCAACCATAGGCCAGTGTGCTCATCAATCTCTCAGCATCACTGCCACCCCCGAGCTAAGCATGATTTCTACAAGGATCTAGGGAGAAACAAGCTTACCCACAACAAGACCATACACCCATAGTCAAGCCAACACACAGTTGGGTTTCACATACTATTAGGGAAACAATCCAATAACATGGGATGGGGGTTCCTTGGACTTACTTAGCCAAGCCAACCTTCACACCAGCCCAGTCAACCATCTAAAACTTGGGTTCCTTGGACGTACTCAGCCAAGGCAACTCCAGGATGGCACCTCACATCAAAATGCATGTGCTGGGTATGAAAGAAAAGGTTTTGCAACAAAAGAAATGATTTGGTGAAAGGGGAAACCACCCTCCGATAGAAAATACAATTTCACAAATTGCCCACGGGTAACCAAAACGAAATGGCTGAGGGGAAAACAACCTTGCATGAGCAAATACGATTTCAGGAATATCCTTGGGCTTCACAGAGGTAAAAATTGCCTCATCAAACCCCCAATTCATGGATCTGAATTTGGAAAAACATCTATCGCACTATGTAAACAAAAACAACCTCCCCAAATCCGATCTTAAATCTCCTCTGGACATTCACACATCAATAAAAAAACGGATTTCCCAACTGGGAGAAAGTGAGAAAAATGCAGAAAAATGTGAGGGAAGCTCCCAAATCGCTCAGAGGGGCAAAATCGACCTCTTCCAACCCCAAGAATTGTGGTCCTCTTCTTCCCATTCATCAGCAACACAAAAAATGAATTCTGAGTATGAAAAAAATGAAGAAAGCAACAAGAAAATCGTGAGGGAGAAATCTCAGCAAGCTTCAGTTGTGTGAGAGAGCCCAACCTCCATGAGAATGGGTGAGGAATGAAATATATGGTTAAATAATGGCTTGGGCATGCATTTCCAAGCATTTACTTGCCCCACAAGTCAAAAACATGTTTTCCAAAATTGGGTGGCTTCCCAAATTCGAATTTGACCTCCATACCTTTCCCATCCCAAGGAAATAACTTCTTCAACCACTTCTAGATGACTGGGCACAAAAAGACAAAATGGGTAGTTTCCAACTTATGGGTTTTCCCTTTGACATTTGGCTTTTCCCCATTGGCTCAAGGGTTTGAATATTCCCCCCTCCCTATTCCTTGTGAAATCATGCCCCCATCTCTTTAACATTGCCACGCATAGCTAGTTGTGGTATTTTTATTAATTTTCATTTTTACATGATGTCTCAAAATATATTATGCCTGGCTAGCACATAAACCATTGACGTCGATTTTAATTGCCGAAACATAAAAAACTAAATCCATGGTGGGGCCTTTGCCTTGAGCTCCACACCACGATTTAATACAATATTTACATCATATGCAATTTAATACCATGGGGTCAAAACCGGGGTGTTACATGCTGCACCATTGAAGCAAATTGTTAAGCGCGTGCCAAAGGAAAATTAGGTTCCTACAATTATGAATTAGGTACTAGAACTAGTATCCTATTGATACCTAGAAATACTTTGGATGAATGTTTCCACTACTGGAAATTGTGTGGAAATGAGTGGTAGGCTCTTCCTAAGTTCATTTGTTGCAAAATATGGAAGGTAAGAAACAAGCTCATTTTCGAAGGAAGAAGATCTGATATCAAGAAGGTTGGAGCTAGGGGCATTGCTGTTTTTTGAGAGTTTACAACTAGTTTTAATTTTGTTCGAAAAAGTCTCTGAATGGATTCCCTTGATCCTTTTTTGGATTATGGGAAAATAAATGGCTTTTTTGATGGGTCTTCATAGTTGGAACTCTCAGTTTGTGGTGCAGGTGCTGGCTTATGGTTGGATGGGTTGCATATGTACAAAATTTGGATGTGTTGTGGCTCTGGCACAAACACAAAATGAGAATCTTAGCCCTGTGGATGATCCTCTACTTCTCTAAACACCTTTAACTAGATAATATCCGGATTTTTGGGGTTGCAAAAGTAATTATAGATTGGGATTCAAATGTTTGCAACAAAAATATTCTGCATTTATCAGCTTGGATGAAAATTACTCGCCTCCTGATTGGGAAGTTCAGGGATATCTCCTTCACACATGTGCACATATGAAATTTAATCAATTGGTGGATACACTTTCAAAAAAATCCCATTATGTGGAGGAGGGTTTTATTTTCAACGAATTGTGGGTTGATGGCAGACTTTCTTCGAAAGACAATATTCAGATTTTCCATCACTAGATCTCTTTTTGGTCTTTTTAGTGGCTCCCTCTCATCTTCTTTTATCCTTTTGGGTAAGTTTATGGACTATCCTCTGTTTCAGACGGATATTGCTTTGTTGTTTCTCATCCATTGAGCTTCTGCTGTGTAATTTTGGTTTATCTAGGTTTTTTTTGTAGCCATCTATTTAGATTTTTTTTACAGCTATCTATCTATTTAGAATTTTTTTTGCAGCTATCTATCTTTGAATCTTATAGTATGTTAGTGTTCATTTTTAACTTTTTCATTTATTTATTTTTGTAATTTTTTCATATATTATCTATATATAATATAACTTTTTTTTTTAAAAACAACAACTTTTCATATTGCTCATAGAGACTTTTCACTATGATTTCTTTCTTACTTTTTTATGACTTCTTCCATGTTGCTTATATAGACTTTTATTTACAATTTCTCATATCTATGTTTCTTTACATATTCTCATATGTATTTTATGAAAGACATAAAGTTCAACTTTCCACGATGGCGATGCCTAGATGGATAGTCAACATAACTCAAGAGGTGAGGATACAACACAATGATAAGCCTAATACAACTTAGCTATGCTCGGCTGGACCAATCAAGATAATTCCACCGATCCACACCCATGAATGTTTTTTATTTTTATTTTAAGTTTTTTAACAAAACCTTAGGCGTATTTACAACTATGTGTCTACATTTTAGCGGTTCTATTATAAAGCTCTAATTTATTTTGAAACCCCACACGAATATCTGGGTATGGAGTTGCAGACATAGCTCTGTGAGCAACATTCATGGCGAAGACAGAGTTGCAGACACATATCTACGAGCAACATTCATGGTGAAGCCGGAGTTGCAGAGATAATTAATCAAGGTGCGATTCTTTTCGATAAATTGAAGGCTTGTTTTGTAACTTCCCCCCTTGCATACTGATGAATTTGGATTCTCTGATTTTGAATGAACATCATTTGCGAAAATAATGTGGGATTATAAGGGGTTTGGAATGGCCTGGGAAGAATTATGAAACAGACTTGGATGAAATTTGTGGTTGTGTGCCTTTAAAATAGTGTGGGAATGGGTCATTAGGGCTTGTGGTTTGGCTGATTTCTGATAAGTTAGATTATTTGTAAGTGTTTATATTTTCCTTATTGCTTGACTATTGTTTTGGGGTTTTTGGGCATTGGGCACATCTTCCATTGTTAAGCTCTCGTCATTACATTGGATGGATAAAAATGGATGGAAAACGATTATTTGTGGGTAAGGAGATGGGAGTTTATAGAAGCATTTCCCCTGAGTGTCAGGGTTAGGGTTAGATTCGAGGGTTTGACATCTTTTTGGTAGGAAACGAAAATAAAAATTTAGATCTGGTTGACACAAATTTCTCAGCATATTGCATAGGGCAATTAAGTTTAGATCAATAATTCTCTGATAGCAAATTATTTGGTATGTTATAGAATAATATTGAAGACAAGGGCTGATAAAATGGATGGTTTGGTAAACCTCTGACTGCATATTGTATGGTTTGTTCTAATTTTTTTTGAAGTTAAGGGCTTGGAAAATGGCTAGCATGGATGGCGGGGACATTAATTTTAGTAGCAAGATGTTATATGATCTTGTTAATGGATCCTCCATGGAGACCTTTTTCGAGGACATTCTCAGGGACACTACTCATTCCTGCACTCATACCCACAACTGCAACCCTCCCAGGACGGATAACAAACACACTCACACCCTTCCACACGCACACTAAAATCCTTGTTGCCCCTGATGGCGAGAAGTCTACGGACACTGCCGAGTCTCCACAAAACAACTCTTCCAAGCCAAAAAAGCGACCAGTAGGTAATATAGAGGCCGTTAGAAAATATAGGGAAAATAAGAAGGCTCGGACGACCTCCCTAGAGGAGGAGGTTTTGCATCTGACCTCTGTTAATCAACAGTTGATAAGGAGATTACAGGGTCAAGCAATTTTAGAGGCTAAGATTGCAAGATTGAAGTGTTTGTTTGTTTATTTTAGGGGCCGAATCGATGGGGAATTGGGGTCCTATCCCTACCAAAAGTCAATTAGAATGGATAAAACTTGCAATGATATTGCACCATTTCGACAACGATGCCTGGGGGATATGTTTGGGATCCCCGCAATATTTGGTGCAATGCGGACGCAGCTTGTCATGACCCGACTTTGGAGTCCAACAGTGAGGGTGGGGTGCAACACGAACATGATAGTGGTGCACGTTGGAAAGGTGAGTGTGGCCAGATGTTAGGTCATTGTCAAGGTTTGAAGGGTGATATGGTAGTTACCTCTACTAGGCTTTCTGCATGCTCATAGGGTACATCAACAAAAACAATGCCTGCTACCGTGGCTTCTTCTGGAAAAGAAATAAATGGTACATTTGGTACGATACTAGTGAGTGTATACCATGCAAATCTTTATATTTCCCATAAAATTTTCATGGTGGATGATTTCTTTACATCTTTGTAGGGAAGGTATGCATGGTCAAACATCATAAGTCTTTGGTATTTATTGTTTCAAAGTAATTCATTTTCATTTGTATTTTCATAGTCTTAAAACAATGCAACTACTGAACCTGAGAGGTAAATGATGGAAATCCAAGCAATTTGTGTTCTTGCTTCCAGGAGTTGGTAAATTTTTTTTCACCCCCTATAAAACAACTACTTTTTCTGCTTATGTTAAAGTGGAGATAAACTGGAATATATTTAAAGATGATGACTACAATGTTCCTGAGAAGATTTGACAATACATTTGTTGGGATTCAAGGAAAGTAACGAACAACTTAGTTTGGGTTGTTTTTACTTGGAAAACGTCTTTGAAGCATGTTTAAGATGTATCCAGGAGATAAACAATTTTGTTCTATGTACGCCATATTTATTTATAATATTTTATCTATATTGTAATCTTGATTTTGTGAAAGTTGTCGTAATGCATGTTAATGCTATAGATGATTATTGTTAGTGTTTTCTTAATGCAAGAGCAGTTTTATGTTATTGCTAAGTTACCATGATACCAATACAAATTCACTAGAATTTTTATAACCCAAAATTTGGATATGGCAATGAAACGATAAGTAAAAACAAAAATAAAAACATTTGTATAATAAATACAAAAATAGAATGGAGAAACAAAACTATTTAGGAAACAAAAGAGCAGAATTATAAGTTATTGCCAAAAAAGAGAGGTCATGTACCATCATTGGTAATTTTATAAATTGTAACCTTGATTGATATTGATAATTTTAAAAACCATTTTAGCATGAACTTGAAGCAGGTCATGATAGTGTTTTTGTGAGCCACATCCACATGTCCCTATTGGGAGGGAATAAAGTGGGTTTCTTGAAAGCTATGTCACAACTACAAAACAATGTAGGTGAAGTGAGTAACAACTTAGCACATAGAGATAGATCATCCCCTGACAACAGACCTCGACCATGAAGATAAATCAATTAAAATCATTGAGAGCAGACCTTAATATTGATATATCGAAGGTCAGGAGTAGGCCTTCCCTTGTATATTATTTATAACTATGTCTGTTCTTGTTCTTAGTTACCTTAATTTGAAAGTCGTTTCTTTATTGTTCTTGATTGCCTTGGAATTTTGTCTGTGATGTTGTTTTCAGTCTCCTTAGTTTCTTTTCTCTCCTTATACAAGCTTTTATGTATATTGTTTCTAAAACAGGTTCATTCATTTCATATAAGTGTTTTAACTTTTATGATTTTTCCTTTCTTTGTTTTATGTTGTACTATTTACAATTATTATGTGGATACTGTTAAGGTGTAAGAAAAAATATGAGTGCTTCAACAACTGCAAGTAAAGGTCAGAAGTCCAAAAGCAGCATATCATATTATTTGGTTGAATGATTTTTTTAGAAAAGATTGCTCTACATTCTAGCTGTGATATCAGTTAAGATCCCCCATGTTCTTTAATGTCCATGTTAGTTGCTTAGTTTGTCCGATTGGACCGGAACGAGAAAAAACTGGAAAAAAACAGTTGACTAAAAAGTACGTGATTTATTAAAATTTTGAAAAAATTACATAAATACGCAACCCAAACCATTAGACAAATATGCAAAGTTATCTCATGTATCAAGGGTGCTTATAACAAAAATAACACATACTGCAATCCATATATGAACCAAAACACATCAAAAAAGAGGTTCTACACGACCTCCAGAGTCCCAAGTCCAAACATTAGCATAGTAGTCATGTAATTATTGATTTACTGATAAATAGAGTGTAAGATTCTTATAATAGGTTAGAATCATATGGATCCGCATCGCCCACATCCTCCTCATGATCAACGAACTTTGAACCGAGATTCTGACTAGATTTACAAGGGACTGAAGATCGAACAACAATACTAAGATCCTCTCCATGTGTAGGTGGGTCAAAGTTCATCCAAGATAGGTCTTCATTATCAAATGTTGTTGATTGAGTCTCCAAAACCCAGTTTGATAGCCACTCCAATGGAGCTAATATTGTTGTACTCAAGTAGACTGTGCTCTTATGGAAACGATTCTATCTTAAATTGGATGGAATCATTTGCATTATGAATCATCCTTAATGACTTGATGCTTGTTTTATGTGTTCTTGACCAATTTTGATCTAGAAAGGGCCACTTTTATTGTTATTTCAATATAAAAGTCAATACACGAAAACTTATGTCTTTATTGATATTTCAATATAAGAGTCAACACATGAAAACTCCTTTTGTTTGTTGATTCAATGTTGTATCATTTTCGAGCTCGTGAGCTTTCTCTTATCGTTTCTTTGTAATTTTCATGTCCCTAACACAATTCTACAATAATTATATGCAAGAAAGTCATTGATCCCATGCTTTGATAAAAATGGGTTGTTAGTAGTTACTGTTGGACATCTTTTGCCAAGGATTGGAGGAAATACACTGGTGCTAGCAAAATGTTGTATCGGAGTTTGCAAGAAAATGCATACATGCAAAATAGTCAGTCTAGCAAAAATATGCATGTTAAATATGTGTTACTGACACATCATGCAATATGCAGGGTTTAATTCCACTTTACGACATGGAAACATCACTCATCATGAATACATTTAGGTAGCTGTTTATCTGTAATATTTTATTGTTTTCCTTTCCATTTACACACATTTTCCTTTGTTAAGAATGAACCTGTAAATTTGACATTGCAACAGGTTGGAAAGGAACGAGATGTCGGACTAAATCAGATTGCTTTGTTTGAGGGTAAATTAGTCGGTGGCAATGGAGAACAGGTTCTGAGCAGAGATATGTATAGACTTGGACATCTCCTTGAATTTTTCAGAATGTTGCCCTTCTACTTCACTACTATTGGATTTTATGTTTGTATGATGGTTAGTAATGGTTATTTTCTGTAACACATTACTTTTGCAAGTGTTTATGGTTTCATGAGGAAGGTCTATGAACAAGGACTTCTAATTCTTACATATTAATTTCTGATGCAGTTGACAGTCTTGACGATTTACATTTTTCTTTATGGTAAAACATAGCTAGTAAGTATCCTTTGGTGGTTAATTATCAAAATAACTGATATTTATAATCGTGGGAAACATGTGAGTTTTGATAATGTTCTTAACTAGGATGATTAGAAGAAATCCATTCAATTTTCCAAAGATTGTAGTAGAGAAATGTATAAATTGGAATTTATTGTTAAACATAGTTTGTGATGATGAACATGTAATTAGTACATTTTTGAGTTCATGATTTATGCAGTCCAGTTAGAACAAAATCTTATGGCTTCTTGTTTAGCTTGCTACAAGTTCTATATCTTAAGCTGTATTATTGAATTTCAATTAAATGCTTTTATTAGGCCCTGTCTAGTTTGCATATTGCAATCACCAAAAAGGCTCGTTCGTTGGATAGCATAGCCCCAAAGGAAGCTCTCAATACATAATTCCTATTCCAAATTGGTGTATTTACTACTGTTCTAATGATCATGGGTTTCTTATTAGAACATATACTTCTGAAGGTTTGTCAAAATCTAGTAGTGTGGTTTCTTTTATCTGTGGACTCCATTACAATATCTCGTTGCTTTGTCACATGCAGGTGTGGTGGTTATGAGAACTTTCTTTAGAATTAGGAAAATAATTGTAAGAATATCTAAGAGTCAAGATAGATGGGTATCAACTAAATACTTCTAATCCTTTTGAAAGAATTTTCAGTATACGAATTATATTCTACTATAGTGCATTAGCTTTTTACTTTCCTATATTGACAATATGTATGCATATTTTTAATTCATTCCTTTCAAACTTACATATAGTATTTAATGAGCTCTACCTTATTGTACAGAGTAAAGGAGTATTTATCACCCCAAATACAAATCCTGAGCGAGATTCAATTGTATCTTTGGTCAAGTCAGCTAACGGGCAGGTAAATCTTACTCTATGCTCACCTATAACTTCCTTGACAAGACTAAAGGGAGCAACTATTTCTGTGTAGACTCAGATAAAAAGAGATGATTCTCAGATGCATTATTGAAGGGGCTAAAAGGATGGAGGAAAATTGGAAATGGAAAATATACAATTATGAAATTATGGCCTTGAAAGTTTGTTGACTTGGAAATTATCTTTCATGATTGAATCTAGAATGGGGAAATTTAAAAAAATAGAAGATAATTCTGGTAAATACAAAAGCTTTTGTCCAAAATTGGGAGATACTTTCCCAAGGTGCAAGCAAGAGAAGAATAATACTGATGAAAGAACTAGAACATTAGATTTTGGTTGGGTGCAAAAATTATTTTCTAAGACCTTCTTTAATGCACTTCTTTATGAGAGCCTAGATAAGTGTAACTTGTGGTGACCTTTTCTGAAGGATATCTAAAACCATAAACAATTATGGGATTTTTGTCCAACTAATTGCACCCAACCTCTCTGATATCACTGCATATTTTTGGCTTGCAGAATCACTCTGCAAAACAACATACCCATTTTATAGATTAGTGCTGCTAGAATATGTGCACTAGTCTCTTGCAGACAATGCCTACTCAGAACCAAACTGTGCTTAATATATCCACGCGAGTACTTAAGAAGGTTAAACATTTAGTGAATAGTGAACGATATACACAGAATTGTACCAATCACACATGAGAAAATTGTCATGCCAGATAAGATAAGATAATTTTATTAATGTCCACAGGTAACAAAAAAAGTAGGTTAGTGGGACTAGATAATACAACAAAACACATGCAATGTGGGATTATCTCTTGAAAGCTAAAAGATGAAGAGATACAAGTAAAAGGAGCTTCTATTTGCTAGATGTATCACATTCCTAAAAGACTGCCATTTATTGCAGCAATTGGATTGAAAGTTCATCCTCATTTCTAGATTGTTTTGATTAATACCTTGAGGTCTGTATTTGTCTCACTTTGCCTTACAACTACCTATCTCTCTCTCTCTCAGGTATGTCAATTGTTTCGTTAGTGACTTGTCTCCTAAGAGAGAAAGTGCGATCATAATATATATCTGAGTATATAAATGAAGGTTTAAAGCACATTGTTTTATTCTTTTTGTCCATTTATAATTTTACTGTATGTGCTTGAATAATTATGTTGTACAACTATGGGACTATGCATCCAATAGACATGTAGAGTAAATCACTACTTTCATGTTTTCAATTTCTTTTTGTTTTGTTTAAACAGTGGCATTCCAAGTGGGAATTTTGGACAAATATGAACAATTGTGGAAGATTTGCTAGTTCTCTTTCGAGGTATAAATGATAGTGGGATTGACATAGTCTATCTTTAACCTTTATTTTATTTTATTTCTATATCAATCTGAACATGGTTAATTTCCTTGATTGCAAGATAGTGGTTATTTAAGTCACCTCTGAATAAAATGATGACACAAGTATTCATACTTCTTGTCAACAAGCAAACTCGAATGCATTGTTGCTAATATTTCATCTCATTTCATTTCCATTTATCTAGTGGCTAAGAGTACTTGGAGCACAGGGACTTCACTTAGTGAACATCTCACATACCACGTGCGATCGTGGGATATTAAAGAATACCCTTAATTTCGAGATATATTGACCCAAACACTTTTTGTTGAAATCCCCTCCCAATACTTAAAACCTCCTCCCCACCCCTTTTTATACCTCAATCCTTATAAACCACCCTACCCACCCCCACCTTAAACCCCTCATCCCCCCAATACCTGCAATATATTGGTTCGATTTTTGATAATTTTAAAAGCCACATGTTGCAGCTGCAACATTTTCCCAAAATTCAAAAAATTTCGGGACCCTCCTTTTGCTTATATCGGTTTGATTTTCTTATTTGATTTGATCTAATGATTCTTCAGAAAGACCTTTCTAATGCTTGAAATGATCCACTGTTTGTTTAAGCTTTATCATTGCCTTTGAATGCATTTTTAGTGTGTTTGAATCGGAATTTCATTTGCTTGCGCTCCCGCCGTTGCGGAGAAATAACAAGTTTTAGCTTCGACATTTTTTCCCCGATGCGTTTGTCTTAATCGGCTGACCTTTGGTTTCGTGTTGGAACATCTTGTGACTTCATTCTCCGCAGTTGCGAATGGAATATTACAAAGTCTCCCGATTATCGCTTTGACTTTTCAGACCTCGCGTTGTTGTTTTCGCCACTCCTTAAGTCTTGGGCTTCCGCTGTGGCGGCTTCCAAAAGGACTAGCCTTCCAGTCATTTAGTTGATTTCTCCTCCGATGAAGACCTTACCTATTGTGGAATGTTTTTCCTTTATGATTTCACCGTTGCGGCTCCTGATTCCGCTATCACTACGACGATTAGTCTTGCGAAGCTCCGATGCGGATGTCTCAACGGTTAGCTTAGTGGTTTTGCCACCCAATGTATAAGTACTCCGCCCGCCGATGCGTGTCGGCCCTCTAGTCGCATGTCTATAACCTTCTTCTCTTCCACCGTTGCGGCTGTGCAAAGCACTTGGCTTCCGATGTCGATGTCTTTCCGATTTTCGATTGGAAGTTTTCCCGCCCACAGCTTAGGTCATAACTCTTCCGACTCCGATAGGCCTATGTGTTTCCGCGGTACCCGTCTCCTGTTAAGACCCGCTTATGCGGCTGTGAATGAGTTTACCCTGCCAAGGTTAGCATCTTAAGCCGTCGATGAGTTCTTCATTTTCCATCATCGGAGATTTCTTTCAAACCCGTAGGTGGATGAGATGGTGGCGTTGGTGTTTGTGAAAGTTCTTATAACAATCATGCACATGATCTTTCTTGTTGAGTAGCTGTTTTGGTTGATATAATTTGACGTTTTTTTTAGAATGCAATCACAATGAATGATGCACATTGATTTATTGCAGGTGGACTCAAGGGACTGTTGAGATGACCACGACGCGAAGGCATAGTTGGACAGTTTTGACAAGATCGAACCGAAACCGGCAGGATCGCAAGGAGGACAAGCGAAGCAGAAGGCAAAGATCAGTAGTGACAAAGGCGTAGACCTAAAAGATGTCAGTTACTAAATGGATCATGGGTGCACACAGAAAATATAAAAGTAGGGATCCGAAAGGTCATGCGTTTGGGAGGGCATCCCAAGCGGTCAACTGTTAGTTTAAATATTTGAAAGTTAGAATTGACAGGGGATTTTTCCCAGTTAGACATGTAAAGAGATATTGTAAGAAGAACTACTTTTTTTGCAATAAAGAATTATTGTTTTCCTGTCGGAGAAATTTTGGTGGGACGTTCAAATGCTATGCTATGGATTGGTGAAAGATGAACTATTTCGTTTTTCCAGTTTTTGTCCACTAATTGTGAGATCTTTCTAACTCTTAGAGCCTATGTTCTTGTTTGAATGATTTCTGGTTTATTCTGTGAAATTACCACCATGAGTAATGCATGCTATTCATAAACAATTGGCTATCTGATTGTCTAAATATCTTTAATCGTTCATGTGTTGTAGGAAGGAATATCAACTATCTGTAATTTCTCTTTATAATGAATGCACAATACACATTACTCATAAATAAGTTACAATTTGGCTCCCCGGGGATAGATAGATAGATAGATAGTTTTACTTTATTGCTGCATATGTGATTTAGATGCTTGTGATTTCTAAGACGAGAGGTAAGAACCTGCGCATCATGTTCTGACTACTCCTTGCGTCCTTTATCACCCTGCATGGTTAATTAGGCACGTGCATATCATACTTTAAGTCAAAAAATACAAAAAATACACACGGTGGACCGAGCCACAACCGGTAAAACCTTTATTTTTTGTTACTTGACCTACAGTAGCTGGACCGCAAACCGGATGGATTCCCTATACCAAATAGTCACGGGCTAGTTGGGAACATTGACTGGGGAGAATCCCTTGCTGTTGTTGCCTGCGAATTTCTAGGCCTCAACAGTTTTGGCGCTAGAAGGAGGGCCGCCAGTGCATGGCTAGCCGTGGAAACATATTTTCCCAAGATTACCCCACCAGCAGATATTTGGAAGCTTTTGGCTTAACCCAAGTACTTACAGGTTTTGGTTCTACCTTTGAAGCAAGTAAGCCTAGTTTCATCTTATGGTGTTTTTTACTTAGACTCCTGTTTGTTCACCTTTGCTCATAGCTGGTATAAATGTGAATCAACCCAACCCTCTACAGGATTGGAGAGCTAGATCACCTTTGAACCTAACACCTCATTTGCACAACCTACCTCAAGCTTTTGATAAGCTGCTGCCTAAGTTTGATCCCCAGGAAAGGATTGCTGTAGATGACCACTTGCAAATTTTCTATTTAGCAGTAGAAGGGTTGAGAGTTGGGAAGTACGAAGATGTGGTCTGTAGATTGTTCCCACATACCCTTAAAGGAGCAGCAGCATCCTGGTATTTCGGTTTGCCTGCAAACTCTATTCCTGATTGGGACACCTTCGAAAGGATTTTCAGAAGTAAATACGCAGCCCAAAAGACACATGCCTCATTAATGAAAGGTCTTGGTTTGTTAAAAAAAGAGAAGGATGAGAAGGTGCATCATTTTACTCAAAGGTTTTCAACGTACCTAAAGAACTTCTCTGAAACTAACAGACCCTTAGACAAGGCCCTATTTGAATATTATACCTCAGCCCTAGGACCTGAGCTGGCCATGTTTGCCAAAATGAAAGATAGACCTACGTTGGTAGAAACTTATGAAGAAGCAAAAAGGGTAGAGGCTGAAAAGGAAAGTATAGAAGACTACCCCGAGCTACCTGAAGAAAAAACTACCGAGAGAAGAGCCTTATTGCTGTCTAAACCTAAAGAGGAACAATCACATGATTTTGAGGGAATGCTAAAAATGATTCAAAAACTCTCCAACTGAATAATAGATCTGGAGAAAGAAAGGGAAGTTCAGAAAACTGATAAACCCTACTACCAAAAAAGGGAGAATAACAACTAATTGAAGATCCCTCCATCAAATTCAGCATCAATGAATATAACAGAGGTGGGGGGTGACAATTTCTGCACTTTCCACCAACAACCTCATTCTGAAAAGAAGTGTCCTAAATGGTTAAATTCAATGACATTGGTTATGAATCAGCTGCTAGACTCTAAATTGACTAAGAACAGTGGTAAAGAAGAAGATAAAAACCATACCATAGAGAAACAAGAAGATGATACCATGTTTTTATGGGATGGTGTCTCGCTTTTCGACAAAGAAGAGAGTGCGTTTAAATCTGAATACACACCTACAACAACAAAGAACATGGATTTGATAATTACAGACAATGCAACAATTGCAAAGATTAAGAGGTTGCAAACGAATGTCAAGAGACATATAAATGCCAATGTTGCAGATAAAACACTTGAAGTCAATACTGTCAATTAGGAAATAGAGCCAATCAACGAGCCTGTCAAACTTGTAGAGGTTAACGAAGGAAACACTGAAAAATTTGAGGAACTTAAAAAAGATATACCCACTCAAAATCAACCGGGAGAAGAAGACATAGAACCAAGTTGGGAAGAAAAGGCTAAAACCCCGCCTTTTCTTTTGACTCTAGAAATGCTGGATCATAATGTGCATAATTGTTTGGTAGATTCTGGGTCATCGGTAAATGTTATGCCACTTGAAGTTTGCAGAAAGATTAATGGTCAGCCAGAGCCCACAGCCTGGGAAGTAGTGCAACTAGATAGAATGGGTGTCAAAGTAGTGGGAGAAATGAAGAATGTTCTCATACGCTTATCTGCAAATAACAAGATATGTCAATTTATTGACATTATGGTGGCTGACGTACCAGATGGATATGGGATTATTCTGAACCGAGATTGGTCTCCTAGGTTAAAAGGCTATTTTGCTTCAGACTGGTCTCATTTATGGTTACCTCTTAAGGGTACCCCGAATCAGATTAAAATTTTGAGAGAACCTTACATGAAACATACTGTCACTAAGCTGGGGGAAGGTAATGAATCTGCTAATTCTGTCCTGGGAAATTATCTAACAGAGCTTAGATTAAGATATCATACCTCAGGAAAGGCCAGTTCTATGATTGACACTCAGCCTGAGCTCCTTCAACTTCCTCAGGATGATAAGGATGACTGTAGACTAGTAGACATGGTTTCGATTTCAAAAATAACACAACTAGACCATGGTTAGGTATCTCATGTCTACAATCCAGCCCACCCCTTGACTCACCAGGTTAAAGGAATTTCAGGAGTGGGCACTTTTTCGTTTCTGTTGTTTTAATGATTTTGTACATTAATAATTTGATGTTGTTTTCTTTTTGTTTATTGATTTGATATTGTTTTTCTTTAATGCTTTGTTGCTAGTTCTTTTGGTTTTGAATAAAGAGACAAACTTTTGGTTGCAATGGAAACATCAGAGTTCTTAATTAACTGAAATCTTGAGCAAAAGACTGTGCTTTTAAAACATAAAATGTCTTCTAGTAGCAGTGTTCATAATTGGCAATGTATTCATTGAAGTCCTACTTAACCCCTGTAAATAGCTCAGAATTAAGAAGTCTGGAATACTATTTCGAGGTTCCATCCATTTCACATCTAAAATGTCCAAGGGAGTGGCAGCAAAGGACCCATGGAAAGGAAGCAAGGTAAACAGTATATCATATATAAATGATCCCATGCCATGATTTTAGAAAAGCTAAAAGCTATAAAGAGTCAAAACTCCTTAAAGAAACAATACATATCAAAGCAAAGTATCAAAAGCATGAACTTCAAATTGCCAAAAGTTCCTCTCCGTCCGTGAGATGAAAAGTAAATTCTTCTCTCACACAAAAGGACACTATGGATAGAGGAGCCTGAATAAAATTCAGAAAGAAAGGCAAATGGAGGACTCGAAAGAACTAAAGTTCAAATGGCACAAAAGTGCAGTTGGCATGGGAATGAGGAACAAAGGGATAGTGTTGTTTACTATATGTTACAATCCTGTGGTGTCCAAGCTAGAAACTACCTAAGGACGGGTAAAATAAATATCACTTATTAGGCCTCAAAAGAGTTATTCAGACTTGCAAATATTTATGATGTCACATTTTCCCAATGAATGAACTGCTTCTCAATGATTTAAATGTATGGGTTGGCCAGCTTAGGAATACAAACATCTAGAATATTTCAATTTTGAGCTAGACAGTCTTTTACTAGGGAGGAGTTAAATCAGAAATCTGGGGTTCACCAGGTAGTCACCAATTGTTGCAGCTGCAACATTTTCCCAAAATTCAAAAAATTTCGGGACCCTCCTTTTGCTTATATCGGTTTGATTTTCTTATTTGATTTGATCTAATGATTCTTCAGAAAGACCTTTCTAATGCTTGAAACGATCCACTATTTGTTTAAGCTTTATCATTGCCTTTGAATGCGTTTTCAGTGTGTTTGAATCGGAAGTTCATTTGCTTGCGCTCCCACCGTTGCGGAGAAATAACAAGTTTTAGCTTCGACATTTTTTCCCCGATGCGTTTGTCTTAATCGGCTGACCTTTGGTTTCGCGTCGGAACATCTTGTGACTTTGTTCTCCGCAGTTGCGGACGACAGATTGTGAAGTCTCTCGATTATCGCTTTGACTTTTCAGACCTCGCATTGTTTTTTTGGCCGCTCCTTAAGTCTTGGGCTTTCGCCGTGGCGGCTTCCAAAAGCACTAGCCTTCCGGTCATTTAGTTGATTTCTCCTCCGATGAAGACCTTACCTATTGCGGAATGTTTGTCCTTTATAATTCCGCCGTTGCGGCTCCTGATTCCGCTATCACTACGACGATTAGTCTTGCGAAGCTCTGATGTGGAAGTCTCGACGGTTAGCTTAGTGGTTTTGCCACCCGATGTATAAGTACTCCGCCCGCCGATGCGTGTCGGCCCTCTAGTCGCATGTCTATAACCTTCTTCTCTTTCACCATTACGGCTGTGCAAAGCACTTGGATTCCAATGTCGATGTCTTTCCGATTTCCGATTGGAAGTTTTCTCGCCCACAGCTTAGGTCATAACTCTTTCGACTCCGATAGGCCTACGTGTTTCCGCGGTACCCGTCTCCTGTTAAGACCTGCTTATGCGGCTGTGAATGAGTTTACCCTGCCAAGGTTAGCATCTTAAGCCGCCGATGAGTTCTTCATTTTCCATCATCGGAGATTTCTTTCAAACCCGTAGGTGGACGAGATGGTGGTGTTGGCGTTTGTGAAAGTTCTTATAACAGTCATGCACATGATCTTTCTTGTTGAGTAGCTGTTTTTGGTTGATACAATTTACTGATTGGCATGGATTGGTTAGAACAGCATAAGGTAGTTTTAAATTGTTACGATAAAACTTTCACGTGTTTAAATAGTAATGAACAACTAGTAAAGGTTAAGGGTATTCCTAGAAAAACTATAATCAGACAGATTTCTGCTTTACAACTTAAAAAAGCTGTTAGAAAAGGATGTAAAGCCTATGCAGTAACTATCACAGATGAGGAAGGTAAAACTGAAGCAGATAAGTTAAAAATAGAAGATATTCCCGTTTTAAAAGAATATACTGATGTATTCCTAGAAGAAATTCCAGGATTACCTCCAAGGAGGGAATTGGATTTCACCATTGAGCTGGTACCGGGTGCGGTGCCTAGCTCAAAAGCTCCGTATCGAATGAAAATTTTAGAACTTAATGAGTTAAAATCACAACTAAAAGAGTTAATAGATAAGAAGTATATTCGACCTAGTGTGTCTCCTTGGGGAGCACTGGTCATTTTTGTTAAACAGAAAGACGGAACTATGCGACTATGCATAGACTACCGTCAGCTAAACAAGATGACTATTAAAAATAGATATCCGTTGCCTTGCATAGATGATCTGTTCGATCAACTACGTGGAGCCATGGTGTTCTCAAAGATAGACTTGAGGTCAGGATATCATCAAGTAAGAATTAAGGATGAAGATATCTTCAAGACAACCTTTAGAACAAGGTATGGACACTACGAGTTCATCGTAATGCCATTTGGGCTTACCAACGCCCCAGCTGTCTTTATGTGCTTAATGAATAATATAATGCATAAGTATTTAGATAAGTTTGTGGTCGTGTTTATCGATGACATCCTAGTTTATTCTAAAACGGAAGAAGAACATAAAGAACACCTAAAGATAGTTTTACAAGAGTTGCGAGAGCAACAACTCTTCACGAAGTTTAGTAAGTGTGACTTCTTTAAGGATGAAATCTAGTACTTAGGTCACGTAGTGTGTAAGGAAGGGATTTCAGTCGATCCTGAAAAGATTCGGGTAATTGAATATTGGCTGGTTCCTAAAGATGTAACAGATGTTAGGTCGTTCATAGGAATTACCGGTTATTACCAGAGATTCATTGAAGGATTTTCAAAAATAGCAAATCCGATCACTTCCTTGCAAAAGAAAGGCAAGAAATTAGATTGGAACTCAAAATGTGAAGAAAGTTTTAAGAAATTAAAAACCTTATTGACTAGTGCAACTATTCTAAGAATAGCAGATCCTAATAAGGACTTCGTAGTATGCACTGATGCCTATAATGATGGCTTAGGCGGTGTTCTAACTCAAGACGGGCATGTCATTGCCTATGAGTCTAGGAAGTTAAAAATTCACGAAAAGAATTACGCAACTTATGATCTAGAACTTGCGGCTGTTATACATGCCTTAAAAATGTGGTGACATCATTTAATAGGCAGGAAATTTATTCTAATGACTGATAATAAATGACTGAAATATCTTTTAGATCAGCCTAATTTAAACGCAAGACAAGCAAGGTGGTTAGCCTTCTTGAGTGAATATGATTTTGAAATATAGCACATAAAGGGTACGGAAAATAAGGTGGCTGATGCATTAAGCAGAAACGCAAAGCTGAACTTTACGACAGTGATTAGCACTTTTGCTTTTGATTTAAATGAACAGCTTAAAGAAGGGGTAAAACAAGATGAAATTTATCAGAAATTTCAAATTACAGCTAAAGAAGAACCTACAGAAAGCTTAATAAAAGGTTATAGTTTAAATGAAGATGTATTTTTATTATTTAAAGATAAACTGTATGTGCCTAATGTGCCTAAGGTTAAGTTGTTAATTCTAGACGAAGTGCATAAAACACCATATTCAGGACACCTAGGTTATCAAAATACTGTAACCATGCTAAGGAAAGAATATTTTTGGCCTAATATGAAATATGAAGTAGCTGAATACATTGCTAGATGTTTAGACTGTCAACAAGTGAAAACCGAACACCAACATCCAGCTGGTTTGCTACAACCTTTACCTATTCCTAGCTGGAAATGGGAAGTGATTAGCTTAGATTTTATTACTGGACTGCCCAAAAATCAGAATCAAAATGACTCTATTATGGTGGTAGTTGACAAGTTGAGCAAGGCAGCACATTTTATTCCTGTCAAAACTACTTACAAGACTGCTAATATAGCTGACATCTTCTTAAAGCAGATTTTTCGGTTACATGGAGTACCGAAGGTTATAATTTCAGACACGGATCCTAAATTCATAGGAAATTTTTGGAAGTCCTTGTTTAAGGGATTAAATACAACATTGAATTTCAGTACCTCCTTCCATCCTCAAACAGATGGACAGACTGAAAGAGTGAATCAGGTGTTGGAGGATTTATTAAGGATGTACGTTAAAGATTAGCCAGGTAAGTGGGAAGACTACTTACATCTAACAGAGTTTGCATATAATAATAACTATCAGTCATCAGCTAAATTTAGTCCATTTGAAATTTTATATGGACGTAAATGCAACACTCCTATATCCTGGAATAATCTAGTAGATAGATTGGTGTTAGGACCAGAATTGTTGAAGGAAATGGAGGAAATTGTGAAACAAGTGCAGGAAATTTGAAGGTAGCACAGGATCGACAAAAGAGCCAAGTAGACTTGAAAAGAACTCCCAAGGAGTTCTAGGTAGGTGAGCATGTATTTATAAAGGTAAGACCAAAGAAAATCTCTCTAAGACTGGGGAGTTGTACAAAGTTAGCACCACGATACTGTGGTCCATTTGAAATTTTATCTAGAATTGGTCAAGTTGCTTACCAATTAGCATTACCACCTAACTTGAAAGTACATAATGTTTTTCATATCTTTGTTTTAAAGAAGTATGTTCATGATGCTACTCATGTGGTTGATTGGAATGTTGTACAGGTGGAACCAGAAGGAGAAATTCTGGTGGAACCAGATTGTATCCTCGGGAGGAGGGAAATTACACTGCGGAACCGCACCAATTGACAGGTGAAGGTGCAATGGAAGCACCTTAGTGCTGAAGAGGCCACTTGGGAACTGGAAAGTAAGATGCGGGAAGCATACCCGAATCTTTTCCAGGAGACTGCAGAGGATGGAGAATATGTAACATCGAGGACGATGTTACATTTTAAGGGGGGTGTGTATGTCACATACCCCAATTTTGTAAAATAATGTTAATTGTTTTAATTTGATTTCCTAAGACATTATGTTAAATTTAATGCTAAGTAGGAACTGATGACTCAACAGAGTCAAAAGATGTGGAATGTAATTCTGAATATTTTATTTTTAATAAATAAAAAGTGGAGACAACAGCTTGGGAGAGCTGTTAATAAGAGTGTTACTGGTCAAACTGGTGGAGGAACTAGGTGGAGGGCAAAAGACAAGTGGCAGCATCCTCAAACACTTCCTATGTTGCAGGTGGAAACTTCCCTACATTTGGGGCCATGATCCCCCAAGAAAGTGGGATAAGAGCAGGTGGCTCAATAAATGACAACTAACCCAAAAAGACCTAGGTAATATTTTAAAAGTACCCAATGTAGAGAGCTAAGGCAGCTCAGATATTTTCCAGGATAAGAATCATTCAGGTGGAATGCACTTCAAGGAATTCATTGGGGAAAAAGGGAAAATTGTAAGGAAAGTGTTTTGAGAGATAATTTGCAGTAACTTGGTTTGATACAGCTTGCTAACTGAGAGAATTTATTGATAAGTTCAGGATTGGTATTGAGTCTGAAGACTGGTACTTGATTATTGCTGCACCTAGTTCCAGCCAGGGAGACCAGAGCAAGCTCGGGGGTCCTGAGGAGTCGCTGTTTGAGCGCTCTCCAGGAGTTGGTAGGGAGGAACGACCTCCCATTGCTGTTGTCGTCCAAGCTTAAGAACAGGTTCTGCCATCTATTATTCTTGTTTTAATATCTGTGTATGATTGAATGATATGTTTGCAGTTTATGATGTAAAGACTTAGATGGTTTAGTAAGGAAGTTGTTCTTAGTTGTTAGTAATAGAATCATTTTGATGAGAAACAAAAACCCTACCTGTGTTTTTCCTCATCTGGAGTGATCCAGATCGTACTCCAGCACAGGTGGTGAAATTATATAAATGAAGATGATATGATGCAAATGTAGATTAAGATGTTAGTTAAACAATATAATATTTCCTTTTATTTTGTTATCAGAAGAATTATCTTTTGTACCAGGAGTAGTGTTAATTCTGGACTGAGACTGTCAGTTTATTAGAAACAGAGAAGGAAGTTATATTAATTTACTGATAGTAGTTTGTGTAGGTAGATAAAACAGTTCTTGATACAGTATTTACCTTCAGTAATCTTATTGCTTATTTTGAATTCAAGAAAAGAGTATAATAGTTAAACTAGAGTAGGGTTAAGCTAAATAAAAATGCTTTACAACTTTACAGTTTACTTCTTTCTAGTTTAGGCTAGTTAACTACTGCATGTATAATAATCAAATTAAAAGGAAGAATAGCTAGAATCTTGATTTACTGCTATAGATAATCTAGTTGGTATCAAAATTTACTTATGGATAGTAATGTAAGTTATTCATTCATTCTGTTCCATCTAGCTAAGCATAAACAAAAACTCTGCAACTACTAACTTATCTGTTTTAAGATGTCAACAAATGCAGAACATAGTTAGTTCTTATTCTTTTATTTTATAAATATTAACATTGTAACAGAAACAAGTTAATATAGAATACAGAGAGTACTTCTATAAATTATTTAGTACAGTAAGTATAAGAACACAATAATAAAATACTACCTTATTCTATGATTATAAATAAACAAAGAACAAAGCTAATAAATATATAATTATAAGAACAGTATTATTATGTAGATAAAATAATGTTTTATCCCATTACAGTAAATAGTAAACAGAATATAATTTCTGTACTCAAAAGTTGTATCTGACAGATACATAAGTATTTCAATAAAAACATGGAATTTTTATAATTTCCAAAGGTTAAAAATTATACAATAACATTCACAAATTCTATCATAATAAAGTAAGTTATTATAAGAACAATGTACAGAAACCCCAAAAGGTAATAATTAAAAATATTACAGGGTAAAAATCAAGTACATTAACGCACATAAAATAACCATCAGAGTAATTTCATGCTCAACCTACTGAGCATAACCAATCACTACACATTATAAATAACAATCAAACAATTTACAATAGTACTTTATAAATTAAAGATAATTAAAGAAGCTGTAAATATTTATATATATATCGCAAAGAGAAAACAAGTCAGTAAACTGAAAAAGAACTGTCTATAAAGATAAAAATAATCAAATAAATAATTCAGCTAATGAATTCAGTAACACATAACTAATTAAACAATTAGTTGACTGCATTTATGATATTTAGCTGTATTTTAAAAAATTTAAATTTTTCGGAAAATCTGTGTCTTGACATGTGGTATCAGAGCACAAGGTTCAAACACTAGGCCTTGATGCAGCCCAACTAGCTTTCATAGAACAGTAAATTAAAATAAGATGCTAACATATATTTTGTTTTATGTTAAGAACAAAAAATTTCTTTTTCTGAAGTTTAACAGGCAGGTATGGAAAAGCTAGGAGAGTATGCTTAGGAGGATTCTCCAGACACAGAAACAAGCCAATTGCCCAGAGGACCTATGTTAGAAGATGTGACTGCTAACTCTTCAGAGCTGTTGCAGACTGTAAAAGATTTGAAGACTGAAATGGAATTAGTCAAGAGGGAGAATGAGAGGATTTTGAAGGCTCAGGAAGAATTGAACCAAATTTTAATAGAAAAGTTCCAAACCGAAGGAAGGAGCAGAAGGTCAGAATCTGAGGATGTTAGTCATCAAAGAAGATCTAAAAAGATGAAGCTGGCGAAAACTGAAAGTAGTTCATCATCTGAAGGGTTCGGTGAACGACAAAGTTACCATACTACCAGTGACAGTAGTGAGACTGATTTGTATGACAGAAAGAAGAAATACAGACCATATGAGGAAATTTCAGGGGAGTTTAAAAAGATAAAGCCCCTAACTTTTAATGAAGAGACCGAAAAAGGAGAGGAAGCAGAGTCCTGGTTATCTGGGATGAGGAAATATTTTCATATATATAATTACTCTAATCAGCTAAAGGCAAGGATGGCAATATATAACCTCTCCAAAAAAGCTGATATATGGTGGCAAGATCTGAAGAGAGTTAAGGGTATCAGAGAAAATGAAGTTAATTGGAGTACTTTTAAAAGGTACTTCAAGAAGAAATTTTTGTCCGAGCAATATTACGAAGAAAGAGCTAAAGAATTTTATGAATTGAAGTTAGGTTCAATGACTATGAAGGATTTGAACAGTAAATTCTTAAGCTTGCTTAGGTATGTACCTTACCTAGTAGACGAGAAACCTAAAGTGCAACGATTTCTCAGCTGTCTACCGTATCATATCAAGGACATAATTGAGTATGACAACCCGAAGACTCTGGAGGAAGCCATGAGGAAGTCTAATTTCTGTTTTGAGCAGAACCGGAAGAAAGAAGGCTTAGCCAACTGGAAGGCTAAGAAAAATAACAATAAGCCTGAGTTTAAGAAGAAGGAATTTGTACCCCAGAGGAATTTCAAGAATAATAAGACTAAAAATTATTCTAACAATAAGAATTTCCAGGGAAATAGAAATGGTACTTCCAATAATTCGAATAATTTTAAGGGCAAGGAAGCTGCAAATAACCATGGGAATTTTACCAAGAGTTTTGAACGTAAGGAGCATGTTAAGTGATGGGAATGTAAAAATGTAAGTTGTTTGTCGATAAGTTTGAGAATTCTTGGGTAGTTCAATTAGCCACTAGGGCAAAAATAAAAGTAACCTGTTTTGTGAAAGAAAGTGCTTTACTTAAGGATGAATTTAAAACTACAGTTAAGCTTAATGTTTTGCCACTTGGCTCATATGATTTACTGATTGGCATGGATTGGTTAGAACAACATAAGGTAGTTTTAAATTGTTACGATAAAACTTTCACGTGTTTAAATAGTAATGAACAACTAGTAAAGGTTAAGGGTATTCCTAGAAAAACTATAATCATACATATTTTTGCTTTACAACTTAAAAAAGCTGTTAGAAAAGGATGTAAAGCCTATGCAGTAACTATCACAGATGAGGAAGGTAAAACTAAAGCAGATAAGTTAAAAATAGAAGATATTCCTGTTTTAAAAGAATATACTGATGTATTCCTAGAAGAAATTCTAGGATTACCTCCAAGGAGGGAATTGGATTTCACCATTGAGCTGGTACCAGGTGCGGTGCCTAGCTCAAAAGCTCCGTATCGAATGAACATTTTAGAACTTAATGAGTTAAAATCACAACTAAAAGAGTTAATAGATAAGAAGTATATTCGACCTAGTGTGTCTCCTTGGAGAGCATCGGTCATCTTTGTTAAAAAAAAATACAGAACTATGCGACTATGCATAGACTACCGTCAGCTAAATAATATGACTATTAAAAATAGATATCCGTTGCCCCGCATAGATGATCTGCTCGATCAACTACGTGGAGCCACGGTGTTCTCAAAGATAGACTTGAGGTCATGATATCATCAAGTAAGAATTAAGGATGAATATATCTTCAAGACAACCTTTAGAACAAGGTATGGACACTACGAGTTCGTCGTAATGCCATTTGGGCTTACCAACGCCCCAACTGTCTTTATGTGCTTAATGAATAATATAATGCATAAGTATTTAGATAAGTTTGTGGTCGTGTTTATCGACGACATCCTAATTTACTCTAAAACGGAAGAAGAACATAAAGAACACCTAAAGATAGTTTTACAAGAGTTGCGAGAACAACAACTCTTCGCGAAGTTTGGAAAGTGTGACTTCTTTAAGGATGAAATCCAGTACTTAGGTCACGTAGTGACTAAGGAAGGGATTTTAGTCGATCCTGAAAAGATTCGGACAATTGAAGATTGGCCGGTTCCTAAAGATGTAATAGATGTGTTGCAGCTGCAACATTTTCCCAAAATTCCAAAAAATTTCGGGACCCTCCTTTTGCTTAGATTAGTTTGATTTTATTCTTTGATTTGATCTAATGATTTTTCAGAAAGGCCTTTCTAATGCTTTGGATTGATCTACCACTTGTTTTAGTTTTTCCTCTAACGCTTGAAACAATCCACTGTGTGTTCAAACTTTATCGTTGCTTTTAATTACGTTTTCGGCACAATTGAATCGGAAGTTTATTTAGTTGGTGCTCTCGCCGTTGCGGAAAAATAACAAGTTTTGGATTCATTATTTTTTTTTTCGACGCTTTTGGCTTAATCGACTGATCTGTTGGTTTTGCGTCAGAACTTTTTGTTCTTTCATTCTCTGCCATTGCGGATGACAGATCGCGAAGTCTTCCGACTATTGTATTGAATTTCCGGACCCTGCTTTGTTGATTTCGTCGATCCTTAAAGTTTACGATTCCGCCGTTGCGGATGAAAGAAGCACTAACCTTCCCGATCTTTAGTCGTTCTCTCTTCCGTTTCAGACATTACATAGCAGGGCGTGATGGCCTTTATTCTTCCGCCGTTGCGGATGAGAAAGTCACTATCCTTCGGGCCGTTTAGTTGTTTCTCCTCCGATGAAGACTATGCCCATAGCGGACTGTGATATCCTTTATATCTCCGCCGTTGCGGCTCCTGTTCCGCTATCGCTCCAATGTTTTAGAGTTTCGACGCACGAGTATTTGTCTCCCGGTTATCCCCGCGAATAGATTGGTGTTTTGGTCCTCGACATTGCGGAAGGGATTATGTTTTTGACCTCCGATCTTTAGAATTATGCCGTCCGATATCTCACCGCCGCATGTGGTTGTATATATATATATATGGGGGGTTTGTGTTATTATTCTATTGTTATTCCCGACTGTCGCAAGCTGTCATTATCGCGTTCTGTCATTTGCTCGAGCTTGGTTGGACCCCCGTTGTCGGTACCCGCGTCTAGGAGGCTCAACTGTGGAAGCTTGACCGCCTTTCTTCCCATCGATTATGCAGTAGTGCCAGGTAGGCTTCTATTGCATTATCTCATTCCATTTGGGCGTTTGGTGATTTTTTTCCCACGGTTAGGTTTTTGTTGCGGCCATTTTCCCTTGGCCCCGTCGTTCACTTGCATATATAATTGTGGATTTGTATCGTAGCTGTCCGTAGGAGGGCGTTTGGCCCATATGGTGTTTTACTCCGCGGCCTTTCGTTATGCAACCCTACGCTTAGAGAGTTGGGGGTTTGGTGCAGACGGTCGTTACGCTGTCTGCACCAATCCACCCCGTATAATGATGTTTTTGCAGGGGAAGGCTTTCATGGCCTTCCTGTGGCACTTGGAATGGTTTCCCCTCCCCCCCTTTTTGTTTTCAGGCTACCCGCCTCGTCAAACCACAGTTGCATTTCGCCGCGCTGTTCTGCGCAAAATCGGTTCACGGCCGATTTTGAACCCAAGTCGGTGCAGGGGGATTTATCACTGCATATAGTTATTGACCATAGTTTTCATTGACAACGTTTCTTCCTGAAAACACACAGTGAAAACTGGAATAATTTCCACTGGTTTTTCCCGCGCGGGGCAATGATCATGGTGCCCGCAGATAGCCGAAATTTTCTTCGTTTCAATGTAAATTTGTTTCCCGCTCGAGATTGGTTAATAAAACTGTGTGGTATTAGATAGCAGTGTGAGCTTGCACATATTTGCTTCATCTAAGTAATTTCTATCATGCTAAACATAGATGAATTGAAACACTACACTCTGTTGTCTCAATGTTTGCAACTTAGTTGGAAATGGCTTAATGTTTATAATTTCATATATGACAGGAAGACTCCGAACTCGAAATGTCGAAGAGGCAAAAGAAGAAGGCTCCTGTGGTCGAGGAGGAGCCCGAAGTAGAAGTTGTCACCAAAACCGAGTACATCTATGAAGACACCAAGTGCATATCTGGTGTAGAACCTGAATACCAGTGGGGAGAGATATACAGGCTGGTCACGCGCCGAGAGGTGCCTGATATGGGCTTGGAAGAAGAAGGCATTTATGCCAACATAGAGAGATCTTCACTGATGAAGATTGCCACCAGACCAGAGCTCTTCCCATGCTCTGAAGTGATTGGTTGGATTCTGCCCCAGGCAGATGTAACCACGATGATCCTGAAGAATGTTGAAAAACAGGGCTATGCTGCCTATAGCCCCAGATATGTAGCCCTGGCCTACCACCTGCCAGAAGCACAAGTATTATTGTCTGACGATTGGTTAAATAACCTCATAATGGACCTTGTTGAGACTCTCAAAAGGATGCTGTTATCAGGAAAACATTTCAGAACCAGGCATACAGGAGAGTATGACACATCAAGCTTAAGGGCCCCGTACAGGTTCATAGCTTTAATGCTTAACAAGATTTTTGGAAGAGCTCATGGCAGGTTCTTCAAACTGGAGTGGATACCCATTATTTTTTATGTTGCAACCCAGGGGACCATTTTCAACTGGGCCAACATAGTATCAAACAGTATTTCAGCCTGTATGGCCTCAGCCTTGGGAGGAGTGTCCCAAAAGAGGTCTGAATTTTATATGAGTTCCATACTCGTCGATTGTATATTGTGCAATCAACCTTTCCCTGGACTAAGGTGCATCTGGGACAGGGAGAGGATTCCTATTTATGCTGCATACAAGCCACTATGGGTGCATAAATACCATAGTCATTACCGTGAGGTCTGCGAACAGTTCATCATGCCATTGTATACGCTCATTTTCCTGAAGGAGTGTGATTGCATGTCAGAGGAGGCGTTACAAGTAATCGAAAATTATGCAGATTACTATCTGACTGAGGATGGCCTCTACCTCAGAATGTTTGGAGGTTCGAGAGCACCCTCCCTACTGCCCAAATACGCCACGGACTACATCATTCATAAAGAGGCAGTCAGGCAAGTATTCCTGGATGGCATTGGAAGTTTTTTGTTTGAACATAAGAAGACTGCCTATCCCCCTTTGCCTTTCAAGTTAGGGAGCTATAAGTTTAATAGAGTAAAGAAAGCAGATGAATTTGTAGAAGAACTGGACAAGTTTCATTTTGGTGAGATGCCCTTCCGTAGAAATGACTCTCACAGCAAAGTGGCGGAACACTGCAAAGAGCACAACGTCCACTTCGAATACACCCACCATTGGGATAGGGAAGAATTTGTCTTCTGAAATGCATTGAACGTGACAGCCTTGAGGAGAAGGTTCAAGAAGAAGATGACCACAACAGGTGGGAAGGGGCAGGATGAACCAGCAAAAGCTGATGAAGAAGCAAGGAAACAAAATGAAGAAGCCCAAAGGCTGGCACAAGAAGTTGCGGGGTGGTTGCAGGGAGAAGAAGAAGAGAAAAGAAGAGCTGCCCAAGAAGCAGCCAAAAAGGTAGAAGAAGATGCTAGGAATGAAGAAGAAGAAAAGAAAATAAATCTTGATGAGGAGCTTCGGAAACAAGAAGCAGAGAGGCTAAAGTTGACCCAGAAAGAGACAGAACAGTCAGCCTCTGACACAGCTGGCGGTCAGACCCAGGACATAGAAAACCCCGAGGTTCAGGACCCAGAAGTACTGACTGCTAGCACACCTGGATAGTATGTGGTCCCTACACTGAAGCTGGTCCCCTTTGAACATAAGAAAGGGGAAGAAATACTTTATTTTAACACTGTTTTCTACGACAAGGAAAGAAAGAGGATAGTGAAGAGAACAAAAAGGAAGGTTGAAATAGGAGGTCTGCCTGGGAAAATGATAATGGATACGCTCGTTGTATTTGGAATAGAACAAGATCCAAGATTCACCATTAGAGCCGGAGCTGCACTGATTCAAGCTTTGGAAGATAATGTGGACAAAATTATGACAGACTTGGAGCAATCCAAGAGGTCCTCTGCTCAACTGAAGGACACATTGAGAAAGGAGAGAGAGGAAAGCAATAAGCTGAAAAGGAAATATGAGGACATGAAAAAAGAGATAAGGTCTTCAAAGGATGAACTGCAGCTCCTCCAAGTAGAGAAACAAGTTAGGGAAAATACACAGGAGTGCCTGGAGAGAGTGCAGCAAGAGTATCAAGAGCTTAGGGTGGAGAAGGAACAACTGCTAGGAAGGATAGAAGGCTTAGAGCTGTAAAGGACCACTTTGGAGGCAAGTGAGAAGCAAGCTCAAGAACAAAAGTTGAAGCTCCAAGAGCAGATCTCTTCTTTAACGACTGCTCTAGAAGAAGCAAGAGAGCAGCAGGTTGACCTCCAACCCTTCAAGGAGCATGTGCTGGCACAAAAGGCCAAGATGCTTCAGCTGCAAACCGCCATAGAAGAAGAGAGATGTAAAGTTTTGCAAATAGATGGCCGATTAGAGGAAATTCTAGAGACTTCCTCTTATTTTGTTGATAGATCTCAGGACGTCATGGAAGTCCTGACAGCAAGAATGACAAGGTTGGAAAATAATGAGGAAACTCCTGCAGAGCTGCCCTCGAAATATCGGCGAGCCCTTCAGCGCGATTATGACTTATTAGAATTCGCTATAAACATAGCAGAATATTTTAAAAAGGCTGTTAGGAAGAAAAAAGGAGCATGCTCAGAATTCTTCAGAAGGCTCCTGATTACATATAACCGGTGTCAAGTAGAAGCCGAGCAGAGGCTAGAGGTTTTTCCTGACCACGACTCATTTGTGGAGATTTTGCAGAGGAGGTATCAAGAGGAAGAAGCTAAAGTACAACACATTAAGGCCCTCGACGACTATATCTTGAAGAGTGAAGTAGATCATTCGGCCATCAGTGTGCAGCTATTGGAGGACCAATTTCATTTGAGTGCGGCTAGAATTGAGGCCATCAAGAACCAAGCTGCTAAGTTCGAGATAAACATTCAATTCTTGGAACCTTGTGCGTTTGAAGGCATTGCCTCTGAAGCTTTGGTGTGGAAGAAATTTTTGAATACCCAAGTGGGGCCCTCCTCATGAATGATCATTCACTTTTGTAATGTGTAACGATTTTGTAAACATTTGAGGAAAGCAAAATTTTGGGAGGCGAAGGGTTGGGAAGCCCATGGGTCATTTGTGGGCAGCCCAACAGTCTCATACTTTTGTATAAATATAGGAAACTTAGAAGAACAAGGGGCTTTTTCCCAGTTAGACATGAAAAACGATATTGTAAGAAGAACTACTTTTTTTTGCAATAAAGAATTATTGTTTGCCTGTTGGAGAAAGATTGGTGGGACTTTCAAATGTTATAATGTGGATTGCGGAAAGATGAACTATTTTGTTTTTCCAGCTTTTGTCCATAAACTGTGAGATTGTTCTCACTCTTATAGCCTATGTTCTTGTTTGAATGTTTTCTGGTTCATTCTGTGGATTTACCACCATGAGTAATGTATGATGTTCATAAACAATTGGCTATCTGATTGTCTAAATATCTCTAATCATTCATGTGTTGTAGGAAGGAATATCAGCTATCTGTAATTTCTCTTTATAATGCATGCACAATACACATTACTCATAACTAGGTTACAATTTTTCTCCCCAGGGATAGATAGATAGGTAGATAGTTAGTTTTATTTTATTACTGCATATGTGATCGAGATGCTTGTGAGTTCTAAGACGAGAGGTAAGAACCTGCGCATCACGTTGTGACTGCTCCTTGCATCATTATCACCCTGTATAGTTAAATAGGCACTTGCATGTCATACTTGAGTCAAAAATACAAAATACACGGTGGACCGGGACACAACCGGTAAAACCTTTGTTTTTGTTACTTGACCTACGGTAGCCGGACCGCAAATCGGACGGATTTCCCATACCAAATAGTCATGGGCTAGTTGGGAACGTTGACTGGGGAGAATCCCTTGTTGTTGTTTCCTGCGAATTTCCAGGCCTCAACAGTTTCCGGCGCTAGAAGGAGGGCCGCCAGTGTATGGCTAGCCATGGAAACCTATTTTCCCAAGATTACCCCACCAACAGATATTTGAAAGCTTTTGACTTGACCCAATTCCTTACAGGTTTTGTTTTTGTCTTTGGAGCAAGTAAACCCAGTTTCATCTTACGGTGTTTCTTACTCAGACTCCTGTTCATTCACCTTTCTCATGGCTGGTGTAAATGTGAATCAGCCCAACCCTCTACCGGCTTGGATAGCTAGTTCACCTTTGAACCTCACACCTCCATTGCATAACCTACCTCAAGCTTTTGATAAGCTGTTGCCTAAGTTTGATCCTGATGAAAAGACTGCTGTAGATGACCACTTGCAAAGTTTCTATTTAGCAGTAGAAGGGTTAAGGGCTGGGAAGTACAAAGATGTTGTCTGTAGATTATTCTCGCATACCCTTAAAGGAGCAGCAACATCCTGGTATTTCAGTTTTCCTGCAAACTCTATTCCTGATTGGGACACTTTCGAAAGGATTTTCAGAGGTAAGTACTCAACCCAAAAGACACATGCCTCACTAATGAAAGGTCTTGGTTTGTTAAAAAAAGAGAAGGATGAGAAGGTGTAGCAATTTACTCAAAGGTTTTCAGCATACCTAAAGAACTTTTCTGAAGCTGGCAGACCCTCAGACAAGGTCCTAATTGAATATTATACCTCAGCCCTAGGACCTGAGCTGGCCATGTTTGCCAAGATGAAAACCAGACCTACATTGGTAGAGACTTATGAAGAAGCAGAAAGGGTAGAGGCTGAAAAAGAAAGTATAGCAGACTATCCCGATCTACCTGAAAATAAAACTACCATGAAAAAAGCCTTATTGCTGTCTAAACCTAAAGAGGAACAATCAAATGATTTTCAGGGAATGCTGAAAATGATTCAGAAACTATCCAACTGAATAATAGATTTGGAGAAAGAAAGGAAAGTTCATAAAACTTACAAACCCCACTACCAAAAAAGAGAGGATAGAAACTAGTTGAAAATACCTCCACCAAATTTAGCATCAATGAACATAACAGAGGTAGGGGGGGACAATTTCTGCACTTTTCACCAGCAACCCCATTCTGAAAAGAATTTTCCTCAATGGTTAAATTCAATGACATTGGTGATGAATAAGTTGCTGGACTCTAAATTGACTAAAGACAGAAGTAAAGAAGAAAAGAAGAACCAGACCATAAAAAAACAAGATAATGATACCATGTTCTTATGGAATGGTGTCTCGCTTTTCAACATAGAAGAGAATGCTCTTAAATATGAATGCACACCAACAGCAACAAAAGATATGGACCTAACAATTAAATACAATGCAATAATTTCGAAGATTACAAAATTGCAAGAGAAGGTCAAGAGACAGATTGGTGTAAATGTCAAAGATAAAACACCTAAAGTCACTACTGTCAACTAGGAAATTGAGCCAATCAGTGAGCCTGTCAAACTTGTGGAAGAACAGGCAGGTGTTGATCAAGGAAACACTGAAGGAATCGAGGAGCTTAAAGAAGATATACCCACTTAAAACCAACCGGGAGAAGAAGACATCGAACCAAGTTGGGAAGAAAAAGCTGAAACCTCGCCTTTTCTTTTGACCCTAGAAATGCTGAATCATAATGTGCATAATTGCTTGGTAGACTCTGGATCATCGGTGAATGTTATGCCACTTGAGGTTTGCAAAAAGATTAATGGACAGCCAGAGTCCACAGCATGGGAAGTAGTGCAATTAGATAGCACAGGTGTCAAAGTAGTGGGAGAGATGAAAAATGTTCTCATTCGCTTTTCTGCAAATAACAAGATATGTCAATTTATTGACATTATGGTGGCTGACATACCGGGTGGATATGGGCTTATTCTCAATCGAGATTGGTCTGCCAGATTAAAAGGTTATTTTTCTTCAGATTGGTCTCATTTATTGTTACTTCTCAAGGGTACCCCAAATCAGATTAAAATTTTGAGAGAACCTTACATGAAGCACACTGTCACTATGCTAGGAGAAGGTAACGAGTCTGCTGATTCTGTCTTGGGAAATTATCTAACCGAGCTTAAGCTAAAACATCATACCTCAGGAAAGGCCAGTTCTATGATTGACAATCAGCCTGAGCTCCTTCAACTTCCTCAGGCTGATAAAGATGACGGTAGATTAGTAGACATGGTTTCGATTTCAAAAATGGCACACTTAGACCATGGATAGATTTCTAGCCTGCACTACAGCCTAGCCCTTTAACTCATTAGATTGTAGAATTTTTAGGGTGGGCACACATTTTATTTTCTTTTTTCTTTGTACATAAATAAATTGAGTTGTTTTTCTTTAATGCTTTAATGCTATTTCCTTTTGATTTATTGCGTTGATGATGTTTTCTTTTAAATGCTTTGTTATCAGTTCTTTTGGTTTTGAATAAAGAGGCAAACTTTTGGTTGCAATGGAAACATCAGGGTTCTTAATTAACTGGAATCTTGAGCAAAGGACTGTGCTGTTAAAATATAGAATGTCTTCTAGTAGCAGTGTTCCTAATTGGCCATGCATTCATTGAAGTTCCTGCTTAATCCCTGTAAATAACTCAGAGTTAGGAAGTCTGGAATACTATTTCGAGGCTCCATCCATTTCACATCTAAAATGTCCAAGAAAGTGACAGCAAAGGACCCACGGAAAGGAAGCAAGGCAAACAATATATCATATATAAATGATCCCATGCCATGATTTCAGAAAAAATAAAAGCTATCAAGAGTCAAAACTCCTTAAAGAAACTATACATATCAAAGCAAAGTATCAAAAGCATGATTTTTAAATTGCCAAAAGTTCCTCTCCGTCCGTGAGATGAAAAGTAAATTCTTCTCTCACACAAAAGGACACTATGGATAGAGGAGCCTGAATAAAATTAAAAAAGAAAGGCAGATGGAGGACTCAAAAGAACTAAAGTTCAAATGGCACAAAAGTGCAGTTGGCATGGGAATGAGGAACAAATGGATAGTGCTGTTTACTATATGTTACAATCATGTGGTGTCCAAGCTAGAAACTACCTAAGGACGGGTAAAATAAATCTCACTTATTTGGCCTCAAAAGAGTTATTCAGACTTGCAAATATTCATGATGTTACCATTTCCCAAAGAATGGACTACTTCTCAATGATTTAAATGCATAGGTTGGCCAACCTAGGGATACAAATATCTAGAAGATTTCAACTTTTATCTAGACGGTCTTGCACTGGGAAGAAGTTAAGTCAGAAGTCTGGGGTTCACCAGGTAGTCGCCCATTGTTGCAGCTGCAACATTTTCCCAAAATTCCAAAAAATTTCGGGACCCTCCTTTTGCTTAGATTAGTTTGATCGTCTTCTTTGATTTGATCTAATGATTTTTCAGAAAGGCCTTTCTAATGCTTTGGATTGATCTACCACTTGTTTTAGTTTTTCCTCTAACGCTTGAAACAATCCATTGTGTGTTCAAACTTTATCGTTGCTTTTAATTACGTTTTCGGCACGTTTGAATCGGAAGTTTATTTGGTTGGTGCTCCCTCCGTTGCGGAAAAATAACAAGTTTTGGCTTCGTTATTTTTTTTTTCGACGCTTTTGGCTTAATTGGCCGATCTGTTGGTTTTGCGTCGGAAATTTTTGTTCTTTCATTCTTCGCCGTTGCGGACGATAGATCGCGAAGTCTCCCAACTATTGTATTGAATTTTTGGACCCTGCTTTGTTGATTTCGCCAATCCTTAAAGTTTACAGTTCCGCCGTTGCGGATGAAACAAGCACTAACCTTTCCGATCTTTAGTTGTTCTCTCTTCCGTTTCAGACATTACATAGCGGGGCGTGATGGCCTTTATTCTTCCGCTGTTGCGGATGAGAAAGTCACTATCCTTCCGACCGTTTAGTCGTTTCTCCTCCGATGAAGACTATGCCCATCACGGACTGTGATATCCTTTATAGCTTCGCTGTTGCGGCTCCCGTTCCACTATCGCTCCGATGTTTTAGAGTTTCGACGCGTGAGTATTTGTCTCCCGGTTATCCCCGCGGATAGATTGGTGTTTTGGCCCCCGACGTTGCGGAAGGGATTATGTTTTTGACCTCCGATCTTTAGAATTATGCCGTCCGATATCTCACCGCCGCGCGTGGTTGTATATATATATATATATATATCGGGGGTTTGTGTTATTATTCTATTGTTATTCCTGACTGTCGCAAGCTGTCATTATCGCGTTCTGTCATTTGCTCAAGCTTGGTCGGACCCGCGTTGTCGGTACTCGCGTCCAGGTGGCTCAACTGTGCAAGCTTGACCACCTTTCTTCCCATCGATTACGCAGCAGTTCCAGGTAGGCTTCTATTGCATTATCCCGTTTCGTTTGGGCGTTTGGTGATTTTTTACCCACGGTTAGGTTTTTGTTGCGGCCGTTTTCCCTTGGCCCCGTCGTTCACTTGCATATATAATTGTGGATTTGTACTGTAGCTGTCCGTAGGAGGGCGTTTGGCCCATAGGGTGTTTTACTCCGCGGCCTTTTGTTATGCAACCCTGCGCTTCGAGAGTTGGGGGTTTGGTGCAAACGGCCGTTAAGCTGTCTGCACCAATCCGCCCCGTATAATGATGTTTTTGTAGGGGAAGGATTTCATGGCCTTCCTGTGGCACTTGGAATGGTTGCCCCTCCCCCCCTTTTTGTTTTTGGGCTACCTGCCTCGTCAAACCACAGTCGTGTTTCGCCGCGGTGTTCCGCGCAAAATCGGTTCACGACCGATTTTGAACCCAAGCCGGTGGAGAGAGATTTATCACTGCATATAGTTATTGACCATAGTTTGCACTGACGACGTTTCTTCCTGAAAACACACCATGAGAACTGGAATAATTTCCACTGGTTTTTCCCACGCGGCGCGATGATCATGGCGCCTGCAGATAGCCGGAATTTTCTTCGTTACAATGTAAATTTGTTTCCCGCTCGAGATTGGTTAATAAAACTGTGTGGTATTAGACAACAGTGTTAGCTTGCACATATTTGCTTCATTTAAGTAATTTCTGTCATGCTAAACATAGATGAACTGAAACACTACACTCTGTTGTCTCAATGTTTGCAATTTATCTGGAAATGGCTTAATGTTTATAATTTCATATATGACAAGAAGATTCCGAACTCGAAATGTCGAAGAGGCAAAAGAAGAAGGCTCTTGTGGTCGAGGAGGAGCCTGAAGTAGAATTTGTCACCAAAACCGAGTACATCTATGAAGACACCAAGTGCATATCTGGTGTAGATCCTGAATACCAGTGGGGAGAGATATACAGGCTGGTCACGCGCCGAGAGGTGCCTGATATGGGCTTGGAAGAAGAAGGCATTTATGCCAACATAGAGAGATCTTCACTGATGAAGATTGCCACCAGAGCAGAGCTCTTCCCATGCTCTGAAGTGATTGGTTGGATTCTGCCCCAGGCAGATGTAACCACGATGATCCTGGAGAATGTTGAAAAACAGGGCTATGCTGCCTATAGCCCAGGATATGTAGCCCTGGCCTACCACCTGCCAGAAGCACAAGTATTATTGTCTGACGATTGGTTAAATAACCTCAGAATGGACCTTGTTGAGACTCTCAAAAGGATGCTGTTATCAGGAAAACATTTTAGAACCAGACATACAGGAGAGTATGACACAACAAGCTTAAGGGCCCCATACAGGTTCATAGCTTTAATGCTTAACAGGATTTTTGGAAGAGCTCATGGCAAGTTCTTCAAACTGGAGTGGATACCCATTATTTTTTATGTTGCAACCTAGGGGACCATTTTCAACTGGGCCAACATAGTATCAAACAGTCTTTCAGCCTGTATGGCCTCAGCCTTGGGAGGAGTGTCCCAAAAGAGGTCTGGATTTTATATGAGTTCCATACTCGTAGATTGTATATTGTGCAATCAACCTTTCTCTGGACTAAGGTGCATCCGGGACAGGGAGAGGATGCCTATTTATGCTGCATACAAGCCACTATGGGTGCATAAATACCATAGACATTACCGTGAGGTCTGCGAACAGTTCATCATGCCATTGTATACGCTCATTTTCCTGAAGGAGTGTGATTGCATGTCAAAGGAGGCGTTACAAGTAATCGAAAATTATGCAGATTACTATCTGACTGAGGATGGCCTCTACTTCAGAATGTTTGGAGGTTCGAGAGCACCCTCCCTACTGCCAAAATACACCACGGACTACATCATTCATAAAGAGGCAGTCAGGCAAGTATTCCTGGATGGCATTGGAAGTTTTTTGTTTGAACATAAGAACACTGCCTATCCCCCTTTGCCTTTCAAGTTAGGGAGCTATAAGTTTAATAGAGTAAAGAAAGCAGATGAATTTGTAGAAAAACTGGACAAGTTTCATTTTGGTGAGATGTCCTTCCGTAGAAATGACTCTCACAGCAAAGTGGCGGAACACTGCAAAGAGCACAACGTCCACTTCGAATACACCTACCATTTGGATAGGGAATAATCTGTCTTCCGAAATGCATTGAACGTGACAGCCTTGAGGAGAAGGTTCAAGAAGAAGATGACCACAACAGGTGGGAAGGGGTAGGGTGAACAAGAAAAAGCTGATGAAGAAGCAAGGAAACGAAATGAAGAAGCCCAAAGGCTGGCACAAGAAGCTGCGGGGTGGTTGCAAGGAGAAGAAGAAGAAAAAAGAAGAGCTGCCCAAGAAGCAGCCAAAAAGGTAGATGAAGATGCTAGGAATGAAGAAGAAGAAAAGAAAAGAAAGATTGATGAGGAGCTTCGGAAATAAGAAGCAGAGAGGCTAAAGCTGACCCAGAGAGAGACAGAAGAGTCAGCCTCTGACACAGCTGGCGGTCAGACCCAGGACATAGAAAACCCCGAGGTTCAGGACCCACAAGTACCGACTGCTGGCACACTTGGACAGTATGTGGTCCCTACACTGAAGCTGGTCCCCTTTGAATAGAAGAAAGGGGAAGAAATACCTGATTTTAACATTGTTTTCTACGACAAGGAAAGAAAGAGGATAGTGAAGAGAACAGAAAGGAAGGTTGAAACAGGAGGTCTGCCATGGAAAATGATAACGGATACGCCCGTTGTATTTGGAATATACCAAGATCCAAGATTCACCATTAGAGCCAGAGCTGCACTGATTCAAGCTTTGGAAGATAATGTGAACAAAATTATGACAGACTTGGAGCAATCCAAGAGGTCCTCTGCTCAACTGAAGGACACATTGAGAAAGGAGAGAGAGAAAAGCAATAAGCTGAAAAGGAAATATGAGGACATGAAAAAAGAGATAAGGTCTTCAAAGGATGAACTGCAGTTCCTCCAAGTAGAGAAACAAGTTAGGGAAAATACACAGGATTTCCTGGAGAGAGTGCAGCAAGAGTATCAAGAGCTTAGGGTGGAGAAGGAACAGCTGCTGGGAAGGATAGAAGGCTTAGAGCTGCAAAGGACCACTTTGGAGGCAAGTGAGAAGCAAGCTCAAGAAAAAAAGTTGAAGCTCCAAGAGCAAATCTCTTCTTTAACGACTGATCTAGAAGAGCAAGAGAGCAGCAGGTTGACCTCCAGCCCTTCAAGGAGCATGTGCTGGCACAAAAGGCCAAGATGCTTCAGCTGCAAACCACCATAGAAGAAGAGAGATGTAAAGTTTTGCAAATAGATGGCCGATTAGAGGAAATTCTAGAGACTTCCTCTTATTTTGTTGATAGATCTCAGGACGTCATGGAAGTCCTGACAGTAAGAATGACAAGGTTGGAAAATAATGAGGAAAATCCTGCAGAGCTGCCCTTGAAAGATCGACGAGCCCTTCAGCGGGATTATGACTTATTAGAATTCGCTATAAACACAGCAGCAGATTTTAAAAAGGCTGTTAGGAAGACAAAATGAGCATGCTCAGAATTCTTTAGAAGGCTCCTGATTACATATAACCGGTGTCAAGTAGAAGCCGAGCAGAGGCTAGAGGTTTTTCCTGACCACGACTCATTTGTGGAGATTTTGTAGAGGAGGTATCAAGAGGAAGAAGCTAAAGTACAGCACATTAAGGCCCTCAACGACCAGATCTTGAAGAGTGAAGTAGATCATTCGGCCATCAGTGTGCAGCTATTGGAGGACCAGCTTCATTTGAGTGCGACCAGAATTGAGGCCATCAAGAACCAAGCTGCTAAGTTCGAGATAAACATTCAATTCTTGGAACCTTGTGCGTTTGAAGGCATTGCCTTTGAAGCTTTGGCATGGAAGAAATTTTTGAATACCCAAGTGGGGCCCTCCTCATGAATGATCATTCACTTTTGTAATGTGTAATGATTTTGTAAACATTTGAGGAAAGCGAAATTTTGGGAGGCGAAGGGTTGGGAAGCCCATGGGTCATTTGTGGGCAGCCCAACAGTCTCATACTTTTGTATAAGTATAGGAAACTTAGAAGAACAAGGAGATTTTTCCCAATTAGACATGAAAAGCGATATTGTAAGAAGAATTACTTTTTTTTGCAATAAAGAATTATTGTTTGCCTGTTGGAGAAAAATTGGTGGGACTTTCAAATGTTATGCTGTGGATTGCGGAAAGATGAACTATTTTGTTTTTCCAGCTTTTGTCCATAAACCGTGAGATCGTTCTAACTCTTAGAGCCTATGTTCTTGTTTGAATGTTTTCTGGTTCATTCTGTGGATTTACAACCATGAGTAATGTATGTTGTTCATAAACAATTGGCTATCTGATTGTCTAAATATCTCTAATCATTCATGTGTTGTAGGAAGGAATATCAGCTATCTGTAATTTCTCTTTATAATGCATGCACAATACACATTACTCATAACTAAGTTACAATTTTTCTCCTCGGGGATAGATAGACAGGTAGATAGTTAGTTTTATTTTAATACTGCATATGTGATCGAGATACTTGTGAGTTCTAAGACGAGAGGTAAGAACCTGCGCATCACGTTGTGACTGCTCCTTGCATCCTTATCACCCTGTATAGTTAAATAGGCACTTGCATGTCATACTTAAGTCAAAAATACAAAATACAGGGTGGACCGGGATGCAACCGGTAAAACCTTTTTTTTTGTTACTTGACCTACGGTAGCCGGACCGCAAACCAGACGGATTCCCCATACCAAACAGTCACGGGCTAGTTGGGAACGTTGACTGGGGAGAATCCCTTGCTGTTGTTGCCTGCGAATTTCCAGGCCTCAACAGGATGTTAGGTTGTTCATGGGAATTACCGGTTATTACCGGAGATTCATTGAAGGCTTTTCAAAAATAGCAAATTCGATCACTTCCTTGCAAAAGAAAGGCAAGAAATTTGATTGGAATTCAAAATGTGAAGAAATTTTAAGAAATTAAAAACCTTATTGACTAGTGCACCTATTCTAAGAATAGCAAATCCTAATAAGGACTTCGTAGTATGCACTGATGCCTGTAATGATGGCTTAGGCGGTGTTCTAACTCAAGACGGGCATGTCATTGCCTATGAGTCTAGGAAGTTAAAAATTCACGAAAAGAATTACGCAACTTATGATCTAGAACTTGCGGCTATTATACATGCCTTAAAAATGTGGCGACATCATTTAATAGGCAGGAAATTTATTCTAATGACTGATAATAAAGGACTGAAATATCTTTTAGATCAGCCTAATTTAAACGCAAGACAAGCAAGGTGGTTAGCCTTCTTGAGTGAATATGATTTTGAAATCCAGCACATAAAGGGTAAGGAAAATAAGGTGGCTGATGCATTAAGCAGAAACACAAAGCTGAACTTTACAGTAGCGATTAACACTTATGCTTCTGATTTAAATGAACAACTTAAAGAAGGGGTAAAACAAGATGAAATTTATCAGAAATTTCAAATTACAGCTAAAGAAGAACTTACAGAAAGCTTAATAAAAGGTTATAGTTTAAATGAAGATGGATTTTTATTATTTAAAGATAAACTGTATGTGCCTAATGTGCCTAAGGTTAAGTTGTTAATTCTGGACGAAGTGCATAAAAAGCCATATTCAGGACACCCAGGTTATCAAAAGACTGTAACCATGCTAAGGAAAGAATATTTTTGGCCTAATATGAAATCTGAAGTAGCTGAATACATTGCTAGATGTTTAGACTGTCAACAAGTGAAAACCAAACACCAACATCCAGCTGGTTTGCTACAACCTTTACCTATTCCTAGCTAGAAATGGGAAGTGATTAGCTTAGATTTTATTACTGGACTGCCCAGAAATCAGAATCAAAATGACTCTATTATGGTGGTAGTTGACAAGTTGAGCAAGGAAACACATTTTATTCCTGTCAAAACTACTTACAAGGCTGCCAATATAGCTGACATCTTCTTAAAGCAGATTTTTCGGTTACATGGAGTACCGAAGGTTATAATTTCAGACAGGGATCCTAAATTCACAGGAAATTTTTGGAAGTTCTTGTTTAAGGGATTAAATACAACATTGAATTTCAGTACCTCCTTCCATCCTCAAATAGATAGACAGACTGAAAGAGTGAATCAGGTGCTGGAGGATTTATTAAGGATGTACGTTAAAGATTAGCCAGGTAAGTGGGAAGACTACTTACATCTAGCAGAGTTTGCATATAATAATAACTATTAGTAATCAGCTAAATTTAGTCCATTTGAAATTTTATATGGACGTAAATGCAACACTCCTATCTCCTGGAATAATCCAGTAGATTGATTGGTGTTAGGACCATAATTGTTGAAGAAAATGGAGGAAATTGTGAAACAAGTGCAGGAAAATTTGAAGGTAGCACAAGATTGGCAAAAGAGCCAAGCAGACTTGAAAAGAACTCCCAAGGAGTTCCAGGTAGGTGAGCATGTATTTATAAAGGTAAGACCAAAGAAAATCTCTCTAAGACTGGGGAGTTGTGCAAAGTTAGCACCACGATACTGTGGTCCATTTGAAATTTTATCTAGAATTGGTCAAGTTGCTTACCAATTAGCATTACCACATAACTTGAAAGTACATAATGTTTTTCATATCTTTGTTTAAAAAGATGTTCATGATGCTACTCATGTGGTTGATTGGAATGATGTACAGGTGGAACCAGAAGGAGAAATTCCGGTGGAACCGGATTGTATCCTCGGGAGGAGGGAAATTACACTGCGGAACCGCAACATTGGACAGGTGAAGGTGCAATGGAAGCACCTTAGTCTTGAAGAGGCCACCTGGGAACTAGAGTAAGATGCGGGAGGCATACCCAAATCTGTTCTAGGAGACTACAGAGGATGAAGAATAAGTAACATCGATGACGATGTTACATTTTAAGGGGGTGTGTATGTCACATACCCCAATTTTGTAAAATAATGTTAATTGTTTTAATGTGATTTTCTAAGACATTATGTTAAATTTAATGCTAAGTAGGAACTGATGACTCATTAGATTCAAAAGATGTGGAATGTAATTCTGAATATTTTATTTTTAATAAATAAAAAGTGGAGACAACAGCTTGGGAGAGCTGTTAATAAGAGTGTTACTGGTCAAACTGGTGGAGGAACTAGGTGGAGGGAAAAATACAAGTGGTAGCATCCTCAAACACTTCCTATGTTGCAGGTGGCAACTTCCCTACATTTGGGGTCATGATCCCCCAAGAAAGTGGGATCAGAGGAGGTGGCTCAATAAATGACAACTAACCCAAAAAGACCTAGGCAATATTTTAAAAGTACCCAATGTAGAGAGATGAGGCAGCTCAGATATTTTCCAGGAGAAGAATCATTTAGGTGGAATGCACTTCAAGGAATTCATTGGGGAAAAAGGGAAAATTGTAAGGAAAGTGTTTTGAGAGATAATCTGCAGTAACTTGGTCTGATACAGCTTGCTAGCTGAGAGAATTTATTGATAAGTTCAGGATTGGTATTGAGTCTGAAGACTGGTACTTGATTATTGCTGCACCTAGTTTCAGCCAGGGAGACCAGAGCAAGCTCGGGGGTCCTGAGGAGTCGCTGTTTGAGCGCTCTCCAAGAGTTGGTAGGGAGGAACGACCTCCCATTGCTGTTGTCGTCCAAGCTTAAGAACATGTTCTGCCATCTATTATTCTTGCTTTAATATCTGTGTATGATTGAATGATATGTTTGCAGTTTATGATGTAAAGACTTAGATGGTTTAGTAAGAAATTTGTTCTTAGTTGTTAGTAATAGAATCATTTTGATGAGAAACAAAAACCCTACCTGTGTTTTTCCTCATCTAGAGTGATCCAGATCGTACTCCAGCACAGGTGGTGAAATTATATAAATGAATATGATATGATGCAAATGTAGATTAAGATGTTAGTTAAACAATAGAATATTTCCTTTTATTTTGTTATCAGAAGAATTATCTTTTGTACCAGGAGTAGTGTTAATTATGGACTGAGACTGTCAGTTTATTAGAAACAGAGAAGGAAGCTATATTAATTTACTGATAGTAGTATGTGTAGGTAGATAAAATAGTTCTTGATACAGTATTTACCTTCAGTAATCTTATTGCTTATTTTGAATTCAAGAAAAGAGTATAATAGTTAAACTAGAGTAGGGTTAAGCTAAATAAAAATGCTTTACAACTTTACAGTTTACTTCTTTCCAATTTAGGCTAGTTAACTACTGCATGTATAATAATCAAATTAAAAGGAAGAATAGCTAGAATCTTGATTTACTGCTATAGATAATCTAGTTGGTATCAGAATTTACTTTTGGATAGTAATGTAAGTTATTCATTCATTATGTTCCATCTAGCTAAGCATAAACAAAAACTCTACAACTACTAACTTATCCTTTTTAAGATGTCAACAAATGCAGAACATAGTTAGTTCTTATTCTTTTATTTTATAAATATTAACATTGTAACAAAAACAAGTTAATATAGAATACAGAGAGTACTTCTATAAATTATTTAGTACAATAAGTATAAGAACACAATAATAAAATACTACCTTATTCTATGATTATAAATAAACAAAGAACAAAGCTAATAAATATATAATTATAAGAACAGTATTATTATGTAGATAAAATAATGTTTTATCCCATTACAGTAAATAGTAAACAAAATATAATTTCTGTACTCAAAAGCTGTATCTGATAGATACATAAGTATTTCAGTAAAAACATGGAGTTTTTATAATTTCCAAAGGTTAAAAATTATACAATAACATTGACAAATTCTATCATAATAAAGTAAGTTATTATAAGAACAATGTATAGAAACCCCAGAAGGTAATAATTAAAAATATTACAGGGTAAAAATCAAGTACATTAACGCACATAAAATAACCATCAGAGTAATTTCATGCTCAACCTACTGAGCATAACCAATCACTACACATTATAAATAACAATCAAACAATTTACAGTAGTACTATATAAATTAAAGATAATTAAAGAAGCTGTAAATATTTTTATATATTGCCGAGTTGGGGTAAAAACCCTACTACTTTAAAATATACAGCAAAGATATAAACAAAGAGTCTGAAGACCTTCCAAAGCCCTCGGCTTCTACAAGTATTCAAGAGCATGGCATAAACAACCTTCCTTTCGTTATACAGTTTACACAGTAACTAAACAAAACGAGAGATTACAGTCACGGTCGGAGCCGGAGCACCCTGCATGATGCAAGGGCCTCATCATCCACTAAAAACAACAAACTAAGTAACAGGATAAATCGAATTCGCAAGGGTTGTAGGCCACGACGCACCAACCCACAAATGTCCCAAAGGGACCAAACAAGGAGGAAATGCCATGGTTAAACCAGGCTTACTCGTGAACCAGCAATTGCTACCGCAACCTCGCACGAACTGCGCAGGGGGGAGAGCCGACACCTGTAGTCAACAAAGAAGCGATAGTGTTAAAACTCGTTTACAAAATAAATAACTGGGGAGTGAAAACAAAACTGCAATGATAATGTTTTTTATTAAATAAATATTTCTTACCTAGATTTTTACCGAAGCGCGACACCCACGAGCAGTAATGCGACCACCAGCGCGAGGAGGATGAAACCCTTCGTCTGCTGTAAGACAAGAGGGATTTCTAACTCAGCAAATAGCTACAACAACGAAGGACAGGAACAACAAGTTTAACCGGTAATATGCTTGGGTCGCAACCACTCTCAACACAAAACCGTGAATGCTGCAAACCCTAAATGCCAGCTACTATGGTTAAACAAGACATCGACTGTCATCACCGAGCTAAAGAAAGGAAGGACAGTACAGTAATGGACTCCAAACTGAGCGAGCTGCGACGGAGAAACCCTAAGGGAAGTATCACAAACCTAAACCCAAGTAACAAACAGTTATGTGACAACACTTCTCTGTCCAGCATTTAGGATGAGCTTCGAGGAGAAACAACAAGCAGGGAGACTGTCGACATCAAAGGCAAGAGACAGTGTAGACCAGAGCATGGTAGCAAAGCGGCCAAAGGGCCTGAAGGTGACGGAGAGAATGCTCAGCTAGGGTTCGAGGTTGCCTTATAACCATACGACGCTTGGCCACGGTGATGCCACGTATATCATCCAAATTTTTGCATGCAGTGGGTACAGTTACATAGTCCCGACGAGCTTTTGAGAAACCAAGAGTATCATTTCCGATTATTGGAAAATCGAAGGTTCCAACATAATTATCGTCCCCTTTGTTAACCTAGCATGCAAGATACATAGTAATTAACAAATTATTACTTTAAAAACTTGCCTTAACAATCATCAAAATCGTGGGGAAGTATTACGACCCTTGCTTTATAAATTATGGTGTTCATATAACTTAAATCAAGTTTAACCCTATGTTCATCATGGCGTGGTCCTTTCTATGACCTTTCTCTCTATGCTATGTAAACAATATTTATCCTATTGTTAATATTAACCTCAATGGCCTTGTTTGTATTTATCAAAATAGTAAAGTTTGGTAAAAAGATACAGAAGAAAGTAATAACGTCTATTTGGTGAATGTATTGCTTAAAATAAATGTTCTTTAACCAATAAATTGTAACATGACCAGGGTTAAGCCACAAATCTTTTTAACAAAAGATTCGCCAACATAAAATAGTTAGGCCATAAAACTATTATGTTATGCATTCTTTCAATGATTATAGTCCATTAAGGACATGCCCCTTTTATATCTATGAAAGGAATTATTTAAAATCTGTTCACAATAAGATATCCATCTTATAAGAATAGCTCTAGTTGTGTTATGGGGTATTTGTCGTGTAAACCCTTAAGTTAATAGACAAAAGTGTTAAGCATTTTAATAACTATCAGATTCGACAATAAGTAACTTTTTAATGACTTAATAACTCTGCCATTCTTAAAACTGCTTGTAAAGAAAGATTTAAGGCATTTTTACACTTGACGACTACGATAGACATCGAATAGTTCAATAAGCATTAAGAACTATAAATTTACATCTACTAGAAAGAAGGCAGTTACAGCCATTATTGATAGAACTGAATTACATTCTTTAGAGTTTAAAAAGAAGGACAGTTTAATGATTTTACCTCGATAAGTTTTGGAAATTGTTTAGCATTTATATTCCTTATTGAGTTATTTTGTGCGACGAACTTATAATTGAATGCTTTAGAATTTGGAAAGCAGCACCCGAACTTCTTACTTGTAAGTTTGTAAGAGAAGGAAAAACTTATGCGTTAGCTCGAAAGCTAAGTAAGCCCAGAATTTCATGACAGTTCCATCTTGTGGTCGCAAAGAGAAAACAAGTTAGTAAACTGAAAAAGAACTGTTCTATAAAGATAAACATAATCAAATAAATAATTCAGCTAATGAATTCAGTAACACATAACTAATTAAACAATTAGTTGACTGCATTTATGATATTTAGCTGTATTTTAAAAATTTTAAATTTTTCGGAAAATCTGGGTCTTGACATAGGTTATGGTTACAATATACTTGATAGTCAATTTTGGAAGCTTTACTAGGAAGACCCAGCTGCATGTGCCATTGTAGTGAAAACTTCAATTGGTCTTGTACACCTCTTGGCAACATTATTGTAACTTTTTATGCCTTCCTTTTCTCGCAAGGTAGGTACTAAACACTGCTGAAGTTTGGTAATTTCCAGGTGTTTGTAATGTTTTGGTAACTTAAATGACAATATATGTTATTTGTTAAATATTTTCATGCCATGGTGGGTTTTATGCATCATTTTGTTATACTTACCATACATCTTATCCTGTTATTGAGTGATGTTTGTGAATCAAATTTTTTTTTACAGGTGTTAGGGCAGCTCAATATGCCATGTGAAACATTGTCTCTTTGTGATGAAAAATGTGATGTTGAACAAGCCAGGAAGCCTTGAAACATTGTACCTGCTGGTCATAAGGTTGGGAAGCTAGAACCTTTGTTTTCAAAAATGGTATTATTATAGATTTTGAAAATTCTTCTATGTGCACATCCCTTGAAATCAAATCAAATGGATAAAATTTTGCACTATGAAGGTGGTATGAATAGAATAGTCATTTTTAAGTAGTGACTGAGTTTGAATTTTGTTATAGAAAGAAGAGGTCAACTATTACAACGATTGAGTCATTTTCATTTGCATGCCTCAAGATTTCTAGAATGGGTAATTCAAAGAACTCTTGGTACTTCATAAAGGGAATTACGAATATATATGTATTTTTAATCATTTGCTCTTCAAATTTTAGCTAAGATGATTATTTGACATTTGTCTAAGTTGGGCAACTTCTGTTTTGCAGTCAATCCAAATATTTTATTGATATTCACAACCTCGTTATGCATGCATACAATGCTCTAAATCTTGTTCTGCAATCACTACACTTGGTATTGCATAACACATTATGTGTTTTCATGATGGGATGGAGCTATACCTCTCCACTAGATAATGACAAATCATATCAGCCATTTCCATCACCCGAAGCAATGTAAAACAATCAAGATCTAATTTTATGGCCACATTTAGTTATTATTCACAATGCATGCACTAGAAAAACAAAGGACGACCAATCAAAGGGTATTGGAAATCGAGAGATGGACGAACAACTTAAAGGCGCGCAAAGAAACTCAATCGTCTTCCTATTTTGATTTCCTTTTCCATTTCAATTTATGATAATTTATGATTCTTTAAATATATTTTTCTTGTATACTAGATAACATAGTGTACATGGAAGTTATCCAATAATATGAAGTCCTTTACTATAGATATCCCATGAATTGTTCTATCCTTTATTATTTAGATATGGTTTTAGAGTAGTTAGGTCCTTTTTCATATATTAAATGAACTTCAAATGGATATAAGAAAGGAGGCTTCTGCGATGCATTATGCATTGCCTGTTTTTCTTCAACTTATGAGAAAGGTTGACAAATATATTAAGCCCTATGCTGGCCTTTATCATTGGGAGAATGAGATCTTCAACTTTTCAGCTCATATCAATCATGTTATATGTTTCTCAAGATTTTTAACATCATAGATATCAATAGACTGTTGTTATTTATTTCATTATTGATCCCTACAAATGATGTATGAAATTCAGGAATAAGAGCTTGCATCATTGCTTATATAGTGTAACTAAATTTATTTGGTCCCAGTTGCATCCATCTTTGTCACAGTAATGAGAAATATGATGCTTCATATGTTTTAGCTAGTGCCTTTAAAAAGAATGAACATACTCCTTTTAAACTATAAACATAAGGTTTTTAGTATAACCTTTTGCCATAGATCCGGAATTAAGATAGACCTATGCTAGTTATATGTTGGAAATAACCATGTATCAAGTAATGCAAGTATTGCATACTTAAAGGGTACTATCTCAATGGAAGAACAACTGCCTTACAGGTAGGAGATTGGTGGTTCGATTCATCCATACCTATTTACATAAATCAATGAATATTTGCATATAAAATGATTAAATTAGTGACCAAAAAATGAGAGATAAGTGACCAACAAATGGAAGATAAACAACCAAACAAATGACCAAATGACAGTTTTGGTGGCTAATTTTTGGTCTCTTGTTGGGAGACAAAAAATGTGGTCACATTTAGTTTGGTCATTTATAGCTTGTCTTGTGGTCATTAATCTGGTCATATGTTTGGTAATTAATTTAGTCATATATTTGGTCATTAATTATGATAATTAATAACCAAATATGCGACCAAACATATGACCACATTAATGACCAAATTAATGAATATAAGACAAGCTATAAATGACCAAACTAAACATGACCACATTTTTTATCACGCGATAATAGACCGAAAATTAGCCTCCAACGATCACCAAATCAAAAGTGGTCATTTATATGCGGATTTTGGTCAATTTTTTGGTCACTTATATCTCATTACGTATTAGTGAAATATTGTTCTTGGTGGATTGCTTGCCGAGATGTAAGCTTTCAATTAGAGAAACATGTGCATTGTCAAGATCTTCAATTGTTTTATGGCAATCAAGGTCTGTCCGCCGATGGTTATCCAAATTTATTTTTCCCTTCGACATTTCTCCCACCGAGAATAATCCCTGGAGGGTTTCTAAGATTTAAAATATTTATTTAAACTAGTCGTCACCAAGGGTTTTCAATGAGAGATATTTCAACTAAGATGGGGTTCCCCCTATGGTACCAAATTCTCTTTCTTGTGGCTAACTTTGTTATTTTTGTCATATTTATTGAAGTTTTTTGTTAATGTATTTTCACTGTTTTTTAAAAGGCAAAAACATAGCATACATTAGTATCCTTACATAAATCCAATCCTTTGCCGCAGTAACAAGTTAGTGGAATTCTAACTTAAACCTTTTTAAATCTAGGAAGTATGTGGTGTTAAGGTGATAATATCAATGATGTCAAACATGGTTTCATTGATGTCAAACATGGTGTCATTGATGCCAAAAGGGTGAAGAGATATGCGGTGTTCAAGTGATAATGATAGAGATAAATTGTTTGGGAATATATAATGAAGCCTTGAATCCACTAAAGAAGAACCTAAAGAATTGCTTGATCACAAGTGTATATAAATCCAAAGTGCCCCCCTTATGGCATCGCGATTATGCATTGCCCTCACCTGAAGACACTTTGAGTTATACATAAGTGGTTCAAATCCCCTAGAGAATCCCCTAATGATCATGATGATGTGGAGCGTAAAGGAGTCCCTAAAGTATCTTGCATAAGTGTGAAGAGTTTCCTAAATAAATGATGTTGGGTCACATGACCATGATGATAAGAAATGTATGGAAGTTTGTAAAGGTGTTCCTAATAAATGTGAAGAAATTCCTAAAATAGTGGTGTTGGGTCCACATGACCATTTGGCTGGGGTCACATAACCCATGTTGGAGAATGCCCTAGAGATCCCCTAAGGTTGGTGCAAAGAATATTGGGATGAAGTATGAAAGTTATCCAAAAATCATGATGATGGATCCAAAAACCTAGAAAGTAGTGGTGTTGGGTCCATATTACCATGAGGATTGGTCCATATGACCATGAGAAGTAGCCTTCGAAGTAATACTGATTCGTCCACAAGGAAATGTTGAAATAAATGATGAAGAAACTCATAAACAATGGTGTTTGGTCCACTTTCCCATGAGTTTGGGGTTACATGATCCATGGTGGAGAAGGCCCTAAAGAGTCCCCAAAGCTTGAAGTACCCTCAAGACAATAATGATTGGTCCACATGACCCCAAAAGTTTTGGTACTTTGTCCCATTAGACCACTTGAAGTGGTCAGGATCCCCACAAGAAATAATGGTGTATACATTAAGTATGATGATGTGGTCAAGCCCTAGGGTCCCCTTTGGAGAAGATATGGAGTGATATTGAAGTTTTGACATGAAGTGTCATGATGGACTCTTGAGGTGGGGTACTAACCCTTGAGACCCCCATTAGAGGAAATTTGTGGTCTAAAATGGGCCTTATAAGAAAACGCGCCAACAATAAGTTCTTGTGAGTTGGAATACAAGAACCAATAGAATTCCAATAAAATAAGTCAACCATAATGGTTGAATTGACATATTTGTCATAAAAAAAACTACTTTTTTGTTCGTATTTTCGACATATCTCCCTGTGTTTTTACTCAAATTTAGATCATGAGAGCTCGTTGGATGTGGAATTTGATTCTACATCCAACGAGTATCCACACTGCATACTTTTAACGGACCTCGCTACCCCAAAAACAAGAAATACCTAAAAAAACGTGATGATGATGTCATCATCACGTTTTTTCAGGTATTTCTTGTTTTTGGGGTAGCGGGATCCATCAAAAGTATGCAGTGTGGGTACTTGTTGGATGCGGAATCAAATTATGCATCCAACGAGCTCTCCCGATAGAAATTTGAGTAAAAACACAGGGAGATATGTCGAAAATACGAACACAAAAGTAGTTTTTTTCTTTTTTCCTCCAAAATTAATAAATATATTATTTTATTATTTTAACTATTATTTTATTGTTTTCCTTGGGAGACCCATTTTAGACCTCAAAATTCCTCTAATGCTTAAAATATGGAGATCCACAAATTAAGGATGAGTTTAAGGATACACTGAAAGAAGCTACTAGATCATGATGGAGTGTATAAATAGAGGGGAAAAAATTTCATTTCATCATCAATTAAATCTCTCTTTCTATTGTGCATCTTTGGAGAACAAGTGGGAAACTTTTTGGAGGAGCAATTTCTGGGCATCTTTGAGGATTGAGGAGATTCACAAAAAATGGAATAACTTTCTCATACGGTATCCGAATTACAAAATTCTTGGCTCGTTGGAAATCTGGTCACGAGGGATATGTGATGAAACTATATAGATACTCTTTTGGTTTCTATATTGTCTCTTAATATTGTAATATTGAAAAACCTATGATTCATGCTTGAGGGGTTTCTCTTGTGATGAAACATGTTTTTCATGGATAGAACTCATCTTTGATCTTAGTATGTGCGCCTCTCTCTTGGTATGTTTATTTGAAGTCATTATATATGTTATGAAGGACATGAGAATGGTCATATTGACATAGATATGGTACTATGGTTCTTGTAAATGGGTCTCTCTTGTGGTGGTCACGTCTTTCATGGACTAGGGTCCATCTTGTTGTATCAAAAAGGTATGAAGGTTGTACATGTTCTTGTGCTTATCTCTTGGCATACTCGATGGTGATATTGGAATAGATGTTGGTGCATAATTTATGATGATCATGACATAGATATTGGTGATTTGTTTGTATAGATCATGATAATTATCTAGACGTATTGTATCATGGTCTTGGCATATATCATAGTGATTATCTTGGCATAGTCCATGGTTATGTTGTGGCATATGGCTCATCTCTTGGAATGTTCAATGTTTTGGAAATATATATGGTGTAAACGTTGAGGATCCAAATGAAATTGATGGATGATTGTTTATGGGTATATACTTGAGACATGTACAGGTTGATATAGCATGAGAGATATTGAGACGACATGACAATGATTGTGGCATTGTGATAGAGGCAATGATTGTGACATTTAGATAGAGATACAATGAATGGGGCATTGTGATATAGATAGTGATTGTGATAAGTTGATAGAGGTGGTGATATAGTGATACACGCTGAAAGAGACAATGATACAGGAACATGGACAGTGATACATGTGTAGGGAAAAATATACAAGTACAACTTGTTAGACACAATGATATAGTGATCATTACATATTGTTTCTTCTATTCATATTAGGATGGCATGACGAGGCAAGGATATGATAGTGTAGTCTCCTTTCACGGCCCCTCTCGCTTGAGATGACGCGACCTAACGACACTGCTATCATTTATCAGGCAATCTAAGTCCCATGAACGTAAACAATAAAAATGCATTGAACATAAAACATTTACATATGCATAATGCAATCTACAACGGAAGCAAATACAATTCATTCAATACATTCATGTTGTTAATGCTAATAAATTAAGCAACATTCATCTTGTTCAAGCATTCAACATGTTCATGATAATTTATGAAGCAAATACAATTACAGAGTTAAATACAAGAATACTTATCTTGAGAAGAAGCTTACTCGCAACTAGCTTCTTCTCAAGATAAATTATCAACGTTCCACCCAACCATAGGCCAATGTGCTCCTTAATCTCTCAGCATCACTGCCACCCCCGAGCTGGGCATGATTTCCACAAGGAACTAGGGAGCACAGACTCACACACAACAAGACCATACACCCACAGTCAAGCCAATAACCACATCCAAACACAATCATCCCACTAATAGATGGATTCTTGGACTTACTCCGCCAAGCCAATACAAGGATGCACTACACAACAAAATACAAGTTCTGGGTATGGACAAAAACATCCTGAGAACCCAAAATCAAAATTGACAAATGGGGAAAAACGACCCAAGTGACCAAATCGTCTCAGAAAACATTTGATGGCCTTCCAAAGGCAAAAATGACCTCTATTCACACTCAAATTGTGGGTCTACCCTCCCAGCCACAGAACATAACCAAAAGGGATGGGTTTGCAACCCAAATAGACTAGTAAAAGGGGGGAAAACAACCCAAGATGAGAAATTCATTTCAGAAACGTTCTATGCGCTTCACGTGGGCAAAGACAACCCATCCAATCCCCCAATTCGTGGATCTGCTCTCCCATTGACTGTGCAACACCCAAAAACTAAATTCCCCAACAATGTGAAGGAGGGAACAACAGAAAAATGCCCAGTATGTTAGTTTTGTATCTAGGAATTTGTTCCCTAAGTAACTTTTTGCCTAAGTCACTTAGAAAAGGGAAAAAGGTGACCCTCACATTAAAAGCTACTTAATGAGACTTTATAAAGTTAAAGTCACTTTTTGATGAATATAATTGGGTGAGTAAATTTATTTAAGTGATTTAAATAAATGTGATTTTTACTCTCATTGAATCTTAGCCATTGGATTGGATCTTTCTCCACCATTGGATTAGATTCCCACTTAGGGTTTAAACAAAAAGGGTTGAGGGAGGCAAAACATTTTATCTTTTTCATTTTTGGAGAAGGAGAGACTGAGCTGAGAGAGAAGGAGGTCGAGCTAGGGCATTGGCACGATTCCAAGAAGAGAGACTGCACAGAAATCGAGGGTGTACGGACTGTATTTAATGCTGCACAAAAATCGAGACAAGGTACAGACTGCATTTAATGCTGCACAGTTTTCGAGGTGTATGAACTGCATTTAATGCTACACAGTTTTCAAGGTGTACAGATTCCGTACAGTACGGATTTTGGCACAGTTTTCTAGGCAGATTTTTGGCACATAAATCGAGGTAAACTCTGCACAGTTTTCGAGATAAAACAGGGCACATAAATCGAGGTCGTACAGTTGTACGGACTGCTGTTATTTTTCTGCACAGTTTTCAAGGCTTTGTTGGGCACGTTTTTCAAGATTTTGAGATGAAATCTTGGGTGGAGATAAGTTAAATTTTCACTGTATTTCTGTTCTGATTTTTTTGCTGAAGATAATAAAATCTCTCTCTCTCTAACTGGTTTTCCCCGTGGGGGTTTTTCCAGGGCTTGATTTTGGCCAAAAAATATCTGAGTCTATCATTTTATGGTGTGATTGTTAAATGTGTTTTTCAGCCTGTTAGTGTATTTTACTGTGTGTTTAATTGTTCAGTAAAATTTCATAAGTAACCTATAGCCAATGCAAAACTGGCTGTATGTGAAAACCAAAAAATGTTGACATAAACCATCAAACAGTAAAACGCAGAATTTCTTCATGGTATCAGAGCTTGGGGGCAAAAAACAGTGATAGTTTGCAGACACACAGAAATTTTCAGATCTCAGAAATTTTTAGTATTTTACCTTCTGTCAGTGAGCAGCACTTTGTTGGGTTGGTGTAGAGATGGCTACAGGTCTTAGACTGGAGGATAAGCTGGATGGGACAGGAAATTTTGTGCCATGGAAGGCCAGAATTTTACTGATACTGGAGGAGAATGAGTTATGGCCGGATAAAGTTAGGAACACTACAGCTAACTCGGTTGTCATTCCCGCATCAGCAGATGCAACAACTCTATCAGCTTTCAACAAGAAGGACTGTAAAGCTAGGAGGATCATTCTAGATGCAGTTAAAGACCACATAATTCCTCACATTTCAGGCAAGACTAGGGCACACTTGATGTGGTCAGCCTTGATCAGTTTGTATGAGAGTTCCAATGAGAACAGAAAGATGGTTCTCAAAGAGAAACTCAAAAGTATAAAGATGAATGGGGGTGAGGGAGTCACAGCATATCTTACCAGGATTTCTGCAGTTCGGGATGAACTTGCAGCAGTTGGGGAGGTGGTATCCGCTACAGAGCTAGTACGCACAGCAGTGAATGGGGCTTCAAAGCCCTGGGGTGCATTTGTGCAAGCCATAGTGGGCAGAGAGAACCTACCTACCTGGGAGAGACTTTGGGATGACTTTGTGCAGGAGGAGACTAGGAGAGGTCTTGTACAGGGCAGTACATCTCACAGTGGGGTTGATGACGAGAATGTGGCTTTGGCAGCTAAGGGCAAGAAGAAGAAGGGTCCCAAGAAGGGTGGGGCCAAGCAGCACCAGTAGCAGCAGCAGAGTGGGCAGAAGAAAGACTTGAGTAAAATCAAGTGTTATGCATGTCAGGCATTTGGGCACTATGCTTCACAGTGTCCAAGCAAGAAGAAGAAGAAGGGACAGGGACAGCACACAACAGCCTCAGCAGAGGTTGATGAGTTTGGTGATGCATTTCAGAGGGAGTTTTCCCTATATGCTGGACAGATGGAGAGAGAGAGAGTCTCTTCAGCCACCAGCACATACATGGATGTGGATAGTGAGCATTCATTGTTGGCAGGCCATCAGGGGAGTCCATCCACCTCTACTACTTGGTATATTGACAGCGGAGCCTCGAGCCACATGACTGGAGCTCGAGAGATGTTCTCGGAGCTATCTCAGACATGTAGAGATGTGGAGGTTGTCCTTGGAGACAACACCGTTGTTAGAGCCGTTGGTCGGGGGACCATTACATTTCAGAGGGAGTCGATGAGTCCCATGACTCCGAGGGATGTGCTGTATGTCCCTGGGCTGAAGAAGAACCTTGTGTTAGTTTCCATCATTGAGGACAAGGGTCTTGGGGTGTGCTTTTCAGATGGGAGAGTGCAGGTGTATCCCAGGGCTACAAGTATTTCTAGTGCCATGGACATTGGAGTCAAATATAGAACGCTGTACAAGCTCGTGTTTCAGCCACAGTGCGCTCTAGCACACAGCAGCAGCAGTGAGCTATGTGAGCTATGGTATCGGAGGATGGCCCACCTACATCACCCAGCTCTCAGATTGTTGAGGTGCATGGTTACAGGATTACCGGAGTTCAGCATTAAGCATTGTGATGTGTGCAGGGGGTGTGCTTTGGGAAAGTACACCAAGACTACTTTTCCGAGCAGTGACACGAGAGCTGCAGGGGTGCTAGATCTTATCCATTCTGACATATGCTGTCCTATGTCATCAGTGTCTTTGACAGGTTTTGAGTACTACATTAGCTTCATTGATGACTACTCCAGGAAGACCTGGATCTACTTCTTGAGGAGCAAGAAGTCCGAGCTTGAGTTGAGAGTCTTCCAAGGGTTCAAAGCCCTTGTGGAGAAGCAGACGGGGAGGAAGCTCCGGATGTTGAGATCGGACAATGGGGGTGAGTAGACCTCCAAGGAGTTCGATGCATTCTGCAGACAGGAGGGCATTCAGAGACAGTTGACAGTTCCTTACACTCCTGAGTAGAATGGAGTAGCAGAGAGAAAGAACAGGTCGATTGTGGGGGCAGCCAGAGCGATGCTTCATGATCAGGGGTTACCTTTCTTTCTATGGGCAGAGGCATGTATCATTGCAGTTTATCTGCAGAACAGGAGTCCTCACAGGGTAGTGGGGAGGAAGACTCCAGAGGAGATGTATTCATGCAAGAAGCCTGAGGTGGGCCACTTTCGCATATTTGGCTCGTTGACTTACTCTCACGTCCCTTATGAGAAGAGGACGAAGTTTGATCCCACCGCAGAGAGAGGCATATTTGTGGGATATGACGAGACTTCGAAGGCCTATCGTCTTTACTTACCTAGCCTGAGGAGAGTTGTTGTCCGGCAAGAAGTGAAGTTTGATGAGGAGAGAGCCTTCAGGAAGTCTAGGGAGTTAGAGCAGGGGGAGACACCAGCTCCCACACCTCAGTTGGTACAGGATTCTTCGATGTAGCTATCAGGTCCACAGGGTTCTGGAGTGACTGGATCACAAGGTATAGGCATAGCTTCTACAGGTTCAGTGATTCAGGTGGCTAGCACTTCAGGGACAGTTTCAGGGACAGGTTCAGGGTTGAGTCCTCAGATCACAGGTTCATCAGGCACAGGTTCATCAGGTACTGGTCCTCGGGGTGTTGGAACTTCAGGTACTGGGACTTCCTCAGATGAGGAGAGCCCAAGACCAGTTTGGAAGGAGCAGTCTTCAAGGAAGAGGAAGCCTAAGTGGCTTCAGGAGACCTTGAAGGATGCAGAGGCATTTGGTAGGCCCCAGGAGCAGATCAGGACAGTGGTGGAGCCAGACAGGTATGGTGTGGAGCCAGACAGGGATGGTATGGCCCTTGTTGCGAGTCTTCGTGACTCTGAGCCATCCACATTTGAGGAGGCTTCCCAGCATCAGGTATGGAGAGATGCCATGATGGAAGAGTACCATTCCATCATGAAGAATGATGCTTGGGAGATAGTGCCGAGACCTGAGGGGAAGTCAGTTGTGACTTCCAAGTGGCTTTACAAGATAAAGCATGCTGCGGATGGCAGTGTGGAGAAGTACAAGGCTAGGTTTGTGGCGCGGGGGTTCTCACAGGTTGAGGGAGTTGACTATGATGAGACATTTGCTCCAGTTGCTCGGTATTCTTCTATCAGGGCAGTTATATCTATAACATCAGAGATGGGTTGGAAGATCCACCAGATGGATGTGAAGACTGCATTTCTCAATGGTCTTCTGCAGGAGGAGGTATATTTAGAGCAGCCACAGGGATTTGAGATCCATGGGAGAGATTCTCATGTGTGCAGGCTGAGGAAAGCCAGCAAGCTCCTAGAGCTTGGTACTCCAGGATTGATACTTACTTGACATCGATGGGATTCCAGAAGAGTGAGACTGATCCCAACCTATACTTCATTGTGGTTGGAGGAGATTCGCTCATTCTTCTGCTATATGTTGATGATCTATTTATCACAGGTGATGAGCGTCTCATTGCACATTGCAAGAGAGATCTAACATCGTAGTATGAGATGACAGACATTGGACTGATGCATTACTATCTGGGGATGGAGGTTTGGCAGGAGCCTGGACATATTTTCCTTGGACAAGGGAAGTATGCAGTTGATATTCTGAAGAGATTTCGGATGGAGGACTGCAGGCCGATGTGTATGCCTATGATCACCAACTGGAAGCAATTTCATGCTTCCGAGGGTAAGTTGGTGGATCCCACTTTATATCGTCAGCTCATTGGGTCATTGATGTATCTGGTCAATACCAGGCCAGACTTGTGTTTTGTGGTTAACACTCTTAGTCAGTTCATGGTTGAGCCTAGGAGTGTGCACTGGACTGCCGCAAAGCACATACTGAGATATCTTGCAGGTACGGTGGATTATGGTCTGGACTACAGGGGTTCAGGTGGAGTCAGCTTGGTTGGGTTCATAGATTCAGACTGGGCAGGTTGTGTGAGGGATCGAAAGAGCACTTCCGGTTGTTGTTTCAGTTTGGGCTCGGCAGCAGTGTCGTGGTTCAGTCGAAAACATAAGTCTGTTGCACTGAGTTCTGCTGAGGCTGAGTATATGGCATCCAGTCAGGCTACTTGTGAAGCACTGTGGCTTCGCAAGTTATTGGTAGATTTATTTGATCAACAGCTTAGGCCTAGGGTGATCTATTGTGACAATCAGAATTGCATTCAGCTCTCTGAGAATCCAGTGTTTCATGACAGGTCGAAGCACATTGAGATCAGGTACCATTTCATCCGTGACTATGTTCAGAGAGGGGCAGTTGAGCTACAGTATATATCCACTGATGAGCAGGTAGTAGACATTCTGACGAAGTCTTTGGGGAGGGGGAAGTTTGTCTTCTTCAGAGATAAGTTGGGAGTGGTGCAGAACACCTTCCTCGGTAAGAGGGAGTGTTAGTTTTGTACCTAGGAATTTGTTCCCTAAGTGACTTTTTGCCTAAGTCACTTAGAAAAGGGAAAAAGGTGACCCTCACATTAAAAGCTACTTAATGAGACTTTATAAAGTTAAAGTCACTTTTTGATGAATATAAGTGGGTGAGTAAATTTATTTAAGTGATTTAAATAAATGTGATTTTTACTCTCATTGAATCTTAGCCATTGGATTGGATCTTTCTCGACCGTTGGATTAGATTCCCATTTAGGGTTTAGACAAAAAGGGTTGAGGGAGGCAAAACACTTTATCTTTTTCATTTTTGGAGAAGGAGAGACTGAGCTGAGAGAGAAGGAGGTCGAGCTAGGGCATTGGCACGATTCCCAAGAAAAGAGACTGCACAGAAATCGAGGGTGTACGGACTGCATTTAATGCTGTACAGAAATCGAGACAAGGTACAAACTGCATTTAATGCTGCACAGTTTTCGAGGTGTACAGACTGCATTTAATGCTGCATAGTTTTCAAGGTGTACGGATTCCGTACAGTACGGATTTTGGCACAGTTTTCTAGGCATATTTTTGGCACAGAAATCGAGGTAAACTCTGCACAGTTTTCGAGATAAAACAGGGCACAGAAATCGAGGCCGTACAGTTGTATGGATTGCTGTTATTTTTCTGCACAATTTTCAAGGCTTTGCTGGGCACGTTTTTCAAGATTTTGAGATGAAATCTTGGGTGGAGATAAGTTAAATTTTCACTGTATTTCTGTTCTGTTTTTTTGCTGAAGATAATAAAATCTCTCTCTCTCTCTCTCTAACTGGTTTTCCCCGTGGGAGTTTTTCCAGGGCTTGATTTTGGCCAAAAAATCTCTAAGTCTATCATTTTATGGTGTGATTGTTAAATGTGTTTTTCAGCCTGTTAGTGTATTTTACTGTGTGTTTAATTGTTCAGTAAAATTTCATAAGTAACCTACAGCCAATGCAAAACCGGCTGTATGTAAAAACCATGAAATGTTGACATAAACCAGCAAAAAGTAAAACGCAGAATTTCTTCACAGGAGAGATCCCAATCGCTGAACATTAGAAAAACAACTTCCCAGACATGGGGAAAACACAGGAAATTGCTACAAACGTGAGGAAAAACGGCCAAAGCTCCAGCCCACATGTGAGGAAGAGAGAACGTGAATGCATAATGGGTGAGTAGTGAATTTTTGGGTTCTTACTTGCCCATTAAGTTAAACACATTTTTTCTAAAAATGGGTGCTCTGCCCAATTCGAATTTGACCTCCATACCTTGCCCATTCCCATGCAATAACTAACTCAACCACTTTTTGGATGACTAGGCACAAAAGACGAAATGGGTAGTTGACCGTTTAATGGGTTTTTCCCTTTGACATTTGGATTTTCTCCATTGGCTCAAGGGTTTGAATACCCCCCCCTCCCCCCCTTATTCCTTGTGAAATCATGCCCCCAAGAAGAGAGACTGCACGATTCCCAAGAAGAGAGACTGCACAGAAATCAAGGGTGTACAGACTGCATTTAATGCTGCACAAAAATCGAGACAAGGTACGGACTGCATTTAATGCTGCACAGTTTTCGAGGTGTACAGACTGCATTTAATGCTGCACAGTTTCCAAGGTGTACGAATTCTGTACAGTATGGATTTTGGCACAGTTTTCTAGGCAGATTTTTGGCACATAAATCGAGGTAAACTCTGCACAGTTTTCGAGATAAAACAGGGCATAGAAATTGAGGCCGTACAGTTGTATGGACTACTGTTATTTTTCTGCACAGTTTTCAAGGCTTTGCTGGGCACGTTTTTCAAGATTTTGAGATGAAATCTTGGGTGGAGATAAGTTAAATTTTCACTGTATTTCTGTTCTGATTTTTTTGTTGAAGATAATAAAATCTCTCTCTCTCTCTAACTGGTTTTCCCCATGGGGGTTTTTCCAGGGCTTGATTTTGGCCAAAAAATCTCTGACTCTATCATTTTATGGTGTGATTGTTAAATGTGTTTTTCAGCCTGTTAGTGTATTTTGCTGTGTGTTTAATTGTTCAGTAAAATTTCATAAGTAACCTACAGCCAATGCAAAACCGGCTGTATGTGAAAACCAAGAAATGTTGACATAAACCAGCAAACAGTAAAACGCAGAATTTCTTCACAGGAGAGATCCCAATCGCTGAACATTAGAAAAACAACTTCCCAGACATGGGGAAAACACAGGAAATTGTTACAAACGTGAGGAAAAACGCCCAAAGCTCCAGCCCACATGTGAGGAAGAGAGAACGTGAATGCATAATGGGTGAGTAGTGAATTTTTGGGTTCTTACTTGCCCATTAAGTCAAACACATTTTTTCTAAAAATGGGTGCCCTGCCCAATTCGAATTTGACCTCCATACCTTGCCCATTCCCATGCAATAACTAACTCAACCACTTTTTGGATGACTAGGCACAAAAGACGAAATGGGTAGTTGACCGTTTAATGGGTTTTTCCCTTTGGCATTTGGATTTTCTCCATTGGCTCAAGGGTTTGAATACCCCCCCCCTATTCCTTGTGAAATCATGCTCCCATCTCTTTAATGTTGCATTGACATAGCTAGCTGTGGGTATTTTATTAATTGCATATTTACATGATGTAGAAAATTATATCCTGCCATCGGCTAGCACGATAACCATCGGCATCTATTTTAATTGCTGAAACGTAGAACACAAAATCCATCGCGAGGCCTTTGCCTTGAGTTCCACACCATGATTTATTAACGCTATTTACATCATTTATAATTTAATGCAATTGGGGTTGAAACCGGGGTATTACATAGCAAGGATCTGAAAATGTAAAACATGTTTTAGCCTCTAGGTAAGATCATGGTATTTCAACCTCTAGAATCATCAAAGAGAGCAATTTGTTGTAAAATATTTGCCTAGAGGTTTTTATATTTGGAAAATGTTTTACCTCAATATGTTTTCAACTTTTCAACTGTCAAGATATTCTAATACCGAAGTGTTTATTGTAATTAGGAACTTAAATTCCTCAAAAAAGGAGTTATGTTTTGTAGTTTTTGACAATTTGTCTCTTATTTTTTCTGTTAAGAGCATGGAAATTGTTTACGGTAAAGGGAGTGAGCATGTTTATGAGTAGATAATGCCTTGCAGGAAATATCAATGGATGATATTAATCATATGTTATCAATGGATGATATTAATCATATGTTTATGCTGCTCTGTTGGTGTTGTGTAGGAAGGTGGAGGTAGGAGCCTTGCACCAGATCTTCAAGAACAGATTGATGAGATGTTGGAGGAGATAACCCCACGTTGTATTCTAGAGCTATTAGCAATGCCTCTGGATGAGGATCATCAAGCTAAAGGAGAAGAAGATCTGCGAGGAATTTATGAATAAACTTTATCACATATGACAGATGTTGAGCAGGTCTGCAAAAGACCTGTTTTGAGAAGTTAGAGTTGTGTTAATTCAGGGTATGAGAAGGTTTATTGTAGCTTTTTGTGAGGTCTTTTTTAGAGCTCTCCAATGATGTTCATTGTTAAATTTATTTGTATTCTTTCCCTTTTTTGGTTGTAAAACACAGATTGGGCTCTAGGTCACTCATGGCTCTAAGCAGGCTGTTTGTTTGCATTTTTCTTGGGATATTACATTATTAAGAGGTTAGGTTGCTATAATATTTCATTAATATTTTTCTTATTTTGTATAAAGGTGGATTTATTTGCAGCAACACCTAACAACATCCCAACTGAAAGTTTTGAAATTTATATGTCAGCTCTTGCTCATATTGCAGAAGGTTTTGTTGGAAAAAGGTCTCACCTGATACAGGAAGGCGATGCTCTTTTCTTACAGTTGCAGCAAACAAATGGAACTTCCATAGAGACTGTAAGGGATTTCAGTGCCGCAGAGTAGGAGTTAGACTTTGCACTTGAAAGAGGATTGTGTTCATTGTTATTGGGAGAGCTAGATGATTGTTGCGCCTGGTTAGGCCTTGATAATGAGAAGTCACCCTACAGGGATCCTCCTATTGTTGATTTTATTATGGCTAACTTAGATGAAGTTGAGGAGGATATCCTATTTCCAGGATTGTGCAAGCTGTTAGAAAGCTGGCTGACAGAGATAGTCTTCCCGAGGTTTTAAGGACACATGAGGTCTAAAATTCAATCTCAGAGATTTTTGTGATGATTCTACTGTCTTAAGCTGTTTGAAAAGGTTGGAAAAGGGCAGAAGCTCTCCATTGGCAGCAGCTGCAGCTATTGCGAGCATTGGAGCTGGGGTTGCCCTTGATATTGTCAAGGCGAGTGCCATTCAGACACTAAAGAAAGAGTTTCCTTCGGGTAATGGGAGGTGGGAAAGAAGTAAGAGTCCACAATGCTCCTACCTTTTCTACAGAAGCACAGTCAACCGTAGACCTGCTTCATAAAGACTATCCTAAGGGTGACATTTACAAGCAACCTAGAATAAGTAATGGAGATGTACGCGATTTATTAGATTCCACCCCCCTCCCCCGAAATTGCCAAAAATAATACAAAGAGAGGGTGTTAAAATAGTTGGCTAATGTGAGATGAAGAATTATTTCTACTTTAAAAAAAGACTGGTTCTGTTGGTGTGAAGATTGTATGTGCAGGTGTTGTTGTCGAGGTAATTGCTATTGCAGAACTGAGATATTTACCTGCCCATAACAGTTCCATGAAGGATTTGAATGAATTCCATCCTCAACTACAATAGGTAGGACAAGTAAACTTGGAATGGAACCCTAGGTCTTGCAAATTTCAACTGAACTTTGTTCACAAAAGGTTAGGTAGAAAAACAATATCAAAGAGCCCAGATCTTGAGGATATATTAGCGCATCAACATGACCTAGAGTTGTATGAGACCATGAGAGAAAAATACCTGAAATTGTACAATCTACGATACCATGTTAGTTCAAATTTCATATGCATGGGACAAGGTGGAAGGAAGACAATCGTATTAATGTAATGGGTGTCATTTCAAGTTTCAATACATTTGAATGGTTGCATTTTCGATAAAGTAGTACTCTGTAGGTTAATGGAGTTTTTTGCAAACGTGCGGGTGGGTAAATATCATCTTTTAGCCTGTGACGCTACCCGTTGTATGATATGGGAGTCATGTGACATTGAAGCGGCAATATTGAAGCACCTTGGTGTAAAACGAAATGGTAAAGTCCATTATTATTTGGATAAATTTATGATCCCTTTTTCTCTTCATCTGCACTTATGTATTTTTTAGAGAAGCTCAGATACACTAAATCCACTGCATCCAATCTCTATTTCATCTAATTGCAGTTTGTGTAATAACTTTTATCAGCTTCACTTTAATAGACATGACTTGCAAATTGTTTGCTTGTGCACAGTTGGGTGAGCAATTCGTTCGTTTTCCTTTTTTAATATGGATTTTAAATGCTTCTAACATTCTGCCATAAAATTACTTTAATAGACATGACTTGCAGACTGTTTGTTTATGTATAGATAGTTGAATGCTTAGTTGTTATTTTTTTTTTCAAATTTTAATGGATTTTAATGGCTTCTGACCTTATGTCATGAGTTCACTTGATGTCTTTTAAGTTGAAGATTATTTGGGCATGAGGCATTTCCTGGTTGCACACCTTTGATTTCAGAGATAACCAAGGATGGCATGTTTACCCTAGGCGAAATGGAGTGTATGGGAAGATGGAGTTTGCTAGTTTTATTCTTTCCCCTCACGAGAAAGTTGGCATTTAGTTTAATAAGTTGGTTTGATGTTCCAGCGTCATTGCATAGTACTTTGCTGTTTGGTCGTTTTCCAGGGATGATGTGTCAATGCTCCAATGATTGCTGAGCTGAATACACAAAGAGTTCAGAAGGATTTATAATTACTATGTAATGCTTTCATTTTATGTGCATTATTTGGATGTGCTTATTATTATGTCTATATAGCATCCTCAAAGTTAAGATCATGTAATTCTGATTATGTTTTGATGTTTATTGCAATGTACTTTTCCATCGGTGGTGTTACTGTTTTTAATGTAACAATACTCTTTGTACAGACTCCTCCAGCAACCTTAAATAATATTTTCCTCTTTTTCATCATGTTTTCCAAGAGATGTTTTCCAAGAGAAGTAGCCAGCTTTTAAATCAAGCATGCCTTTTCTTTTACAGGTTGGGACACAAATCCAGATCGTATTATGTCAGGTCCAGCTGGTGGCCACACGACATTATTTAGTGATCCAAATCCTCCATCGTGTCGAGAGTTGGATTCTAGTTAATGGCACAATTTTAAATGTTTTATAGTCAATGCAATATATTACAATATTTATGCAATTTGTCCAATTCCTGAGAACACAAGTCTCTGCAAAATAAAATAGTCAGGGACATAATTGGGAAGACTCTTGCAAGTGTTTCCTGGATTTATAGCCTCTGGTAAATTCCTGAATTTAACTGCTCCAAATTCAGTATCTCATTATATTTCTATTTATCCGCAGTCTTTCCCATAATCTATTTCATACTATTGGTTTTATTTCTACCAAGATACCTTGAAATTTGATATGAAATCTTGGTGAATTCAAGTGAGGAACTATACATTGTAGCAACTTGACAAGGAAGCATAAACAAATTGTTTTTTAGGTTGTAGTTATTTATTGGGACGAGTGAAATTTTGTTGCAAGCTATGATTGTACCGGTATGTCTTAAGTTTGGTGTTTATCCAGTAATTACGACATGTTTGTGGGCTGTTGAGACCAGCATTTAAACATTATAGGCCTTACTGTTATAGCCAGACTTTTATTAGATGAGTCATTGATGTCTAAACACTAATGAAATTTTCTTTATCGATTTCCTTTAAAATCAGTCTGAAAGGTACATGAATGACAAACTGAAAGGAATCATATTTCACTGTTCAACTATGTTACCAGAAACGGGAAATGGGAAACGGGAAACGAAACGAGAAACGAGAACGAGAAACGATGTTTCTAGGTTTCGCCCATATAAGAAACGATGAGAGAGAAAAACAAAAAAATGAATTAATTAAATATATAAATTGAATGTTGAGACAATCTATAGATTTTACAGATTTTAGGAATGACTAGACTTGGCTTAAGTCGAGCATTTACCCAGTTAAGTTTAGCTTCAATGCAAGAAAACTCGAGATTCAGACTGCTGCTCCACCAAGTTATCCTCACTTCAATGCAGAAAACAGACTATTATTACCACAACTGCACATATTTTAATTTGGTATACAACAAATTTGAAACATATTTCCTCATATGTACAAAACTTGCACTTGGTCTATAAGATAAAATTCGGAGTAATTAAAAGGCGGTCTGTTTGATCTGAGAGTTGGATCAGTTCCTTTGATTAGAAACTAAAATTTAAATGGGAATACTCAAAGGGCAGTCTATCTGATCCAGAAGTTAGAACATCTCTTTTGATTAGAAAGTGCACTTTAAAAGAAAAAAACTACTATAGTATAAATACCCACTTTAACAATGAGAAGAGAGATTTAAACCTTCCTCTCCCATGTAAGAGCAAAGACTACCAATTTTGGTCATTGGGTAATATCTTGATTTGAAATTACATCTTTCCTTTACAAAGATTTTTAATTATTATTATGTTAATGCTTATTATTCAACTTTGGTTACATACCATAAATGATAAAGCAGCATAGCTTACAAATTGGAGATAAATAAAGGATAAAAGGAACTGATGTAGCAATCGGAAGAAACTAATAGTTAACATATATTTTTGGAGCATGAACATTCAGGCCTTGGATATTGTTGGTCATACTAATAGGCAATTAGGAAGGGATTCACTGGATGGAAGAACAAAACCAAGTTTGATTTTTCAGACATAACTGTCATTCATGATGACAGAAGAGCAGATTTTAAATTATTTTGGGATTCAACAAAAAATAGTAAAAACTGGAAACTTCAAGAATTCTTTTTGTAAACATAACTTGTCATTTGAGAAAAGAGAGGAGACATACCAATTAGCCTGTGTTTTCTTTGATGACTGTACATGCTGGTTTAGTCTTTCAGGTACCTTGAGTAAAACAGTGGCTAAATATCAAAGGCTTGCATACTTTGAAAAGCAGAACTTAACAAGAAAATAACCCAAAAGGAAAAAAGAGCCCTATGTTTATAATTACTCTGTTGTTGGCAATAAACTTGTGAATAAAAATGGCCGAATGAATTTGAAAATGTCATCTGCAAAATATGTTTCTTGGGCAATAAATTACGACTACACATTACTCAACCAAATCTCAACATTATATGATTAAAATTCCATACCCGTTCTCTGCAACAAAAAAATTTGAGAGACTTTTAACAATACCTGACTAGTGGCTTCAAACTGAAAGAGATCGCCGGAGGACGCAGAGAACCCAACTGTGGCGTGAGGCACTCCTTATCAGTGGCTCCACTTCCTCTGCGTCACTGTTCTCAATTTCTCATAGCAACAATTTCTCCCGTAGCGCATGAACAATTTAATCTGGACTAAAGTATGAAAATTCCTCTGCCTTACTGTTCTCACAGCAGAGATACAAAAGTTTGAGTAAACTTAGGACTAGCAATGGGCGGCAGAGAGCAGGTGGCCAACGACAAAGAGCAAGCTTCCTTCCATAATACTCCATCGAGCTGGCTTCCATCCTATCAATTAATTTGGCATTTAATTCATCAAACTTACCACCCACCAACTTCTAAGTCACCAGCTCGCACAAGAAACGGTCAGCAACAGTCCACGTTTTAAGAAAAACGCAAAAGGTTTCTGCTAAAACCGTTGTCTGAAACGAATCGTTTCATAAGAAATGGTTTCTCCATTTCAGAAACGAGAACGACCGGAAAAAACTGCGGTTTTCGTCTCGGTTTCGTTTCTACTTCGATTTTTAAGAGAAACGTCACGTTTCTGGTAACATAGCTGTTCAATTTCATAATCATGATTTGTGTCTTCCAAGCATTCTCTAGATTGATTTCCAGTGATCAGTGTACATATAGTAATGCTTGTATGGAATTTCTTAAAACAATGACCTTTATTATCATTAAAACTAACTAAAAGTACTACTAGTACCTTCAACTATGGATTGCCATATACAAAATGTTGGAAAAATATCTGGTTTAGATTGGCTGCCCCATATTTGTTTAATTTGCTAACAACCCATTTAAATCAATGTTTCGAACGAGGTTTGATGGTTTACATCAAATGCTTCGTCGTCGGGTTGTTTGTTCTATCCCATATCAACTAATGATAGTACTTGTATATTGGCTGTTGCATAATAAAATATAACAAGTAGCCATATTAAAATGTTTACAATCAAAGACTGAGAATGTTTACAATGAAAGACAATTTTCCATTCCCAACAAAATAATCCGTCAGTGGATTGTTATGAACACCAACTCCTCACCTTATATAGACTTTCTTAATTGTAATCCATCAGTGGATTGTTATGAACACCAACTCCTCAATTGTAGCTCATATTTGGTCTGAACACCAACTCCTCACCTTATATAGACTTTCTCAATTGTAATCCATCAGTGGATTGTTATGAACACCAACTCCTCACCTTATATAGACTTCTCAATTGTAGCTCATATTTGGTCTTTGCTCCAACAGCCAGTGTTCTAGACCTTCAATTCTTGGATTTCCTTTGCTTGAGCAATCTTTAAGCTTTCAATCTATTTTGTCCAATTTATGTTGGCCTTTCCCTTTCACTCCTTACTAAGAAACCCCTAATGCTTCCTTTTTATTGTTAAGAGTAGTGAGAGGTTAACTGCGGTGGGGAAAGTGGGGTATTGTCTTAAGCTCCTAGTAGGATTCAAATTTAAAAAAACTTAAAAAGTATATGATTTTCCCCACAAGGGTGGCGAATATGTGATGGAACTGTTATGGCCATTAAGTTGGGCCAGGGAACCTCATGCCCCTCAAGAAACACTATAAATGGTGTCTCATCTTTGAGTGATAGGTTTCTAGGATTTAATATCTTGGATGTTTACTTTGGAACCATTCTGAAATCCTATACTGTTGAAACAATTCCATGAGGCGAGTCTAAGAATCCTTAGAACGATCTAGCATAATATCCCATTGTCAAAGAAGGATTTCATATACATGAATGCTCAATGCTAGGGGTAGGTCTATGTCAAGTTATCTTCCTCAACGTATGTTGGAGACCAAATGGGGAACCTTTCATAATTCCAAGGGCTTTTCAATCAATTCCAAGCTCAATCTAGCCTTATCCTTCTCATTAAGACTCTCCCATTGAGCATGAGAGAGAAAATCATTCTTTCCCCCAACCTGCCTTTTGAACCTCTCCTTTATTATCTTGTTCCTTTGTCCCTCTTTGTTGTCACAACAAATGAAGGGAGGCCATCCTCCAATACATCCCAACTTTAATCTACCCCCAGTGTAAACCATGCTGGAAAAACTTACATGTTGGATGTCATGACAATCCTTATACCCTCCACTAAAATTTTGAAATCGAACCCTCTAGAAAATGAAATTGGGTGGAAGATATTAAACAAAATATAGGTAGTTGTAGAGGTCAACAAACACAGGGTAAAGAGATTTTAAAACTCCACAAACTGTCATGTTAAGAATAAGGGGAAAAATTAAGGGACAACAATCCAAAATAGAAAAGTGGGACATTATATTGCTGATATAAATTTCAAGGATTCATACAAGTGTAGTAACTTTGCTAAAATCCTTCATGAATCTCACTAATTCTTAAAATTCCAACTATAATTTGTTTGTCTAAAGTTTTGTAAAAATATTCAAATTTCTAAAGATTTATATAACTTACAGAAAATTTTTGCCACCATTTTTGACAAAAATGGAAATTAGCATTTTTTTTTGAAAGCAAATGGAAAACCCAAGGAAGAAATTTACCTTGTAAATTTTCCTTGCTTACCACCCAAATGAACGATCTGCGTGAGCTTGAGGAGTGCTTCACTCATGATTTGGCATAAGGTTGACAAATATCCATAACTGTCCCTTTAAAACTCTTTGAAACAAAGCATCCAACTAGAATGTTAGTTAATGACAATAACATGACACCACATTGTTTGCAATTATCCATCTTTTTTTTTAATTGGACCGAGAGTAGCGAGGTGCTCTACAACCCAGTATGGGAGATATTGTAACGCGTAACGTTGTGTAACGTTATGTAACATGCCATTCCTATAAAAAAAAAAATGAAAATGATATCGGCTTGAACAAAAAAATCAAATTATCAAGCCTGGATAAGGATAAAAAAGTTATGATAAAAAAATTTACAACTTAAGAAATTGGATCCCTCAGTGCTTGATAGATCTGGTTTCAAGATGGATCTATTATTGTGTAAGTAAGCACCCACGGGGTGTAATACCTCGGTTTTGACCCCGTTTGTGTTAAAGGGTACATGATGTATATTTTGTAACTAATCATGGTGAGGAACTAAAGGCAAAAGCCTCACCATCGATTCGGCTGTGTTATGTTTTGGCAATAGGGATTGTTGCCGATGGTATATCGTGTTATCCGGCACATTATAACTTTGGCATCATGTAAATACGCAGAATCAATTTAAAAATAAACCTACAGCCAGCTATGATGGTGCAACGTTAAATGAAAGGGCATGATTCCAAAGGTTAAAAGGGGGGGCTGTCTAACCCATGGGGGCCATTGGGCCATTGGGAGTTAGCCATGTGTCACCACCTTGTTGTTCTGTTGTTAGTTGGGGGCATCTAATTGCTGGTAGGGAAAACCACCACCACACTCATGCCTGCACTCTCTCCACGACGTGCCTCTTGATGGTCTGCCCACTAACCAGATTGGGAGTCTGTTCGTTTCCCTCATGCTGAGAGAAGCTAAAAGGGGGGTCGCAATTCATGGATGGGGTTGGCCATTCCTCATGCACTGCCTTTCTAATCGAAGATACATTCTTCCTCCTGATCACGCATAGAACCTGCTTTTATTCCACCATTACCGAGTGTCAAAACCCCAAAATTTTCAAAAAAATTTAAACTTTTATAAATAGCGTAAACTCCTACTAATGCAATATTTAAATATTGATTAGTTAATGCTATTAGTTTTGTATCTAAATAATCTTTATTTATGTTTAGAAAACTAACTAAGTTTTCTTGTTAGTCTTCTTATTACTTTCTGTTTGCAACAGCAAGGGGATATGCTATGTTAGATTGGGCTTACTTAGCTATTAAGCTAACGCACACAGTTTTCTTTTTCTTACAGATATCCAGGTACAGTTTTGGGATTGCTGCTTAATAGATCTTTTAAAGTAATAGAATCATATGCTGTTACCAAATTCATTCAGTAAAGAAATATAGATATAATGCATGTTAGCCAGACTATTCAGCTTCCTACAGGTATAGCTTTTCCTTGTACTCCTTTTGATAAGGAAGAAAAATTCCAAGATAGATAGTTTAGAGACACTAGAGAAAAATAGATCACCATTTTCATTTTCATTTAAAAATATCTTTATGGAGTACTGATTCTAATGAATTCACTGTAGTGTACTCATACTATCAACTAAGTACGGCACATACCTCAACAGACTTAAAAACTTACTGTTTAAGTCTTTCATTGTCATGGACCCAAGCTTTAACTCATAAAACTCCTTGGCCCTTTCTTCATAGTACTGTTCAGATAGGAACTTCTTCTTGAAGTACCTTTTGAATGTACTCCAGTTGACCTCTTTTTCTTTAATCCCTTTCACCCTCTTCAAATCTTGCCACCATATATCTGCCTTCCCTGAAAGGTTATATATGGCCATTCTCGCCTTCAGCTGGTTTGAATAATTATAAATCTGAAAGTATTTTCTCATCCCGGATAACCAGGATTCTGCCTCTTCTCCTTTTTCCATTTCTCCATTGAAAGTTGGGGGTTTTATTTTCTTGAATTCCCCAGAGATCTCTTCGTAAGGTCTATACTTTTTCTTTTTCTTATACACCTCTGCTTCGCTACTATCACTGGTAGAATAATAATTCTGTTGTTCCTTAAGGCCTTCAGATGAGGAACTGCTATCAGATTTAGCTAATTTCATCTTTTTGGAACTTTTTTGATGACTAGCTTCTTCCATTTCAGACCTTCTATTTTTTCCTTCAGTCTGAAATTTCTCTATCAGAATTTGATTAAACTCCTCTTGAGTCTTCAAAATTCGTTCATTGTCCCTTTTGACTGATTCTAATTCAGTCTTTAGACCCTTTATGGTCTGCGTCAGTTCTGAAGAGTGAACAGTTACCTCCTCTATCTCAGGTTCTCTGGGTACTTGTCTGGTTTCAGTATTAGGAGACTCCTCCATTGCATATGCTCCTAAGTTCTCCATACCTGCCTGTTTAATTCAGAAAAGAAAATAATTTTCTGCTTTTCACATAAAACAAAATACAGATGAGTATATTATTTTACTGTTATGCGGAAAGTAATTGAGCCACATTAAGGCCTAGTGTTTGAACCATGCTCTGATACCACATGTCAAAACCCCAAAATTTTCAAAAAAAATTAAACTTTTATAAATAGCGTAAACTCCTACTAATGCAATATTTAAATATTGATTAGTTAATGCTATTAGTTTTGTATCTAAATAATCTTTATTTATGTTTAGAAAACTAACTAAGTTTTCTTGTTAGTTTTCTTATTACTTTCTGTTTGCAACAGCAAGGGGATATGCTATGTTAGATTGGGCTTACTTAGCTATTAAGCTAACGCACACAGTTTTCTTTTTCTTACAGATATCCAGGTACAGTTTTGGGATTGTTGCTTAATAGATCTTTTAAAGTAATAGAATCATATGCTCTTATCAAATTCATTCAGTAAAGAAATATAGATATAATGCATGTTAGCCAGACTATTCAGCTTCCTACAGGTATAGCTTTTCCCTGTACTCCTTTTGATAAGGAAGAAAA